>VFFE01006125.1:493359-528129 GCA_008921705.1 Burhinus oedicnemus
ACACTTGCTCTTGTTGAACCTCATTAGGTTCTTCTCTGCCCAGCACTCCAGCCTGTCCAGGTCATGCTGGACGGCAGCGTGGCCCTCTGGGGTGTCAGCCACCCCTCCCAGTTTGGTATCATCAGCAAACTTGCTGAGGATACACTCTGTCCCCTCATCCAGGTCATTGATGAATATATTGAACAAGATTGGACTAAGTATTGACCCTTGGGGGACACCACTGGTTACAGGCCTCCAACTTGACACTGCTCCATTAATCACAACCCTCTGAGTTCTGTCACACAGCCAGCTCTCAATCCACCTCGCTGTCTCCTCACCTAGCCCACACTTCCTCAGCTTCCTAATGAGGCTGTTATGAGAGACAGTGTCAAAATTCTTGCTGAAGTCAAGGTAGATGACATCTACTGCTCTCCACTCATCCAGCCAACCAGTTATAACATCATAGAAGGCTATCAGATTGGTCAAGCATGATTTATCCTTGGTAAATCTGTGTTGACCACTTCCAATAACTTCCTGTTCTTCAACATGTTTGGAAATGACATCCAGAACGAGTCGCTCCATTACCTTCCCAGGGACAGAGGTGAGACTAACCGGCCTGTAGTTCCCTGGGTCCTTTTTCTTGCCCTTCTTGAAGACTGGAGCAATGTCGGCCTTCTTCCAGTCCTCAGGCACCTCTCCTGTTCCCCATGACCTTCCAGAGATGATGGAGAGTGGTCTAGCAATAACATCTGTCAGCTCTCTCAGCACTCGTGGGTGCATCCTGTCAGGGCCCATGGACTTATGGGTGTCCAGCTTGGCCAAGTGGTCTCTAACCCGGTCCTTCTCAGCTGAGAGAAAATCTTCCTCTCTCCAGACCTTCCCCCTTGCCTCCAGGATCTGGGATTCATGAGGGACAGCTTTAGCAGTGAAGACCGAAGAAAAGAAGGCATTCAGTAACTCTGCCTTCTCTGTGTCTTCCACCACTAGGGTGCCTGTGCCAGGCACAGTATGCTGTCAGTTGCATCTGTCCAGCTGTTATGATGAAAACAGAATTATTGTTTTAAGTAACACTTAAGACCAACAGGAGTATTTGGCTTGTACCAGCTGATGCTTGTGCAGGTTTTGGACACTCTTTTTCCTACTGATTATGTCAAGAAGTAATTGTCTTCTGTACCTATGAGGGATTTTGTTCACTTATTTCTAAATGTGGATTTTGCTTTTGCTCTCCCCATGGAGCTAAAAGGAAGGGAGCAGAGAGCAGGAGGGAGGTAAACCTCTTTTGGTTTCATGTGAACGTTGCCTCTGGTCTGTGTAAAGTAGGGCTGAATTCTTGGGCTTGATTTACCACTCATTAATATCAGCATTACTATCTCCGTTGGGTTTAACCGTCACTGTCCAGGCCTGGCTTCCCTCAGTGATGGATGCACAGGCTGCAGTGACGCAACATGTTGCCCTACAGCAGCTGCCTCCTCCACCAGCTCCCTAGGTTTTGCAGGTTTTCAAGGTTTTTTAAGAAAAAAAAGAGGAAAGAAAACATTACAGCCACTTGTCCTGCGCTGCAGAAGATTTACTTGCTTTCTTGCAGTTCTTCAGTCTGTCCAGTGATCACAATCCTCTGCAAGGATGCACTGGTCAGTCTCATCAGAGAAATACAAGGGGAGTGTTTCAGTGAACAGTGACCTTGTGCAAGAAGGAAAATGCTGGAAGGGTAGTTTGGAGCAGAGCAGGACCGTGAGAAATGAAAGCAGGGGCTAAGGGTCAGGCTTGAATAGCCATGAAACTTATCCCCCATTTTTCTCATGCTTCATCCATATGGCTCCAGTTTGACTCCCTGGTGTATCTGGCGCAATTCTTACCTTGCAGCCCCAGCTCTGCCGGTCCCTTCCAATGGCAACAGCAAGTGAAGCAACTGTAAGAATATGTGCAGGCATGTTAACATGAATAAAAACAGGTACGTCCCCTTTTTTGGTGGTTGAAAGGAGGAGTGTGGGGGAAAGGCACTTAGTACAGGCTCTGAGCTGTGAGACCTTGGGAACAGGCAGCTTCATATCTGTGGCACATGCTGAAGCCATTTTCCCCAGGCGATGAGGTAGATAGCACCTGATGGACTGTGGCTTGCTCCCTTGGTTTTGTTGTATGCTCAGTTTTTAAAAGCATGGTGGTTGACAGTGTTTGTATGCGGACTCAGCTGGGGCACCTTGTTTCTCCACTGGGGAACTCTTAGATGCAAACAGCTGGAGAAGCTGTCAGAGGGAGTCTTATTCCAGGAATGAAATTTGACTGTGGTTAAGGTACACGGAGCAAATGGCATTTAGGCATCTGCTGGCCTAATTGCTTCACTTCCCTGCCTCCTCTCCACATCCCCCCAACCTGCAGTCAGTCTGGGAGACATATGAAGCATATTGCTGTGAGGTTTTAAAATACTTGGCAATGAGGGAAGTGTTGGGTGAGAGATAAAGCCAGAATTACCTTTTCTCATGGTGTGAGCCAAATATTGTTGCAGGTTTGGAGTTCTTGGGCAAGGATTTTGCAAGAGAATCTGTTTTGCAACTTTTTTTTTATTGTTTCCTCTGTAGACACCATGCTTAGCTGGCTCATTATGGCATTTACCAAGAATTTGTTCTAGGACAGGATTAATTAATTTGACTGTCAACATTCTGGTATTCCACCACAGTTCTGTTTCATGATCTCCCTTGGGAAAAAGACGTCTGTCCAGGGGCAAATGCTTATGGTGATGGGCAGGCTGCAGTCTCCTTTTCCTCAGAAGCTACATTTATTTTAGGGATGAAAAGATATTTCTAATGCATTTAGAAGTGTTTTAACCTAGAACTTTTTGGAAATGGCTGCAGTTTGGGACACTTACGTAAGCCAGCAGCAAATGTCATTTTGGTTACCTTTTGTTCTGACTTGAGAGAGGATCCAAGGAGGTGACTGGAGACAGTATTTGAGGGAAAACAGTAGAGGTCATTCAGCTTTGATCGCCCTTTCAAGCGGCATGGCTGAGAATAAACCAAGGCACAGGAAAAGGCAACAGTCAGCATCTGGGAGGGAGAAAGGCATTGGGTCAGCTGGCAAGGCTTTGATGAGCTTGACACAAGGAGTCATGAGAAGGATAGCATTTCTCTTTTCATGGGTCAGAGATGAAGCCGATGCAGGACAGAGGAAGTCTGTGGGTTTGCCTTCAGCTTCCTGCACTTCTGAAAAGACAAACTTGCAAACTAGAGCAGAGGCAAAGGGAGGGCTGTGTGTGTCATCCCTGTTCGACTCTGTGCATAGACCAGCCAAGTAAGCTCCTCAGGAGAATGATACATCACAGTCAAAGTGGTATGAGGAGGTACAAAAGCAAGTCTCTGTTTTGCTCCTGCCTTCTTGTGTGACTGAAGTCAAGTTAAGGTTTTTCCAAACCTCTCCTTGCCAGGTTTCTGCAGCTGGGTCCTTCCAAAAATCCCACTCCTAATGTGTCTGTTTCGCTACAGAGAGAAATGCCTTGTCTCTTATCTTTAATTGAAGGTCTTCAGGGCTCTGCTCCCAGCAACGTGGGTCCTCGTTGCAGCTGGGCCTTCACTGCGATTTTCTTATTATTATGTGCAACCGGGAGTGTCCTGTTTTTCTTCAGCTGTGCTGAGGAGGAGAGGGTGCAGCTTGGCATGCTTGTGACTCATGGTCCAGCTTACATTTGGATCTGATACCACGGGTAAGTGGGTCTTTGGGGATACTGCCCATTTTAGGCCATCATGCTAGAGTGCCCTAGACGTACTGTGGATGTGTACAGATGTTGCATGCAAGTCTGGGTATGTTTTTGAGCTTGACAGATGCCTGGTAGCAGCTGTCCCTGTGATGGGACCAGTGGAAGCTTGGAAATCTGGAATGAAATGCTAAAAGTCACTAGTTCTACCCTGTCTAAACTTTGTGGAGGGGAAAGAGGACACTTTTCCTCACACAGATGGGTAGCCCTTCAGTGATCAAACTTGCTGTCGTTCTCCAAATTTTCTCCTTAAAACAGGTCTCTGGCATGATACCAGTAAAGTGTAATTAACTGCTGAAGATACCTGGGTTTGTTAGTTGTTGGGTTTTTGCTGGCCATTTTTGTCTCTTTAACACCTTTACCCCTCCATTTTTCTTGCTTCTTCCCACTATGAATGCCCAGGGACTGGGACCAATTGATGTGTTTGTACACCTTCTGTCACCATGGCCTAAGCTTCCATGTATCACCAACTACAGGTGGCAGATAATGGTTGTCAGTTGAGCAGAGCATTGAAGGAGAAGGGAGGTGCAAGGAGTGCATTAAATATTTGCTGTTCTGTTGAGTTCCTTGTCCATACCCTAGAAACTGTGGGACGTCTGTGAGAAAAGCTTTATTTAACCAAAAGATCATCCAATCCCAGTCTTCATCCAAGTATCCCACTTCTTTTTCACTGCACATACTCTTTAGCCCAGCTCTTCTGAAGTGTACTCCCTTGCCACATATGACTTGCATTAGCTCTAATGAGAACTATTCATGCAAATCTACCACTCAGCTAACAGTGACGGTTCCTGGTTGACAAGCTAATCTCATCCATGTGGAGAGCTTTATAGCTCAGTAAAATTAAAACTCATTAACTTTAAAAAAAATAAATGTAATAGCTTATTTGTGGACAGCAGGCATAGCATTTGTAAATGGTAACTGCTGCACAGTATTTGATGGCCCAGGATAGACCTGTTGGTAGAGGCAGGGAGGAAGAGAGAAATGTTAAGGGAGGAAGATCCTAGAGGTGACATTCAGAAATGCACAGCATCATTTCTGTCTTTTTTAGGAGCAGAAAAGAACCAGATATCTGTGTATGACAAATGTCTTCCTTCATGGGTATGTTTGCACAGACTTCTTGCATCTCCTGCTGCATGCAGTGGCATAATGATCAGATATGGTCCTTAGGGATGCTGCACTCAATAGTCAGGACAGGCTGGTAAACCCAGGATTGAAAGCAAGATTCAGAATCAGATGTAAGTATTGGCAAGATATTCCCCAGGATGCAAAAGAAAAAAAACCACAGTGTTTAATACTGCACAGAAGGCCACAGTTCCTGTCTTCTGCAGATTTTATCTTCTTAAACACTTTGGGACTTTGAGATGGTATGGAAGTTGTAAATGACCATGTAAGCAATCAAGCAGAAACCATGCTGGGAACTGCTCTAAGAATAATGAGTTTAATGAACAAAGCAAATCATCCAGCATCAGAACTGTTATCTATGTTAAAAAAAAATGAAAATAAACCATAGGGGCAAGAAAATAAGGTCAGATGAATGCTCAAGGAAATGAAAAAGTAAAACAAAATGCAAGCAATATCCTGTTGTGCAGTTAAACATGACAGGACAAGGGGTAATGGTTTTAAACCAAAAACTAGATTTAGACTAGATATAAGGAGGAAATTTTTTACAGTGAGGGTGGTAAAACAGTGGAACAGATTTCCCAGAGAGGGGGTCAATGCCCCATCCCTGGAAGCATTCAAGGTCAGGTTGGACTGGGCTCTGAGCAACCTGATCTAGTTGAAGATGTCCCTGCTCATTGCAGGAGGATTGGACTAGATGACCTTTAAAGGTCCCTTCCAGCCCAAACTATTGTATGATTCTATGATTCCATGTGTCCCAGGATCTGTATGTGTTCACCTTTATTATTTCTGCAAACCTCTGGGTGTTTTCCTCTTTTTGTTACAGATGAGGGATGCAGACTTGGAGCTGTAGGCTGGAATTGAGTGGAATTCAGGTGTTCTGAACCCAAAATATCCCTCTTGGCAACTATTGCACAGCTACAGCCAATGCATGAAGTACCTTTTCAGTTTCCTTCTGCATCTGAGTTTTCCTTTTTGGTGGCCTTGCAGCCACAACTTTTTAACAAGGCTAATCAGCTTGATGCTGATGAGCTTGAGCTTGATGCTCCCTTAACCAACAGAAATGTAGAAAACAGGTATTTCTGAAAAGTGTCACTGGTCAGCGTCAAGCTAAAGATCCACTTGTTCCCACATCTCTAGCCAACAGTGCTTGCTGAAAGATACCTCTCCATCTTGGTGTGCAGGTGGAATTAGCCAGGCTGTGTCCTCCAGTCATGCCCAGCACACCCAGCAGATGTGCCCAGAGCACAGCCAGATACAAGAATTCACATGCAGTGATGGTGTGTGAGATGCCAAACTCCTACCAGGTCAGGAGGGAGAAAATGCAACAGAAGTGCAGCCCAAATCATACCACAAGCCCACCACCACATTGTTGTCAAGCCTCTGTGTGTGTTGCCATTATGGTGTATGGCCCAACAAGTGTGTCTGAAAAGCCTTCTTGGTCCCTGGTAAAGAGATGTTCCCAGATGTGCTGCAGAGGCTTTGCCCATCATGTGATGTGTACAGCATTTTTTTCCCTTTGTTCTAGAGAGGAGCGTTTTGCCCATGATTACTTGGACACATTGCAAAAAAATAAAGCATTCCATTATGAGAAAGGGAGCCACTCATTTTAAAAAAGTAATGCAAAAAGTAATGTAAAATGTGAAACAAATATAAAAGAAAAGAAACCCTGTACAAGAGCCAGCGCATGAAAATCCCCATAAATTGTGAAGATTTCAGCACTGTGATGAAGTCATGCAATCAGGAAGATTGCGATGTCTTAAGGAATAACACAGCTCGACTTGCAACCCACATGTAGCTTGCCTGCCCTCTGTCACAGCAACACAACAGGCTAAGTAAAATCCTGCAGCCATCAGATTCCCCCAGCCTTGGCTTCCCATAGCATGCAGATCTGGGGATAAAGCTGGATGTGGTCAGGCAGGAGAGGGAATCCAAAGCCAGGCAGGCAGGGTTGTCCTGACAGTTTTTCTGAAAAACAGAAAGAGAAATTAAAGTTTTTTCATTGTTTCTTGCAGCAAGAGTCACAATACCTAACTAAGCTTACAGCTCTGATTATGACCCTGCAGCTCTGACCTTGTAGTGCAGAGAAAGACCCAACGTGCTTTGCACCCCCATCCTCTTTCCAGCAGAGATACCCAAGAAGGGGCGCCAGGAAGGGACCTTGATGGTGTTTTGGCATCCTTGGGAACTTCTCTGTGCCCACACAGCACCAGGACTTTGACCCAGGCCAAGGTGTGCTTAGTGAAGCACCACAGATGCTTTTGATACTCCAGGAAAGGCTTGCTTCCTGTGTGTTTGTGCTACATCACTTATGGAAAAGTCAAATGTGGGTCCCACAACTATAGAGGGCTTCAGAGATGGCTATGGATCTGCTGATCTGTGCCAAGCCTATACCTGAGAGGCCACCCAGGCCATAGAAACTAGCAAAGATGGTGCCAAGTGGTGGGCACGGGATACTGCAAGTCACCATGGGAACAGGGTGGCAGCATCAAAAGGTACCATTCAGTTGCTTCCTAGCTGCTTCCTCATGGTGATCTGGATTTCTCCATTTCAATAAAACCCCAAATTTCTTCACAGAAATAATTCCAACCCCTGGTCAGAGGGCTGTGCATTGTTTGCTTTGATTTTGTTTGTGGTTTTCTTATGGTGGAGGCTCACTGCCTGCTCAGAGTGCTGGCTCGATGGTCTTCATATTTTCCAAACCCACTTGACCTTAGCTGCAGTGAGGCAAGGCTGATGAATAGCAGGCCTCCTGAATGCTGTCCTCAATCAACAAGAAACAGGGACAGTGAGTCCTCCTCTCACCCTGCAAGGGGAGTCAGTGCCCCGCAAAGCTGTGAGGTTCAAGGAAGCAGGATGTCAGCAGAGCCCAGCATGGCTGACGTTACCCTGCTATGTATTAGGAACAGAGTGTTTTTTCGCAGAAATATTCAAACACTTGACAGCTTGGCAGCAGCTCAGCACTTCTGGTGCAGTGAGATTTCACAGCATCAAAATCAGCTAAAACAGCTCTTTCAGGAGTTGTTTTAGCATTTCTGAACTGCATGTAACAAAATCCACTTTGGTGCAGAAGAATTTCAGCCTTCTGTATGGCTGCAGTGCTCAGATAGGAAGGAGCCTCTATGAATTACCAGAAGAAGGGAAGTATGAAGGAGCCCAAGGGTATTCCTTGCACTTCTGATGTGTGAAGGCAACCAAAACCCAACCATTGTATGTTAATCCTTACCTGTATCTGATAAACCATGTTATACTAGACATGATCAAAAAATAATTCTCCTCCTAACAGTGAAAGTTTTGTCCTGTCTCCTGACTTCCCTATACATCATGAGCAGAAACACTGATATGCTGTGCCAATTACTGATGTGCTCATGCATGAAATTGTCATTGATGTTGCAAACTTACTGAAAGAACTAAATTGTCTATCTTGTCTATATTGATCCATATTGTATCAAAATCAGTAAGGAATCAGCTTCACTTCAGTTGGCATTTGCATCCCTGATCATTCTGAATGATGCTTCTATGTGCCTAAAACAATCCCTGTTTGGGGAGGACTGAAGCACATGCTTTAATTCTAAAAGTGTGCAGTCCACCCCTTTCAGATACACGTGCTTCCTCAACGGCTTGAAATGTATGCAGGGTTAAATGAGGGCCAGGAGAATTCGTGTGCTGAACAAAATTAATCTCAGAGTGAAGCTGATAATACTGCTGTGGTAATGGTCTTCCTGAATGCATCTACATTTTAGACGGTACAGCTGGTCCCAGGCCTTTTTTTTCCTGCTTCTTTAGCCACGGGGGAAGAACTGTAGACTTTGCTACTGGTATTGCTCTTGAAATGCTATGACTTTGCTCGGTCAGCCCTCATGTTTTGAATCACTGTTGCTTTGTGGGGGATGAAGTTGCTTTCCATCCCCTGGATACCATTAAGAAAAATCATGAACTGTTTGATAATTTTTTATTTTTTTTCAGTCCTAAAATACTGAGAGTAATGAACGTGCTAAACCTCACAGCACCAGAAATCCAAGGAAACAGAACATCCATTTATAAAAATAAAGCCACAAATTGCCCCCAGCATTCATGCATCGTTGGAAAGCTAAACCACAGCCCCAGAAATCAACCCCTTCAGTCTGAACATGTGCTCACAACACGGGGAGAGGTGGGCCAACACAAAACCACTCTGTAAGGAGGTGCATGGACCACCAGCCAAGGCACTGCCAAACCTCTGCAGCATGAAAAACCAAGGAGGTGAACCAGTCCCACGGAGACCAGGAAAGGTAATTAAGCAAAAAAAAAGAAGTTTGAGGAAAATCTTCCAGTTTTTGTCATTGGTGTTTGCCCAGATTATTTGGGGAAAAGGGAAGGAGGATGGTGAATGAAGAGCAAGCTTGAGCTCTGGTGCAGGCTGCCTGGAGCACCTTCCCCCTAAGCACCTTCCAGGGGAGCTGCTGGATTCTGTGCTGGATCCCACCTTGGACTAGCACCAGCCTGTTCTGAGGGATGTTGGGAGTTCACTCTCAGCTCAGCCTCCTGGCACTCCTCCCTCACGTGTTGGCTGAGCGGTCACTTGCTGAGTTTAAATGATACAAAAGGGACGATGTTTGCATGTGCTCTGAGCTGCCACTTGTTTTGCTCCCCTGAAATCAACTTGCTTTCAAGCACAAGCAGAAGAGTTTCATCTGGCTATGAATCTGAAACTTGATTCAGATCAATTAAGCTTTTAAAAATACAGCCCTTATGGCTACTTTGGTTTGTTAGTGATGGAAGATGGTAATGGTAATTAGGGAATTAATATAGCCCAAGCAAATATCCCTTTTCTTGTGCCTAATGAAGCTTTTGATGTGTTTTCAAAAGGATCTGCAACAAAAGGAAGAGCAACACCTGCTGAATGTGGCAGCAAGACAAAAGGGGTGGCAGAAGAAATAAAACAAGAGCTCACAAGGCTGTATCTGTTTCAGACAGCTTCAGCCATAGTCCCCTGCAGCACTATCAGTTCAGTCTCAGGAGCCTGGGCTCCTGAATGGGCTACAAAGCTGTCTGGATGGTAGAACTGTCAGGTGCAGTAGGAGCACAGCAGCTTCTACTTCCTAGTGTATATAAAGATGAAAGGATAAAATAGACACACACACATGCATATCAAAAGAACAGATGATTGCATCCAATGGCCGGCATAGGCTGCTGCTTTCTTTGCTTTGCAAAGCACACCAAGATACAATTAAGGTCTAATGACAATTATACGCCTAGGAGTAATAAAGTAGGACTAATTCTGTGCTAGAAACTACAGCTAAAATGTATTAGACCTTCCCCAGGAAATAATCCCTTCTTTTCATTCAATTTTCTTATTTTTATTTTTGTTTCATCAGACTTAGCCGAGTTTTACTATTTTATTGATTAAAAGATGGACTTCTCTGCTCCTCAGTAAACCCACAAAAAAGAAATTGAAAACTGACGTTTCTGTGAAAACAGTCTCAGGGGCAGGGGGGGAGGAAAAAAGAAGACGTTTTTAATTAAATGTTGTGAATGAGAATTTTTTACCCTCTCCCTTCAAACATAGATCCTCCCTCCTGATAGGGACCAGAGTAAATATACCCTTTTCCTTTCCTTGGCTTGATCCTCTTCTTCACTGTTCCAGGATCAGTCTGGCAAAGACATGGGATGAGAGATCCAGGGTTTGTTCATAGAGAGCATTTAGACCAAAGTGGAGCACTTTGAGAACACCACCCACAAGGGGTGCAGCTCGTGTGGATTTGCAGTATTTGCAGAAAATCTGAGCAGGTCCTTGAGCCAGTCTGTCATTGTGGTCTATTGATGGCACCTCTGGCTGCAGGTGATGTTTTAAGGTACACATGTTAACACGTTTGCAAAAGAAAAGGACAAAGGCATGCTAAGCATGCTTCTTCACATGGTGACCAGTCCCTGCTCCAGTAGTATCAGTGTTGTTCTGTCCCAACCAAGTGAGTGTGGTCCTGTGATTTATGGTCCTAAACATGCCCAGTGTGGGGGGAGCAAGGCCAGCTGCTAGCTCACCATGGGATAACCACACAAGAAGGGTCAAAGTGATGAGTCTGTGTCCGGCAAATTTACAGCATTGTTGTTTTTCAGATGTTTGTAAAGTGTCTAGTACCAGTGCTGCAATGTGAGGTTAAAAGGCAGATGCAGTGATGAGGTCACCGCCAGGGGCAGATAGGCACGCCTCTCCACTTGTAGGCCAGTACCACAGATGACACTGCTGCTTGACTCTTCCTCCTTCTGCCTTTTGCTGCCAGGACCTGCTGGGACAGGCAGAAGGGTGAGGAAAGTGTCCCATTAAATTCATCCTGCCACAAAGCTCCTGACTGCAAAAGCAACCAAATCAAAGCACAGCCGAGCTGCAGAAGCAGCAAACTGCTCTGTGCCTCATGCATACCCAGGAAGCTTAAAATCCCTGGGCATTGTGAGAGATGCTCTGGCTCTCTTCAGCAGCCAGACCACGTCTTTCTTGATCCTCATTGCTTCAGTTTTTACATCCTGAAATGCTTTGGTCCAACCTTTCTCCAGCAAAGATCACGTGTCTTGTCCAAGAAGAGGATGGGTATTTCCGGTCTTAAGGGGGATGTTGATGGTCTGGGTGGCTGCAGTCAGCTCCAGCTGTCTCTGCATTTCTATGTCTGGCTGCAGAGGGGGTTAGGGAAACCCTCACACCTCTGATGGAGCTGAAGTCTGGCTGCTTGGAAAGCCCATGGCTCACAGTTGGGAGGTGATGGCAAGCCAAGGAGTGCCATTGTTTACTCATCCATCTCTTCATTTCAGCCTGTTTACGACAGAACTAATCCATGCTCGCAAAGTGAAGGCAGGACACAGAGCTGTCGGCACAGCAGTTCCCAAACCCATGAATCAATCATCGCAAGTCCCAAATGTAAGCATAAAATATCTCAGACAAACTCAATTTTCCAGTTTTGAACCAAGGACTTTTTTTTTCTTTTTCATTTTACCATTTTAAATCTAAGATTTAGTGCTAGACTGACAGGCTTAACTTGTAAAGTAACTGGCAAATCTTGAAAGAATTGTGGTTTTCTCCTTCCCAAAGGACGTTGCAATTGACATGGTTTTTCACTTTAGTGATAGATGGTACTTGCAGGCAAGTATTTAGATATCTAAGTACTAAAGCAGCCACAGGTCTGGTTCCTATCAATAATACATTTTGTCACAGAGAAATTGAAACAGCATGGATACCACACATAGAAATGGAAGGGAGAATTATACATAAATTAATTTTTCCCATAAAGGCACGTAGTTTCAGCTGTCTCAGTTCACAGGACAGTTGGTGGTTGTTCATTTCCTGGGGATTGTCTGCCCCTAAGTTTTACCTTTGATTTTGGGTACCAGAGAACAGAGTCTTTCAAAGCAGCCCATGCGTGGAGCCATGCGACTGCAATGAAATTAGAAAAAAAACCCAACAACCAAACACCACCACCAACTCCCCACACCCACAAGCCTAACTGGTGGAGCTCATTTGATTGCAATGCTTTAAAACCAAAGCCTGGGACCAAGATGAGTAATGAGATGTGAAAGCAGGCAAGTGGCATGTGCCCTTGAGTGGCAGGGGAAGTATTTCACCCAGCTCAAGGTACCACTGAGATCTTCCTTGCCAAGCCTTCAGAGCAGTAACAGGAGTTAATAGCCCTCTACCTATCCCCTGTGCAGTGGAAAAGCAGCAATCCCTCTTCACTGCAGAGGAGATTATCAGGTTCTAGGACTAGTCCCAATTCCCTCCCTTTTCAAGTCTTTCTGGAGTCCACAAAGTAAGAATAGTTTTAATTGTCTGGGCAGAAATGCACCGAACTGCTCTATTCTCAAAGTAGTTATTTTCTTGAATAAATGCATCTGAAGGAGACAAACAGTGTCTGCTCCATGGACAAATATCCAAGGGGTGTGTTGTGGTGCACTGGACCTATCTGAAGTCCCAGTGAACCAGGACTTCTGGGATGAGCATCCAACCAAGCTCAGATGTTTTACCAAGGAAACTTCTGTTTTTCTCCATGCATCAAAAGAAGCTGACAGACATCAGAGAAGAGTTGTCATTTTGGGATGTCTTGTGTTAAATCTGTCGTGAAGCTTCTTTGAGTCCTCCCACGAGCTCCCTGGAAAGTCCATCCCAACAGCAGGGGAAGGGAGGTCCAAACCATGTTAGAAATGGCCACAGTTAGGAAGAGGTAGTAACATAGTAACAGTCATATAAAGGCAACATTGTGCTCGCTTGGATGGCTCTTGCAGCACCTTGCAGCTCTCATGTCCTTAAATCACCTTCTGGCTTCTCACTCAAATTGCTTCACAGCCTATGGTCTTCCTCTGGTATTAAATGCTCATTCCTTTGTGGGATCACAAGTCTGGTGGAGTGTGTCCTCATCATGCCCTGGATGTGCCTGAGGGAATGAGCCTTTCAAGGAATTTTGGATCAACTCCTGGGACCCACCTGGCTTTTGTGAGGAGATTTCTGTGCACACCAAAACCCGAACTAGCTGGTACAAGGAACTGCTGAGTCAGGCAATGAGGTACCCAGTGACATTAGGGAGCATCTGAGGCTTTGTACATTGACAATTTAGAGTCGAGCATCTTAGTGTGCCAAGTCATAAGCAACTCGATAGCTAATACAAAAGGTATTTGAAACACAGGTCCCTCTTGCCTAGTCAGGAATGCCTTGCCTTTATACTGACAAGTGCAGCACAGACATGGACAAGCTCCATTAAATCATCTTACCCAGCTTTCTTCCAAAACATGGTTGGGTTTGGTGATCTGTTTGCAGGTTTTCCCCTGCTCAGTTTTATTCCACTTTGCTGGTAACAGATTTCTTAGAGCAGTAACTGAATCATCTTTCTTTGCTTGGAAGACCAAAACTATGTTACCGTTCCGCTTGTCATGATTCCCAGAAAGGATCTGTCTCATTGGTGACATGGAAACTTCCTTCACTAATACTCGAAGGCATTTGTATGCAGAGCTGGCTGGAAAGTAGTGTTCACCAACAAAAATGTAGCATTGCATTTTCAATAAAATTTGTTTTCTTAATGAACAACAAATCTCTTACATGAAGAAGCAATACTTGATTTCACAAAATATTGGGCTTAAGAGTGTTAACTGACACTATTAAGAACATGTGTGGCCAGTATTTACTTATCTTCTGAGTCCTCGAAATAAGTATGAGCAATTCTTGCAAAAAGCTTAGTGGATAGACAAGCCTTTACCATTTAAAATGAAAGTGTTTCCAAATATGATCCTCACACTTATATATCTGTCCCAGTGTTTCTGTCTCCAGCAGTGGAAAGTATTAAATCTCAAAGAAAAGTGCTAAAACTCCCACAATGGACAATTACGGAACAAGCTGCTCTAAGAGAAAGATCCTTCCTAAGCCCAGGATGCCTTGAAGTATTTCTGTTCTGTCTAATGTAATTGTAGATCTTCATATTAGTCCTATAAATGCCAAATCCCTTTATTAATCCCTCTGCAAGATTAGTTCTTTTAAAACTCAATAGTGTGCAGCGGCTGTTCAAATGAAGTAGAAATTAATCTTAAAATAAAAAGAGATTCTTTCTGTTTTCAAAACAGGACAAGATCTAATTGATAATTTATAAACATCTTTTTCTTCATGACTAGCCTGATACGTTCCAGTTGAAAGACAGGAATGATTATTCACCCTGGATGTAGGTAACTGAATAAATTATGTTGCTGCTAGAGTATTCTTGAGACTTCTTTCTAATGCTGTTATTTCTTATTTACCTGTCCCAGTTATTCCTATAATTCTTTGTATAACACTGATTCCATAATCCTTTGAAACGTACCTCAGACGGTCTTCAGATCATCCTACACCTTTTTTTTTAATGCAGGTTCATGATCTAAGTTTTAAACATTTAATTCACTATTAATCTTTGTAAGAAATAGAATAATAAGTCCAGACATTAAAGATAAATATTAGGTAAACTATAAGGCTAATGTGTTCCCAACTTAGTCATTTTCTGATAAGCATTGACATTTCTGGAAGACATTTAATTATTGATGTACAATATATCAGGAATGATTAATCAAAAGGGTATCATGACTTCAAATGGATATAAATGTTTTATAATGCTATTTAATTTACTAGGATTTTAGTTTAGTAGCCATTTTGGGTTAGGCAATGTAGACAATTAACAAGGAATATTTCAAGATGTGTCGCCCTTCATAACTCTTTGGACATCTCCTTTTTTCTTTCTTTGTGCCATACTTAGAAAAGACTCCTTAAACACTTTTGAGTTTTATAAATTTCATTGCCTAGTGCAGTCATCTCGTGCTTGCTCTGGATCTGAGGCTTTTCTGCCTTTAGTTTGGAAGCAACTGTTGCTAAGGGACATTCATAAGGCCCATGAGACAGTTTCTCTTCAGACAAAGGGATTACAAGGGGACCAGAGCCAGGCAGAGTCACTTTGTGCTATGCTCATGATGGCAAAAACAAAAAAAGAAAAAAAAATTAGGAAGGCCAGCAGCTGCTGTCTTGATTTTGAGAAGAATAAATTTAAGTCCTTTTCCTGCTATACACTTTCTAGAAAACCTTGGGCCAATATCTCGTCATTGCTCCCCCAACTTGGAGTGGTGGTGGGAGGACAAAGAGGGCTGATGAGGTTAGAAACAGCAAGTCCTATAATAGTGCTTCAACAACCCCAATTGCCTGCTCTCACTGGACCATAAAGGTCAAAACCCAGTTCCAGCCATTTCCTTTTTACTACACATTGATTTTTTTCTGACTGGCTCTGCAAAGACATCAGTCTGTGCCTAGGGCTAGATAACACTAGGTATTTCGTTGGCCTTATAGGTTTGCAGCTCGCCTGTGAAAGCTAGCCAAGTGAAAAATGGCCAATAATGTCTTTTTGATTGGCTTAAAATGGTATTTTTAGCAGTTGCATTTAAACAAAAGCTCAAAAATCAGAGCAGGTAATCACAAATTTCAGCATCAAGTAAATTATTAGAGCCACACTATAAAACCATAGGGATTTGGGGAACAAAGTTATAAAGAATTCTGTGCCAGAGCCGGAACAAGGAGCCCTGGGCTTGCCTTTAGGAAAGAATAGGCTGGGCACTGCTTTAAAAACCAGCAACTAGCATGGAAAAAATTAAAAAAGGAAGCAGCAAACTCCTGTGGGATTCCATAATAATTTAAACATTCCTCTGGGACATCTGAAGTTTGGAGGAAAAGGGGGGCAGGGAGGTAAAAAAATGCTGCTAACTTACAAAGAATGTTAGCAATAAAAAGAGACCCATACGGGTGTGCCGTACCCTGAATTCATCAGAAAGCAGATGTATGCGTCTGCAGCCTCAACTTTTTCCCCTTGTTTTCTCTTCTCTTTCCTTCCTCCCCCTCCGTCCTCTCCCTCGTTTTTACAGCAGTTACACCTGCATGATGGAAGGAGCAGGGAGGGAGCTGCAAAACTCAAAGCTTCTGATGTGTTAGGTCAGGGAACAATAGCACCATAAATCAGTTTGGGAGGGGAGCAGGGGGAGGTGGGAGGCTAATCCAAAAATAAACCATGTGTGAGTTTTACTTAGCTCTGTCGTTGCTGAAGGGAGTTCACAACAGGGTAGAAATAATGCAGTTTTTAGGGGTCTGCCTCTTTCTCTCCCCTCTCTAGCATTATGAGCCATAGGTCAGACCCATAGGGTGCACAGGGTCGCCACGTGGCATTGTCCCTTCCCTCTCTGTGTTGCCACTGGGAGATGCCAAAGGATCCTGGTTGTCTACTTTGGACCAGACAAGTGTTTAGCTGACTAATTCCCATGAAATTCACTTTGTCTCCACCAAATGAGGCAGGTCAGCTGCTGAAAGGCCCCAAAAAAACAGGAACCCAAATTCCTCTTGCCTGTGAGCTTTTAACGTACCCTTGGTTTGCAGCTTGGACAGGAGGAAACAGGCATCTGTTGCACACAAGCGTGCACTTATGTGTGTGCATGTTTGGGGGGGAGAAGCTGAAGAGTCTTCTCAGCCTTTAACACCATAATAAAGAATGCTAGGTTTTGGGTTGTTAACGGAAGAAAGGGGGAAGAAATAAAAAACCCCAACGACCCAAAGTCCAAGTGTGACATAAGGAGCCTCGAGGCAACTTTCATCATGTTTTTAATGTGGTTTCCTTCATCTCCCTGGGCTCGCCTGTTTGCTAGAGCAGATTTTATTTAGATGATGTATTTACCAGATCAACAGGAGGATACTCTTCCCCGACCATCGGATCCCCTACCCCATAAGTGTGCCTAACAAAAACAATAACAAAAAGATCCAATTTGTTTTTTAAAGATACAGCCCTGCAGCACAGCTCAGCAGTGTCATTTTGTCCTTGTGCTAATTCCAAATAAGCATTTGACCTCATTACTCATCTCTGGAGGAACTGGAGATGAACACTGGTTTGATCCCTAAAAGATGTCCCAAGCCCTCAGAAGCATGAAATTTCAATTTCAGCTTCAGAAGATTGCATGTCGATCCCAAAAAGAAAAAAATTGCCTCCTCATGCTGGAACAATGTTGATGCTTTCCAGGTCACGTTTTTTTCTGAAAAATAAATATGGCAGAGCAATCTTTCCCAGCATTACCTAGGGCCCCCTTGTTCCTCTGTGTGGTGCATGTAGCATGCATTATGAATCTTGGAAGCCACTATTAAGCTCTCCCTGCAAAGGGTGGCTGTAGACATGTATACAGATTATTTTTCCTTTCCCCCTCATTAAGAAACAGTGATTTGTTTGCAAACTATTCCCATTCAAATTGGACTTTTTATGTCATATACCACATGAGAGAGGGAAACCAGGAACAGTAGCTGTAACCTTGCAGATAGACTGTTCTTCACACTTTGTTGTCTCAAATCTCTTAGGATGTTTATAAAGTTGTGGACCAACAGCTTTTGAACCAGTCCTATGGAATAACAATACCTTGAGCTTTTCTTTTGGAAAGCTCAGTCAGTTGTAAAGGAGTTTTGGATCATTACCTTGATTTTGCAGGTAGGAAGAGAACGTTACAGAGATGGGGAGTAGAGAGTGCAAAGAAAAGCAGTCTGAAACCAGAACCAAGGTCTTCCCAGAACTGATGCTGGGAAGCATTGCAAAGCAAATCACATGTCAGAGGAGTTAAATGAGGCTCCCGATGGCCCAAGATGGGATGCTTTGCTATTAAATCCCAGCAGGGACTGTATTGGTAGCAGTAGGGCTCTTCCCTCATCACAAGATGTCAAATGGAAAGGAGCTGAGCTGACCAGGGGTGCAGCAGAGCTTGCCTGTGCCTATGGTCTACGTGGTTCATTTTTAGCTTGTGCTGGTAAGGGATCCTGTTGGTCATCTCCAGCGGCTGATAGTTTTCAAATATAAGATTTCATTTCCAATGGACTCTCCATGATCTGATGGAGCTGGGGTGAAGCAAGGAGCTTTGTTTCTGCAGAAGCTAAAGGGAAACTATTTCCATGGTGATTTGCTTTTCAGGCTGCATCAATGCAGAAATGGGTTGATCTGGCCAGACTACAAGACATGGGCAGAAATTTTTGCCAGACTTTCAAAGGTGTGGGTCTCCCCAGCTTGGTAGACAAAGCCTCAGAGGACATGGGGAGGGCAGGGGGGATGGGGGAGGAGAGGCACATTCAGAAGGTCAGACAGGGGTGCATAAGAGCAACCTTTCTCATTTGTATGAGACAGTCCAGATGTGTATTTCCCTATGTTTTTTAACAGATAATTATTCAAGTATGAGTAGGAAGAGGAGGAATTAGGGATACTTAGGTTTATTTGGGCAGTTACATTCAGTATTAGACAGCTCTGGCTCTGGAAGATCTCCAGAACAGGTGTTTGTCCTGCTTTGAGCCCAGCTGTGCTTTGCAAAGTCAGTGGCTTGGCTGAAGCTTATGAACAAGTGACTTCACCTGAGCTAACATTTCATCCAAGATCTGTTCACCCTAGCTTGCTTACTTCTTAGCCTTACAGCTAAAAGTCTTTGCCTTCACTTTTTAAAGTAAGGAGCGCTAGATAAGCCAGTGAGTAGAAGTATTTTCATTGTTGTACATGTGGGAGTTGGTAGGTTTGATGTCACCCACTTCTCCTTGTCCTAAGGGTGCTTGAGGAAAAAGCTGATGAGGAGCCCATCTACTTCATCTCCCTCCTGGTGAACTGCTGTGCACCTTCTGCTCCACCACATTCCCCATGCCCCCTGCCCTTGCTTTGCTAAGGAGACCTTGTCCTTCTAGCAATCGCCTTGACTCCCCCTATCCTACCCTCTGATACACTGGTTGACCCTCTTGAGGCATCACAGCCTCAATCCAGGCTGTCTCTCACCACCTGGTGCTCCTGGTAAACATAAAGCTCTGGTTCCTTTATGCTCAATGCAACTTACGAAAAGCAACTGACAGGTTGCAACTGACAGCAATTGCAGACAGGTACAGGATATCCCAAAAGCTGGCTTCGATGAGAATTTGAAAGTGAAATAAAGGGAATTTCTAAAGAGAGAAAAACAGATGTCCATCTGTCTGAGCCTGTGTAAGCAGTCACCAAGTGAGCAAAATGCACCACCAGCTTGCAGTACAATTGAAGCTCTCTTGGGTTAGAAACAAAGCTTTGCTTCTTAACCCCAAAAAGACACACCCAAGGGTGCCAGAAACCCCAAGGAAAACTCTGAAGCTCCAGCAATCATGCCAGGAGGGGACAAGTAGCATTTCAAGGCAATGCAGTGACCTGCAAAACAAGGAGAGTGCAGCCCCAGTGATGACTGCAATGATGAACACAGTGTCAGACAGTGCAAGCCCGCCTGCTGCCGAGACAAAAGTGTTGGAATTTCCAGGCACGTTTGTCCCATGCAAAGGTAATCACCTGCAATAAATAAAACAGCATTGTTGTTTTTTAAATAGAAAGCAGATTATGATGTATGAGGCGTCAACTGTCACTGCAGTTGTGGCCCAAGTGTTGGAAATGCCATTATGGAAGTGCTAGTAAAAGTTTGGCGGGGTTGGAAAACTCTGCCTGCTGTTGCTATCTGCTGTCAAAAGTCCCCTCCTTTTGCACATTGGACCTGTTCTACTATAAAACGTATCAAGAAATACCTTGATGACCAAAGAGGAAAATGTGCTGTTAGTAAACACAGAAATCTCCAATGCAGCAGAGAGAGATGTGCGGAGTCCCTGTCTGCTGCAGTTGCTCACGGGAGCTGAACCAGCAGCTTCCAAATGTGGATAAACCATAAACTCCAGATGCAGACCTGAGAAAGAAATGGTACTGCAAATGTTGTCAAGAAGCAGAGAAACCAGTGGAGTAAATCCTTATGCTTCAGTCCCTGGAAAAATTTTCAGCAGCCCGCAGCCTAGCTCCACTCTGCTCTCCCACCCCAGGCACCTCTTCGAGTGCCATAAACAAGTGTGCATTCCCTGCATCTCCTCCTCCTGAGTGTTCGTGGGGCTATACTCTGCACCACGCCATTGTCTGGGAGCATCACAGGGCTGTGCAGAGCTAGTCCAAGCTCTTCTATCTGACTGAGCAAGGAAGGAATCATTGCCCAGTCCTTACTTTGCACATCTCTGGACAGTGACATAAAAAAAGCCCCCTTCTGCAAGCAGATTTTTGTTGCCAGGCCAGACAGCATGCAAAGCTCCTTCATAGCTGTCAGTACACCTTGGTCTTTAGCTCCTTTTGCAGCCTGTTCTGAGTTTTGGAGTGGACATTAACAGGCACAGTTTTACAGGTCCACTCGTGGGAGTAACACTGTAAGCAATGTGTCCCTGTGTATTTTTTAGGCTGCTTTAAATCATGCTTCTGGAGCCAAATGATGCCTGAAATCGTTTATTATAATCTCATCTTTCAGAAGTTTTTGTTTTGTTTCTAAGCGCAGGTCTAGCATCTTGACTTTCAAACTGGCTATAGCCTGTAATCAAGTGAGTGCCTTTTTTACCTCACTAGCCAATCTGAGCATTCAAAATGTGCAATTCAAATGTCTGATTAAGGCCCTCATGACTGAATTCTGGGCTCCCAGTTCAAACGTGGAACACTGTCTATAAAACTTTTCATATCATCTGTGGTAATATTAGAATCATATTCCCTTGACCATCCTTAGAAAAACAGTTCTTGACACACTACTGGGATAAAAGAGGGGGAACACATGGTATCAGTAAAAACTAAGTTAACATAGCATTCCAAGCAATAACATTACACTATATAGTGTAGCAACAAGCCAAGAAGTAATAATTATTGGGAGTAAGTGGAATCAAGAATTGCCCCCAATATTGCATTACGCCTCTTTCAGTGGAAGAACCTCAGGCACACTGCATATAATAACCAGTCCCATTGTCAATATAAAAAGGTTGATACAACCTTATTTAAAATCTCTCTTTTCCCTGTTAAACAGAGCACAGCAGTGATTTGTACCAGGGCTTCTGAGTGGTTTCAAATGTGTCCATGAGATCAAGACCAAGGGGTCTGTTGTGTTTCTCATGGTACTTTATTGTGATAGTGGTCCTCTTTGGCTGGCTGAGGTCCTCATCTTGGCCTCTGTTGCCTCTTCCCTGTGCACCCCAGGGACTTGTTCTGCTCCTCTGCTGGCTTCCTTCACCAGGACCAGCCCATGGAGCAGGAGATGAGTATCACCATGTCCTTCAAGAAAGGATGCTGCTCTTTGCTGAAGTTCACGATGGTTGAAGCCAGCAGAGGATATGCCCTGAAGACATTGCCTGGGACTTGAGGTGGGAACCAGGAGCACTTGACCTTCTCTCCTGACATGCAGCAGTGAGCAGGTAGGCATCTGAGTTGCCCCTCTCTCATTACCGTCTGCCCAGTTCCCCCTGTTCCTCCCCCATCCTTTGGCCCTGCCTGGAAGACACCCATCCTCAACTGACCAACTTGTAGACCTCTTCCCCATCTCCATGGAGAATAGCCCAACAAGCCCCTCTGTGAGCCCCCAGATCCAGGGATAGAGGGCCCGGCCCTGCCACAGCAGGATGATTCAGCCAGCCTCAACTTTCCCAATCCTCCCTCCTCCATGAGTCATGATTTCTCCTAAGCCACAGAGTTGCGAAAGGGATGATCCTGATGCACTGGCCTGTTCCCCAGCATAGCCTCCCTCTGGGAGACAAAATGGGGGAGGGGGGGGAGCTTGTGCCTCACCCCTGCTCTCCAGGGCCGAGGAGTATCCCCAAAACACCCTCTTCTTATATAGCCGTGGTGGATAACAGAGTTTTCTCCTTCCCTCTCACCTGTCTGCATCTGTCCTTGCTCTAATTTAGCCCTTTTTAAGCTCTGATGATGTTTTTCCCCCTTGAAAGAGAAAAGCAGGGTTGGGTGGCAGGTGGTTGGGGGAAGCCAACACACACCAGGAATGCAGGATTGGGTTTTTCAGGTGCGGCATTCAACTGCTCAGCAAACCCCTTATTCTCTTCTCCACCCCTCCCCCCCCCCCTTATTCCCCTCCTGATTTGAGCAATGAAAAACAACTTCCTGTCAATAAACATGAGCAAAAGCTTGGACGCATCTTCAAAGTGATGAGTGATGTCGAAAATATGTTTCAGAGTACTTTGAATGTTCCTGTAAACTGAAGGGAAATGATTGTTCACAGTGCTTTGGCATTCAAGTAGTTTATAAATAACCACCACAGGTCTGCATAAGCTGGTTTTGCCATGAGAAAAAATGCAACAGAAAAAGGAGGGAGAGGAAGAAGAGAGGAGAAAGGCCTAAGAGGGGAAATAAATAAAAATCAGGTCCAAAGCCTGGGGAATGACATGAATTTTAGAAGTTTAAAATTAATTGGTGAATGCAGCATCCCCCAAGTGCCCGGTGTGAGCTGGGTCTGCCTTTGGGTGAGTGTCTTCTCCCGGCACCTGGCCAAGGGGCTGGTGGGCAGGGCATGGATGGAAATGCTGGCCTCTGCACTGCCATTGCTGCATGGGACATGGAAGAAGGAAGAAAGCATACGGTTCTCATTGGTTTCCAAAAGTGAAAACATGTGCTGGAATCCCAGCCAGACGTGCTTCTTGTTATTTTAATGAGAAATTCCATAATTAGTGGCAAAAAATAAAAAGAAGCTACACTGCAAGTGAAAGAAAACCCCTCTCTCTCCTCTCCAGTGCATGATAGATGCACCAAAGAGATGTGGTGTTCTTACAAACATACATTACTTGACAGGCTGTGATGTTCTTTAATCTGTTTGCTTGAGGGAATTAAGAAGAAACATAAAAAAAGGCAACCAAATAAAAATGACATATTTTTTTACTTAAGCAGTCCTCGTCTTAAATGGGCAATGCACTCCCCACCTGTAATTCATTTGTCAGCAGTTAAACATCATTACAACATTAACAGCCAATCTGAATGCAGAAGAGCTGGGCTTTGTACAGCCATAAACTACAGGACATCAAACTGTACTTTATGGAGTAGGGGCCAGTCAGAAGTGACCCCTTCTAAACTTTTACAATTCTCTGCATTCTTCTGATTATAGTAAAGATTTATTTGAACTTTGATATATATATGTATTTAAAAAAGAGCATTTTATTAAAAACATTTCATTCCAGTTCTTTAGTGAAAGAAGAGAGAAAAGAAATACTGCAAGATGTCTTAAGCTGGTAGATTTTATTCATCTTGCGAAGTTGCCATGGATGGATTTGCTTGGATTCATGTTCAGAAATAAACACGTAGTATTGTATTACGTCCCATTTACACACTTTGTTCTCCAAACATGTTTGACATCTAATTGCACAACTCCTTGGCTAGCTGGTATAACATGGAAAGTCCTTGTAAGGGATTTGCTGAAAGCCAGCTTTTTGGAGGAGAAAAGGTGCTTCAGTGCCTGAGTGCTGATGGATGCCCTCTCTCACCTACTCTTTGTTTGCTGTTTCCCTAGAGCATCCCTTGGCGCTGTTGGGGAAAGTGTTTAGCAATTCATGTCTTCTGCTGTCAGAAAAATCCTCTGAAAATCTAACTTACAATTTCTCAATGTTTCAGCTTGCTGCAAAGAACATGGGGCTAATAACTGTGAGCCGTTTTCCAGGCAGTGTCAGAGCAAGCATGCAAAAGATATTAAGGTGGTGCTGCAAGCCGAGCTGTGCAGTCAGGAAAGAGGAAAACACCTTAGGTTTTCCTCCTCTTTTCCAGGACCCTCATGTGTTGCTGTCATGCCTGGCTCAGCACAGGTGGCTGCATTTCAGCACTCGGCCGTGGACCTATGTAACAGAGAAAATGTTTCAATGCTGTGCAAGTCCTGCTTCACCTGTTAGGCAGCAATACTCCCCAAAGATGGTGGTGTTTTCTAGCAATAAAAAATGGGATTTTACACACTCACACACACATACACACCTGTAATGTATGTATACACATACATTATTTTTTGCAGAACTACAAGTACAAGAAAAGCGAAGGGATGGGATGGGATGGGATGGGATGGGATGGGGTGTCAGTGTTTGATGGAATCCTATTTTAGGTATGGCATGGTTGCAGGCTCATGATCTCCAAAGATGGACATCATGTTGTTGTCTGCAGTGGATTTTGGGAAACATCCTCTGACCAGGGAACTTGACTTAGGGACAGATACAAGAGGCACCCGAGCCATAATTCCTGGGAAGCCCCCAGATCAGAGCAATTGGCTTTTTGGAGGTTGTGGAGAAGTGCTGTTGAGAAAGGTTTTTTCAAGGAAACTTGCCACTTCCACAGATTTGCTGTTTCCCATGGGGCAGAAATGTGATTGTGCTGAAAACCTGCAGTTTTCTTCTTTTCGTATTTGTTTTCTTTCTATTTTATTTTGAAGGGTGGTGAGAGATGAACCTGAAATGAAACACTTCATTTTAGTCAGTTTGACCTGATTAGGGAATATTTCATTCTTTTGAATGGATTGGTTTCAAATCAATTCAGAATATACTTCAACTTCCCTCAGAGAAAGTGCAGCTCCGACTCCTTTTCTTTATTATAGCTGTGCGCTTGGGAGGACCTCAATGACCAGGAGACAAAGAGCAACTTTTGTGCTGGCTGAGTCCATGGGAGTAGTGTTAATCTACAGGTATGGTTACATGGTCCAAAGAAGAACATCCATCAATTGTAAGATATAAAATGGCCCAGCTAGCCCATATTTCCTCTCAACCTGGTTATGGGGGCTACATGAAGGAGTATGACAAAAAGAGAAACTATCTCCTGAGCCTTTTTCTGCTACCAGCCACCAGAAAGGTAGACATCATGTGCTCTCTTTGTAAGACAAGGCATGCAGGGAAATTAGGTTTAGTAATATATTGACTTGAAAGTAAGAATTTTGCAGTCATTTCAGCTCCTCTTCTGATCTTCAGCATTTCAAACCACCTACACATCGTGTCAGTTCTGACGTTTCTATATAATATAATAACTTTTTTTTCTGAACAATAGTCCCGGAGCCTCATTTGGAATTTC
The DNA here is from genome assembly GCA_008921705.1 of Burhinus oedicnemus. NCBI lineage: Eukaryota > Metazoa > Chordata > Aves > Charadriiformes > Burhinidae > Burhinus > Burhinus oedicnemus. The sequence continues at coordinate 518,560 of VFFE01006125.1, forward strand.
AACTTTTTGTGTCATTTCAAAGCACAGAGCAAACACTGAAATGTCAGACATTCCCCAGTGATGGAAGCTCAGAGTACTCTTTCCCCCCGGTTAACTTCTGGGCATGACACTTTGTGGCTGAGATAGGGAAGACAAAGAAAAGCTGGAATGAACCCGTAATTGCTGATGCTTGGTGCTGAAGAGCTCAGTGGTCACCACTTTGAATAACTGGTCTTTCTTCTCTTTATTGGCCAGTTCCCTCCAAATTTCTTAAGTTGCTTTCTTTAGAATGGTTCTGTTTTCCTCAGTAAAATTCAAAGCACAGATCAAAAGGAGTAGGTTATCTGTCTTCTGTTCACATTTCTCTAAAAAGAACTGATGTGTTTTGAAATGGAAATTTCCTAGAAAAGCTGAAACCCAACCTATATTCAAAAGCACTGTTCTCCTGGGTTTTTGCAGTCCAAACAGCTGAGGGGATGCTACAAATGATGCTGGCTAAAGCAAAACACATTATGTTCTAGCAAAACAAAACAACGAAAGGGGGAGTCATGAGGTTTCGTTGTGAGTGAATAGGGCAGATTGGGGAATGTCACCCCATCTTGTCCAGGATCCCCGGTCACTTATGCAGCTTCTGCAAGGTGCAGTACAATTACACAGTGGAAAAGATGGTTTCTCTACTCAAAGATCTATGACATGCTTTCTGTGTGCATTTTACAAAGTTTCTGTATTGCCAGCATGGGTGTCAAAGAGGTAACTTGAGACACGAAGGTCCCCTGAATGTTTTACTCAATGAATTTGCTAGAACAAATGACATCGCATGTTCCTGCCCCATCTCAGAGCAGGCATTGCTCTCCCGCAGCAGGTAAGATATCTCCTGTAGATGTACATGGGCTTTGTAATAAAACCTCTAAAAGGCACAGCCCACCTGGTTTCAGCATTTGCATTGAACCTCGTTGCTGAACCTTGGCAAATCTTTCTGCAAGCCTGGTTCAAGTGTAGATTAACCTCTGTGAGGAAAGATTTATTGCTTTGGACCAAAACCAGGCAGCATTTCATTGTTTTGCAGCCCCTGATCTGCCCACACTCTAGGCTGGGTTTGCTATGGGGTTTTGGTGTTGTAGACCCACAGGATTGTGTAGGCTGGAAGGGACCTCCAGATGTTATCTGCTCTAGCTTCTCTACCAAAAGTTTCATGTACGATTTCTCTAGAGGCACAAGGTTTCTCCTCAGGCTAGAGTTCCCCTCCTTCCTTCTGAGACTTTGTTTTTTGACAGGCTTTCTTCTTTCCTCTTTTATAATGTTCTTACCAGTCACACAACAAATAAGTTCTAAAATCTAGGGGTTTTTGAATGTTTATTGTAAGCTGGATTGAAGCCGTGATGACTATGATGGGTATAAAAGACCAGAGGAAACAAGGCATAATAAGCTTTGTTGCCATAACAAAGGATGATCCAATACCTTGAGATCTAAAAATAGTTTATCCATATTAACGTCTCCATGGTATCTGCTCAGGGATTGCTGCTATTCTTTTTTTAAGCATCATCAAGAGAAAGGAAGGAAGAATTAATTCATGCTACAGAGAGCAGAGTTTTGCCCTGAATGCCAAGTGAAGCAGTGAGCACACTAGGCAGGTAGAGAAGCTGGGTGGAGGAGTAGAAGGATGGGTTTGCAATTAAATATCTGGGTTGAGATCTGGAAAGGTTCAGCTCTGTCTTTGGCTTTGCCCGGTGCTCCTCACATGGCATTGGACCGATCCTTTCTGCTTCTGATTCCTTCTGGGCTCTTCCTCCCCTAAATGCTTAGCAGAAGGCTGAAGGCATCTCTGTGCATAGGACTATTCCCGAAATACTCTTTGAAAGTGTAGTCTTACTCCAGTCTTCCTAGTCTTGGAAAAAAAAATCCAAGGAAACACTTTTGAAGACCTCTGACCCCACAGCCTGTCTGGCCTCATGTTCTGGGCAATGCTCACCAGCTTTCTCAGTAACTGGGAAATAGTTGGGGTTTTCCTCTTTCTCTGAAATTTTTCAGTAAAACCAAGGACAGACTCCAAGATGTTGTGCTGTGTCCCTGCTCCACAGCTGGAATTTGGTTGGCTTCTTTTTTTCCCTCTGATAAAACACACAAAGCTGGGAAGGTAGGGGAGACCTAGGTATATAAAAGTTTCAATTTTGGAAAAGTGCTGCCTACATCTGAACCTCTCCAGAGGTGTGCTGGATGAGAGTTTGCTAGCCCAGAGCCCCCCTGAGGAATAGCACAAAGTAGCTGCCAAGGCATGGACAGCTTCAACTCCTTCCCTGGGCAGAAGAACTAATAATTGCCCTCTCCTAATGATGTCTGCAAGCTACAGAGCTCTTGAGAAGCTGCTTTGCAAGAAGCCACAGCTCCATCCCACTGCTTTAACACACACACACACAGAGCTCAAGATATTGGTGTGTCTTAAAGAGCAAGCCTCCCTTTCTCCTCTCTTATGAATAAATTGATTACATATAGCTTTGTGCTTCATTTTCTTCCAACTTCTGAATCTCTCTGTTATTTTCTTCCTGGTTTTTTTTTCACTGTAAACACACGGAGCAATTGGCAGAAGTGTTACTGGTATAGTGTAATCACTGTCAATAGCAGTGTACTCTTGAAATCCCATCTCAGCTTGCAAAGCTGCCCAAATGAACCTAAGGGCTCAGTGCAGGCACATTAAATGCACACATTCAACCACTGAACTAGCAAAGAGGTGGGCACCTGGGTCCCCAAGAGGTGACCAGAGCACGTCCTTCCATAGCAGAGCACATAGAGCAGGGTTGGGGTCTTTTCCCACTTAGTTTGGATATATCTGCTAAAGATCTCATCAATTCCTATTTCTGAAGTTCATATCATAGCACAGCCAAACCCAAACCTCTGGAAAGTACAGTTTATTTGGAGAGCAGAAGGGCCTCTGGATCTGCAACTGCTATATACTCACAGGATACTTTTTTTTAACAATAAGTGGGAAAGTCTCATTAATTTTGCATGACTGTTTCTGAGCTTTTGGGGTATCCCAGCATCTGCCTCTGTGAAGATGAGAAACCCTGTTTCTGTGAAGACTGGGATTCTTTCCCAGCAATAAAAGACAGAAGTTATTTTTAGTGGAGCACTGAACTTACCAAGGTCACGAGAAAATGGAGACAGACGGGAAATATTGGTTAAAGAGTTGTTATGGGAAACCACTTGAAGGTGAATCCTACCTGCTCTTATTTCATAGGTCTGCATACTCCTGGACTCCTTAGCTTTAAGTGCTCTGGATCTAGTGTCCATTTGTGCGGAGCTGGTGGGGATTACCTTGTCCATGAACTTTCCCACTGTATGCAAGGACCATGAAAAAGGTCGAAAAATCACCAACCTCCACTGCTGTTCTGTCCCCTTCCCCTCCCTGGGAAGGACTCTCAGACCTCTCCAATCTGCTTCCAAGGGACACAGTGCTCAGATGACAGTTGCTAAATAGATTTATGGAAGAGAAGAGCACTCCAAACACTCTATGTTATTGCTGTTTCTGCTCATCCATCATGTTCTATATAGCATTTTAAACAGAAGTAGTCCTATTACAGCTGGAATTTCTGCTTTTTCCTTAAAATGAATGCTCTGATTTCCCTGATTTGCATTCAATTGTATATTGATTTCTTGCTCTGTTCAGGTAAAGGGAGATGATAAATTTCAAATGGCAGAATACAGGTTGGAGATCAAACAGGGAAACTCTTCATTCCATTCACTTAGGAAGGACCTTGAAAGCAGCTCCTGGAATACTCTGCAGTTCTGTTAGCTCCTGACAGTAGATACTTGGGCATGTGCAAGCAATTATTTTTATACCATAAAGAGCCAGGATGTCACCCGAGAGGTGCAAGAAGGATGTAGTCTGTCCACAACTGTTGAGACTGGGAAATCCCCGTCCCCTCTTCCATCGGCAGTTGGCAAGACCAGTGCCACAGAGTCTCCCTTCTGTTCCAGCAGGAAAAGCCACTCAGGTAGGACTGCAGGCAGCTGGCAGATGTTAGAGGCACATCCACAACACCCCAGGTTTTGGCTCTGAGGTAAGAGTTTGCTAAAAACTGCAAGGTCTGCCAGAAAATAGCTGCCTTCATCCTTTCTCTGTTTATTAGGTTCTTTTCCTAGGCATCTCCTCTTGACAACTGTAATGATGGGACTCTGCCTTTGGTCCATTGTTATGCATTTCTTCTACACTGAGTGTATCTCAGCATAGATGGGAATTGGGCTGCTTACAGCTTCCTTTGCTGAAAATGAAGCCAATGCCATTGGGTAACACTGACCTGTAGCATAGTCAGGTTAAATTTCTTAGTTTGGAAACAACAGGGCACACCTAAACTGAGCAATGGAGCATGGTTTACATGCCCTTGAGCTGGGCAGTCCAGGAAGGCAATGCTGGGCTGGAGTGTAACCCAGGGAAGGAGAGGGTTGCCTGGTTTGGGTGTTCAAAAACTACTACATCACTTCCCTGGTGGTTTGACTCTGTGTTGGCTGTGGCTTTTCCTGTTGAAGAATTATATTGTGTGGAACCACCTCCACATCCCTCCAGCAATGATATAGACATGTCTTGAAGACAGTTTGGCTGACATGTCTTCCCTCCCCCTTGCTGGGAACACCACAGGTCTGTTGCAAAGCAAGTTGTTTAGCGGAAATCTCTACCACCACAACATACACTCTAGATAGACAAACCATGTCTATGTCCATCCACGGCTCTTCCCAGAACTCCTGGATTCCACTTTTGAAAAAAGAGAACAGGTTGGGGTTTTTAGTGACACCAGAAAACCCTCAATGTGCCAGTGAGTGGAAGTGAGTCCTCCAGTACAAGTGTGGTCCCTGCATTCCCCTCTTCCCAAACATCATCTGGTACATGGATATGAACAGAGCTCTATGGTAGAAGTGATGACCACATTGCAACAGGCTTCTCCCACTTACCTTCAAAGCCAAGTTTCAGTCCAATGTATCTGATGCCGTGGCATGGAATAATGTCTGCTTGGGAAAACTAGGCAATTGTTGGCTGAAGAAAAGAAAAATATCTTTCAGATATTTTATAATCTGAAAAACATGGTTCTTAAATGAGCTTTTTCCAAGCACATTGGTGCTACAGCCATTAATAACCATAGAACTCAAAGGAAAAAAAAATCAGCTGGAAAAGAGTTGAAAGGGAAACCTATTAAAATACAAAAACCAATTTCCCAAAAATAGATACAGTTTCATTTCCAGTTTTTTGTTGGTTTTTGGGTTATTTTTTGCTGTAACTAAAATTTTCAGTGACCTAATAGTCCTTTTAAAAGACAGCTGCACAGAATAAAAATGGGCCATTTTGTTCCTCTTGCATTGTTCTTAACAGCGGGACCCATTCTTCCTTCTCCTGATTGAATGCTTCCCAGAGTGTCTAGACATGTCGCCACCACCACTGAGGGGCTGAGAGATACCAAGGCTCATCCGAGGAGCTGTAAAGGCTAGTTATCTGTCCTTCTCCACGTCCAGAGCCTGAGACTTGGGTGAAATTCCAGTTTATGAGCAATGAGATTCCTAAAAATAAGCTTGTGTGTAGTTAATTTTTAGATTGCGCTGGGGTCATATTTTCCACACCTTCTTGTTCAGCAGTGGGAAGCTGAGATTTCTGCAGAACGGGGCTTTCTGAGCAGGGCTTTAGATGGCAGCACCAAATTCTCCATGCCTGGTGACGACATAGCAGAAGTTTGCAGGGCAAACTGCCTCCTACCTCCCCAGCTGTTCACCTCCCCTCCAGCTTGTGAGCTGAAGCCAAGCCTGGAATAGCTTTGCCTGACTTCCAGGGAGACTCCAGGTGCACATACCTGGCCCAATGCTCCAGACGTTTCCAATGTTTACACTGTGTGAGATGTTTTACTCCAGATTCTACCACTTCGTCCTACTCCCGCTCCGACCTCGCAGCACTCGCTAGCAGCCACTCCTTGGTCAGAGACATGGCATGGCAATTCTCAGCCTCAGGCTGTCTCCAGTCAGGACAAACTGATGGTCCAGTCCCCCATTCACGCCAAATGACTGCTAGCACCTCCATCCCACAGCTCATAGCTCGTCTCCAGTCATGCCCTTGGATCCTAACGATCCTGTGTGCTCGGGGCAGGAACTGTATTGCAGACAATTCAGAGAACACTTGAGACAATAGGAGTGCTACCCAAATAATAAATAGCAGTGCTAATAATAGCCCTTATCCTTGCATCCCCCTGCAAGCCACTCTAATTCACTAGGACTTGGCCAGAGCTTGTAATCACTCAGTTGTTACAATCTATTTCAGTCCTGTGCAGAGGGATTTGGCTGGGTTTCCCAGGCTTGGGTTGCTAGCATGACTCATTCCCAGCTGATCGTTTAGTGGCTTCAGCCAGGTGCTTCTGGGACTTGGTGTCCTCAGCCCTGCTGCTTTCCATAATGAATTGATGCATCAGGGCCAGGAGGCAGAAATGAAAGGGTGATGAGGAGCACACCCAGCAGAGCTCTCCTCTGCTGAGAAATAAGCCTCTGTGAGGGCTTGAGAGAGTATTCTGGAGGTAAGGATAGGAAAGAGGGGGGTGAAAATCTCCAAACTAGGTTTCTGTGGGGCTGAGGGAAAGGTGGAGTCACAAAAACCTTGGGGAGATTTCTTGTGGACTCATCTTTGCAAGACCCAGAGGAAGGATGAAGTGGAGGAATGACATCCATGGCAGGGTATAGATTATGAGGTCGGCTGTAGCATGGCAGAGCACATTGTGGGAAGGCACGGCCAGGTCTCAGACCTGCTCCCTTCACCACGCAGCATAGGACCATGACTTAGCAATGAACAGTTGCAGGCAGTAGTGCCTTTGCTTGTGTGAAAGAGAAATATCATACAGAGGTTGGGCCTGCTTACGTAAACCACTTTCTTGGTCAAAAATAGATCTGGAAGATGGCCAAACCCTTGGAGGGATGGGGCTGAGCATCAGCCCTGGCAGCATGAACCATTTAGCGTGGTACCCTGTGCAGACTTATGGTGGAGAGCAAGTGGCCAAAGCCCTAGGGGTGAACCCTGACAGTGTGAGATATGTCCAGGAGCAAGGACCTGCACTAATGTCTGTGAGGTTACTGCACATATACAGTTCTCCTGCCAGAGGCAGCATTAACATCTGTAGGCCTGTCTCCAGCACAGAGATACTGCAATTTCTGGCTCCTGCTGAGCTGTGTTAATCCGGGCTTGGAAGAGCGGACCTGTGAACATAAAAAGGGGGGAAAAAACACAGGGGGACAGATCACGTATGAGCGGTGCGAGTGGCTCTGGCTCATGGGTCCAGCCCAGGACCCTCCATTCTGGGGAAGTGGGGGGGGTGAGGAGGCATATTCTCCTTGCCGTCCAAGCACTCTGCACACCACAATGGGATCCCAGCCCCACTGGTGTCTCAGTGAGCTGCACTTTCCAATGCAGACTGGAGCAGAGGGCTTTGAAATGTAGTCCAGTGGGGACTTCAGCCCCGCACCAGGCTCCAGCAGGATTGCAAAGCCAGGTACTCAGGCATGTTTTCCAAGCCGCGTAGTAATCCCCACCCCATGGAGGACCATATGGTTCTTTTATAAATCAGCAGATCTTTCCAAGAGCTTCACTCTTGGCCATAGGAGACAAGTCCTGGACAGTCCTTTCAACTGTAGCTATCTTCTCAGTGTGGGGGCAGAGAGGCACCACAGCTCCCATCGCACAGAGGATGGAAAATGGGGAAACCTTCCCTGGTACTTCTCTAAACCCAGCTCCTCTCATTGTTTGCAGACAAAATAAATGCTGCAGGTTACAAATGGCAGCTGAGCAAGAAGGGGAGGGAATTGGAGGACACACACAGTCCAAAAAACTGGTTCTCACGTTGGTCTGTAAAAGGTGATGGTGAAGAGAAGCTGAAGGTGAACTAAGATTGTAGTGCAGAGCTTTGGGCAGGGAGAGAAAGGAAATGTGGTCTTAATTACTTGATAACTATCCCACATTTCACAAGTCATTTTAATGACCCAAATGGATTGCTTTCAAGATCAGAGTTAATGCTGGAGTGATAGGGATAGAGTTTTCTCACAGAGGGACATATGGTGCCAGAAAGCCCACTCTGAGAAGAATATTATTATCTAAAATGACATTAATACATCCTGTTATTCCCTCGCGCCATATCATGTGCACAGAAGGGACCATGCTGTTAAAATGTCAGCATTCAGGCAGCATCTCGGCGCAGAGCAAGTACAGTAGCTGATGTTGAGCAGTCAGTCTGGAGCCTTTACGGCTGGTGTTGAAGCAATCCCCATTGCCCTGGGCAAATCCTGACTCTTCATGGGTGGTACTGATGAGTTGCATGCTCCATTGGTGGGCATAACCCAGAGCCATCTGCCTATACTGTGCTGCCCGGTGAACCAGCAGGAATGGGTGATACTGGATGTTGGTTGAGTCATCAGCTAGAGGTTTGGTCCAGGGTTTCTCTCCTCCATTGTAACGCCTTTGTACCCAGCTATGCTGCTTTGCAGGTGATGGCAGCTTTCTTAGGCACTGAAAGATTAGTGCTATGTTGGCATAGCTTCTGGACACCTTACAATAAATGGAAACAAGCTATGGAAAGCTCAATAAACAGCAGCTGCTGAAGCTCACCAAGTGCTTTTAAAAACGTAATATTTTTCCTTCCCCTTTCCCTTATGTTTTATTGGATTTTAAGTGGGAAGTTGAGAAACCAGGTAGATGTTCTCCCAACTTTCCCTACCCAATGAGTGTCTCTGCTCTGATCTTGTGGCTTAGCTGCTAAGCAAATAAATCAGAAAAGGGAAAGGAGACACCAGCTTTGGGTTTCCCTCTGCTAATTATGGAAAGAAAACAAAAATTTTCCCTTGTTTATTAGGCACAGCGCTGGTGTATGGGAAAGCGATTAAAGGTGTGACGATCTTTATTGCTCAGATATCTGGCCTGCTCTGCAGAAAAACTTGTTTTTTTTCAAGTAGGACCTCAAATGGTCTGCCCCTCTCATTGCCTTAGTTTCTTATGAGCAAATTCATCCCTAGTGTTACCCTGCTGACAGCGGTGGTGTTGCAGCAGAGAAGGATTTGGCCTCTAGAAGGCTCCATGCCAGATGTTGCTCTTTCAATGCAATAATTGGAAGAACAAACCTCATTACCAGTTGGAAGCTTGTTCAATAAAGTTGATGGCTTTGCTCTCTGCTCTAATGTACCTAACATAATGTCGGTGCAGATGACCTCATATTCCCCCTCCATGCTCCCCCCTTCTGTTTTTCTAATATATCTCCTCAGCCTGTGTTGGCTTGTATCTCCTGGTGTCGTCTGTACTGAAGTTGAGCAGCAGTATGAAGGTGGATGACCTCATTGATGTCAGGAGTGAGCTTTGCTAACATGCTTGCCTTGGTAGCATAAACCAGCATGTACTGAATCCATTTCCTTTCCCAAGCAGCAGACTTGCATGCATCAGTTCTAGAGGTTTGTACTTCTTTTTCAAGTCTAAAAGCTGACACGGAAGAAGATGCACCAATTCGTTTTTTCTCTTTTTTTCCTCCTTTTTTTCCTCCTTTTTTTCCTCCTTTTTTTCCTCCTTTTTTTCCTCCTTTTTTTCCTCCTTTTTTT
>VFFE01006125.1:528149-574380 GCA_008921705.1 Burhinus oedicnemus
CCCTTTTTTCCCTTCTTTGCCCCGATTATAAATGGGAGCTGACATTTTCAGTCCCAACCTGCCTGAACACAGAGAACATTACACCAGTGCACGTGTTGCCACTATGAATGCGCAGCGTCGCTGCTCCATGCTGTGCCTTGGCTGTGCTCATTTCCAACCACTGCTCACTGTAATGATTATCAGCGATAAATTTCAAATGTGTTGGGATCTGGTTAACAGGGGGTTTGCCTGGGCCCTGCTGAGGGAGTTTGTTGTTTCAGTTGGGTCTCTTCATCAGTTCCTGAGATCTGATTGTCAACACCCAGCAGCAGAGGGATGGAGGTAGCTCTTGGCTGGGGAATAATGTCTTAATTTGGGAGTGAAAATCGCTTCTCACAGCATTACCCTGGGCTATATGGTCTTCTCAGGGACATGGGTGATGCAGTTTATATTAAATAACAGTCTGTCCTACACTGTATCATCTCAATTATGCCCTACAGCTGTGCCGGAGTGATAGTCCTGTTCCCAAAACCAACCAGAGCAGCTTTTCCACCCAGGGCAGAAACGCATACTGCAACTAATGAGAGAGAGAAACACCATGTATCTAAAATATCTCAGTTCAGCCCTCTTACGTTTTCCAGGGAGCTCCTGTGCCACAGTGGAGACAAGATGTGTCTGACAGTCTGACTAGCCTTCCAGAACTTCAAGCCAAGCCTATCTCTCTTGCTCATGAGTTTCATCAAGGACTAATCAGAACAAAATAAAAAGCTCAGAAAGCTCTCTTTGTGGCCAAATATGGACTTCCAAGTTGAGGGCTATAAAATTGTGTATTACTTGCCAGATGTACTGACAAAATGCGTGATCATGTTGAATCAAATTTCCTTCTGGACTCTGCATAGGAGAGGGATCGCTTCTGGTGAGAAATATTAGTTCAAGGACATCCAAATGAAACCAAACAGATTCTTGAAAAGTTCAGAGCCAAAGTCCCATGGACAAGTTTGAATTGGATTTCTCTGCACAAGATTAGGTTCAATTTTGAAAATCTACTCTCAGATTCCAGACCAAGAGAAGGAAAGCTCTATGATTCATTTGCCATAGACTTCTTGCAGAACTATCGAGCAACTTGACACGCCTCAAACCAGATGTTCCCTGCAGAAATCATGCATGTGCAGAGTACGCCAGCTGAATTGAATTGAAATGTTCTCCAAAAGTCCAGCCATGACAGAAAAGGTACCACAAGATGCAACTTAACATGGTATTCAACCTGCAGGCTGATAAAGGCAAACTGTACAGCTGCATGTTTTATTCTTAACCATCCAGTGTGGTTCTTTGCTGAGAGTTCCTAAAGGCAAATCCCTGGAAAAGTTTAAAGATTAACTTCAGATTCATGGTATTATGGGAGGCAGTGGTAGAAATTATTACTGGTTCTCAGAGAATACTGACCAGCAAGCAGCCTTCCTACCTGTTCTGTGAGAAATGCTGATATTTTTGAGAACAAGGAAGTAAACAAAGAAACAACAGAAAAAAAACATTTTGATGTGGAATCAAAGTCAAATTGAATCAAAATTTGACCAAAATCACCAGCTGAAATCTGGAGCGGAAAAAAAAGTTTGTTTCAGATGAATCATGATGCTGTATTTAATTATTTTTTTAACATCCTCCATCCCCAGTAAAAATACTATTATCTCACATTCTAAAGAAACCTGAAATAGTTCTTTTTAAAACTAAAAATTGAACAGCTCAGGAATTTGGAAATATTAAATGATAGGTATCCAGAACCTCATTTTAAAAACCTTTTATGGAAAACACTTTCATTTTCAGCAACTCAGTTAAGAACCAGTGCTTCCTGGAGTAAAAAAACCCCAAACATTTCTTCGCTGCTCAATACACAACTTGTTTTCTTGCTAATCCTACATGAAAACCCTGCTCTATCAGCTGTTTCTTGGCCTTCAATGGGCAATGATCTTGTGGGTGTTTGAAAGGTTGTCCCGTCTTGCAGTACTCAGATCCATTCCCACAGATAACTTGCAACACTACATACCTAATTCAAACATGTCCAGGAATTTTGGCATCCAATTCCAGAGCTGCGTTGCTCCTTTGATCTTGTTCCGAGCTGCGTGATGGCTCTGCCAACAATTTCCAGTTCTGACTCCTGGTGGAGAGCAGCAGACTGGGACTGTTTAACCCCTTTTTGAGACCAGTTCTTCAGTGTAAACTTCTGTCTCCTGTGTTTCCCATCATATTTCCCTTTTTGAAGTTTACCTAATTTAGGTGCATTTCCCACCAAAGTGCCTGAGAAGCCATTGGCAGGTAGATTGTCTGTACAGAAGTATTCAGGTTTTTTAAAGCAAATGCATCCTTGGTCTCTCTGCCATCTCCCTGGTTTGCCACAAGCGTCTGGTTCAGCACATGCCTGGTGGCACCAGAGTCAGAGCAGGGCAGTCACAGGGCAGACTGACAGCAGCCACCAACATAACCATATGCTCAAAGCGTGGTGGTTTAAATTCTTTGTAGCAATCCTTCTCTCTCAATCTCAATCTCTCTCTTTTCCCTCCCCTCAAAAAAAACGATTCTGGAAACACAAATCAATTATTCCCAGATTTCAAATGCTGGCACCACTCTTTGTGCAGCTGTGAGCATAGCATTTAACCTCTTCTGTGTTTCAGTGTAAATGCCTGCAGTGAGGGAATTAGTGCTTTTTGTGTTTCGTGTCTCAGTTGCATGCTCAGCCGCAAGCTCAGGAACCACAGTGCTCTCATCTCTGAGACCATCCTACTCTGAGCCTGCGCTTGGCTCTGCAATGGGCTGAACCAAAACTCCAGGTCACAATACACTGAAGACTTCAGAAAAATTCAGTACTGTACCCAAACCTTTCAAACGTTATTTTTTTTTTCCTCTTATTTCAAGCTAGCGTAATTGAATAGGAAATGGTTTTGTAGCACTTCAGAGTGAAAAATATTTCCTGAGAGTGAAAAAATGTGGTTGCTTCACCTGATGATCAAAGTTTCACATTTTCTTGATGGCCACAAAGAAGAATGAGCAGTCCAAAAGTCTGAGCTGTCATGATACCCACAGGGGACCTGAGACCTGAACCTCTGCCACCTTCCAGGCAAGGATCTCAGCCAGGATCCACCTGATCTGGCAGGTCCTCGAATGGCCAAGGGCTCCCCTGGGAAAGGCACCTTTGGTGCTGGCTTGAATTTGTGTGATTTATATCCAAGTGAGGTGCTGGGGACATTTCTTGTGTTGGCTCAAGGGGGAAGATGTCCCACATACTCCTTCCCCACTCAAATGCAGGTTCCCAGACTGAGGCACCACAGGGAACCACGGGTAGTGGGTTTTCTTTCTCTTTTCGGCTAATAAATAATCACCTTTTCCAGCATTCAAATCTCCAGTTTGGCAGGCAAAGGCAAAAATGTGATCTTTTTGGCAGGAGGTGGAAATCAGCAGACCAGTACTTGAAAATAAAGTGCTGATATTTTAGGGAGAGCAGTTCATCATCAGAGACAGGTCACACGAGGAGCTGGTCAAACCCCTGTTTTTCTGAGCTCCCTCACTGCTGTGCAATGCAGCGCCGTATGATGCAGCGCTGTGTGAGAGTTGTGCCACCCAGCTTCTGGCAAGCCAAGACGTCTCAATAGCTCATTGCCGAGGCTGGTGGAGAGAAAAGAGCATGTCCTCGAAGGAGCGTGGCTCCAGCAGAGGTGACTGGTGTGGGATGTAAGCTGCTCCTACTTCTGGTTGGAGAAGCTGTGCTGCGTGGCTGGAGACTTTGCAACCCCATTAGATTGAGCCTACCTGATGCAGAGCCAGGGGATGGATTGTCTTCTCTTGCCTGCCTCTTGTAGACAGGTGAGCATCCCCTTCTGGCCTCAAAGCCTACAATTTGGAAAGGAAAGGCCAATTCTCTTACTCATCTCTTGCCTGGCTGCCTTCAATAAACTGGTTTGAACATGGACATCATTTTTTAGCAGCAAGCGGTACCGCAACGCAAGACAGAGCTGCAGAGGCTCTAAGCCTGTCTGTGGGGTGTGGAGGAAGATGGGTCAGAGGAGGTAGGCAGGGAGATGAAGTGGACTGAGAAGATGAATTTAGACAGGTTTGAGCTGACCATATTATACGCCTCAGTGGCTTACAAATTGACAGATTTAATATCTGCCAGAGGCAGCGAGCATGCAATGGCCAGCTCTGCAGGGCTTGGCTGTGCGGATGCAACAGCTATGTCCCAAATTTTGCCAGGGACAGGCTTGGTACTCCCCAGCTGCGAGTGAGATGGAAATCAAGTACCCATGTGGGATGCAATATGCACTTCAGGCACTGCTGACCCCTTGGCATCTGCTCATCCCCATGCCAAGGTCTGACAGCAAGCTGTGCATGAGGCTGGACTACAACCCCCAGAAGCCTGCACAAGGTTGTCATGTCAGAATAAACAGCACTCACCCAAATATATGAAGTGCTAATGACCCTTGTTGGCTTTACTTGAGGGAACAATGTTGTCTCAGCAGTAAATCGGCTTCCTCTTCATTAAAGCTGTCACCTTGGGAATGCCAACTTTGAAAATATTGCCATCACCTCCTCCAGCTACCTGCCAGGCTCTGAACACCAGAGGGATTTTTATAAAGGCATTTTAAAAAGTATGCCCCCAGAGTCCTTTGCTTTTGGAGAGGTCTGAGTATGAAGCAGACACTTAATGGGAGCAAGAACAAATTTCTCCTTCAGTTACTTCTTTCTTCTTTTATTATTTTTAGATCAGTCCCAGGTTGCTAGGTTGATTGATTAATTGCTGGTGCAATGGGAAAAAAAAAAAAAAAAAAAAAAAGAAGGAATAGCCTGCAAATTTGAGAAGACACCAGAGGATTTGGGGAGGGAAAGGAGGAAAGGTGATCCACATTGCAAAACCAACAAGGGGAATTTCCCCTGTAACTAATTTCTTATTTTTTTTTTAATGGTAGATGTTGGAGTTGTAAGGGTCTGAGAAAAGAACAGGGAAAACCAGATTCACAGCCAAGTCAGCCACAACAAGGGACTGGAATATACTCAGTCCTCATAGAGTGATCTATGAGGAAGAACCAAATGAAAACTGAAAGTTTCAGCTGGAAGGAAGAGAAAGAGGGATGTCTAAAGAAAAGATGAGCTGAAAGATTGGGAATTAGAAAAAGCAGCAAACAATAAACTATGAGTGACATCTTGGAAAGGATCATGGGAGCTCACAGACTTGGCTGTAGAAAGAACAAGGTCAGCAGGTAGCAGCAGGTATTATGGATCAATATGTGTACATGTGCCCTTGTCATGGTTTAACCCCAGCCAGCAACTAGAACCAAGCAACCACTCACTCAGCCTTCCCTTTTTTTCCCCCAAGAAGGGTGAGGGAGAAGAGAGAAAAAAGGAGGGGAAAGGGAGGAAAAAAAACCTCGTGAGTTGAGATAAAGACAGTTTAATAGAAATAACAGAATAGAATAGAAATAACAGAAAAGGAAAAATAACAATAGCAATAGTAATAATGACACGGGTCACTCTCACCGCCCAGTGAATTGGCACCATCCTGAGCAGTGATCGTGGATTCCCACCCCCCGGCTAACCACCATTTATATACTGAGTATGACATCTATGGTATAGAATATTTCATTGGCTATTCCATCGTTCTGTCTATACTTCTATAGGAAGCTGAAAAAAGTCCTTGAATAGTGTAAATATCACTTAGCAACAACTAAAAACAATAGATATTATTGACATTCCTTTCACAGCAATCACCAGAAAGAAAATTAACTCTTTCCCAGCTGAAACCAGGACAGCCCTCAGTGTGGCAGACACATGCTGCCACCCAGCCAACATGGTTGGGAAACAGTTCTTAGGAGAAAGAACAACAAGGATCCTTCCCCCAGGTCATGGCACATGTTTAATCCCAAAGTCTGCAGCCAAAGTCTGCAAAACTCCTGAGAACAATGGAAAAATAATGAGGTTGAAGTGACCAAATTTTTCTTAATTAGCCTTTCCCTCACTCTCCTGGTATTTACCAAAGAATTTTATATGCTAATTTGGCCTTTCTTAGAAATAACTTCTCCAGACAGAGGTGGACATGCTATGCAATGATGGTTGGCTGACCTGGTGACAAAGAGAGTCAAGCCAAAGGACAGAGCTGTGTGAAAGTGAGGTTTTCCTTCTCCAATGCTCAGCTGGAAGAAATCAATTGATGCTGCCATTGCCAGGAGGTTGGAGATGTTGTTGTATGGCCAACCCTTTATCCAAAGGTGGTCTGGAATGGTGGGGACAAGGACAGTGCCCTATCAACAGAGGCTGGGCAAAGCTTGGCCTTCAAGGCAGAGGTTGTGCCCAACGGTTTTTTGTGGAGAGGGGCTCCATGTGTCAGAGGCACCTTTGATGCACAATCTGTTAGAAAACACTCCTGAAGTGCCCAAAGGGAAACAACCAACACGTGACCAGGTCTGCACCTCCAGGTCCTTATTTCAACATCATTCAGGTTGGGTACCACTGCCCTGGAAGCGCTTTCCAGGTTAGGGAGAGCTTGCACGTTTCGGACGAGGGGTCCCTGAAGCAAATGAACCTGGCTATTCTAGTTCTTGCAAAAATGTATGTGCCATGAATGCCCCATTGTGAATCCATGTAAAAGGCACAGAATGTCTTAAAACCCGAGTCAACAAACACACACAAGTCTTGATGGAAATGCATCCCAGTCAGACAGGTCTGGATCCCATAACTATAAAGGTGTTTTATTTCCTGGAATTCTGACATCAAAGGATGGATTTTCAAGACAAATAGCTGCTATTTTCATTTCTCTGGAGAAATCATATGATGTGATTGACAATTAAGATCAGAAAAAGATTTGATGGGCAAAAGATCGGGAAATAAATCTCCCCACACCACCAAACCCAGGGCTGTTACTGAAAGCTATTCATCCCTGCTCAGTGCTATGAGGATCACAGGAATTTGGGACCTAATTTAGGGGTATTTTTTTAGTAACACTAACACAAGGTTGAGGAAATTGGGCTTAGTTTTACCTGTTACAAAGCTCTGTAAGTGCTGGAGTGAAGGAACAGATATTAAGCCAGATTCCCTGAAGATGGCACAATGGAGACATGGGCTTGCAGCATCCTCTCCTGGACATTTTAACCCTTTGAGGTCAAGACCTTTTCCCATATAGTGAGCAAACATCACTACCTTCCTCCATCCAGATATTTCAGTGCACGGAAGAGTTACAATACCTGAAAAAATAGTACTGTTTGAGACTGCATTGGTAAGTGGCAGTGATAAACATGCTGGGACATGTGGTTGCTAGCTGTGATCTGCTCAGGGATGGCAGAAGGGAGGGAGAGGGGTTGATACTAGTCATAGCCATCCCTAAAAATCAGGAGGGTTAGCAGGCCTACATTTCTACAGCTGAGCCTTGTCTCCACCCATCTCTGACCATCGGGGAGCTTGGGTTAGATCTGACATTGACTGACCGTTTTACTCCGAAGAAAGAACATTTTATTTCCTGAGACCATTACATTTGTGTGTCACCGCATAGTCCTGACTTCTCTGGTAACAGGCAAAGGCATATGGTTTTATTTCTCTGGTAAGCATAACAGTATACAGGAGACAAAGTCATGATGCTGTGTTGGTTTTCACCCAAGGAAACCCACAGATGGTGCTGAGCGCTGAAGTGTGGTGCAAGCTCAACCCAAAGTTGGGTTTGGGTCCTCTGTGCTACTACAGTCCTGTTTTTAAGGGTCTTTGAGAAACAACCTCAAAACATGGACAGAGAAATACTGTGGTGGAGGAGGTGTGACTGACCATGATATTCCTGTTGGCTTCTCTAATTCAGGCTTTAAATAGGGAAGGGAAGGTGATCTTCTCAGTTCCATGACCAAGTAGCTGGGGCACCCATGTTGAAATTCAACTATGCATGGAATCAGAGCGGGGCTGAGAAGTCCTTCCTCCCTCCTGCATCAACCCTCCTTCCAGATCAAGCTCTTGGGCTGATGGTGGTGCTCCTGCCAAGAAAAGGGTTCTTTCCTGATGTGCCATCCCCTACCACTTTACTTAGAGCTCTTCTGTGGCCCTTTGGGGTGTCCAGATCCTGTAATGACATGGGGATGCTAACATTTCTCTGCAGCCCCGAAATGCTGTCAGTTATACGCTACAATAACAGGAATTATAGAAGGACAAGAAAGATTTGGCTTCCCTTTCTGTTTACTGTTCACGATCCGGACAGAGTTACATAAAACTACTTTCAGGTGGAAGACCCTACCACCATCAGAACAAGCAGATTACTTTCTTTTTTCCAATATTTTTTTTTTTTTTCAAAATCTGCCCAAAGACAGCATCATTATTTTCCGATTGTTCCAACCTGAATCCAGGAAAGCACCTTAAGGACATGCTTAACTTCTGGTATGTGAGTAATCTTGCTGCTCTTTGGCAAAGCACTTAAGCATATGCTTAATTTTAAATTTGTTCTTGAGCACAGTGAAATGTAAGCTGGTGTTTGAGTGCTCTGCTGGATGGGAGCCAGAGTACTCAGCACCTTAGAGGGCTCAGCTCCTCAAAGAAAGATGCCATGATTCAAGAAAGCTGTTAACTTCAAGTACTTGCTTAAGTTTCAGGTGTAATATGGTATAAAGTCTTAACCTGTGAAACTGTAAGTGAGTAATGTGGACAAATGCCAACCAGAATTGGAGCTGAAGAAAAGTTCCCTCTTTGTTTTTCAGCAGCACTTCTCTTTCTCTCTTTTTGCTAGCATTTTGCTTCTTTAGAAACATTAACATCTCTCTGTGTGAGTTTAAAGTAACCAAACTTTATTCAAAAAAACAAAGCCGGTCAAGATCCTGAAAGTCCCAATTTTTCTACTCACTCAATAAACAATGACCTCTTTTGTAACTTTGTAACTTTGTAACTTTGTTATGAAGTCAACATGTACGTATGTTGCAGAAAATTGATTGTGTTTTTAAAGAAGTAATGAATGTGTATGTGTGTATATATGCACGCATACATGTATATATGCATACATATATTCCTCTTCTCATAAATCCCAGACACTTGCTTAATAAGGGATACAACTTTGCAAGGGTAGCAAAGGAAAAAGCCAGCTGCAGAGAGCATTTCAAAAAATGCTTTCTCTCTTAAGGCTTCCCAGCCATCCCAGCATAAACATCCCAATGTGAAAGCTTCTCTTCGTGATGATTTTCAAGCTCCAGTGGTTTGTGAAGCATCAAACAAGTCTCTGGCTAAGCTCTGAACGTTGCCCGTCTGAGCACATATGTCAGTAAAATTTTATGGGGGGGAAATTCCACATTTTAAGGAAAAAAAGAAAGGAGCGGAGGTTTGGGTCTGGTTCTCTTTAAAAAATGGCAGCTGTTTGAAAGCTGCCTCCAAGTTCAAAATGTTAGAAGCTGGTATTAGGAGCTCAAACCTGGTGTTAACAGAAATGAAGGAATGGATAGCACAACCACATACGTGATATTGATGCAAGAGTTGATGGGAAGTCAGAGAGAGAGCACTCTTGTGTAGATGTAACATACTTGTAAATTATGTTTAGGGTCCTCTTCAGTTTTTCATCCATAGAGCATCGCTGCCTGCCATCCCCACTGAGTGATAAAAGGCTTTCTTCAGGCCAAGCAGTAGACCTGAGATACTGGTGAAGACAGTGATGAGGGAAGAGGGTTGATTTCTCTTGTGTGATGGCTGTATGGACATGGAAGAGAGTTTGGGCTGAACTTTTAGCAGAAACTGGAGTATTTTTTTCTCCAAAACAAAACAAACACCATGAGTTCAGGTGAAACAAAACTTCTGTTTTAACTCATTCTGGTCTATTTTGGATATCTTCCCAAGCCAGGCCACTTTTAAAAAGAAAAATAATACCAATGAATGAATATTACTGATGAAATAAAACGTTTGAAAATTTTCCAAGTGAAACCTTTTCATTTTTAATATGTCAAAGCATAGCATTTTGACACCTAAGAAAATATAAACATATATTTTTCTCCTTAAAACCCACTGTCTTGCCAAACCTTAATTCAGCACATGGTTCTGCCCTGCCCCAAATGCATTTTTTGGTGGTAACTCTTCTGGAAATTCCATTCCTACAGCAGGGGCAGTGGTGGGGGAGGAAAGGACTTCTCATAGCACCAGTTGTCCCAGAGATGTGACCTATGGTAGGACATGCCTACCCTAAGGGCATGTCCTCCTGTGAGAACGTGTCTACTGTCCTTGTAGATGTGTGGAGTTAGTCCACAGCACCAGCAGCAAACATCTGCCAACTTGTTCTTTCAGGTCTGGATGTCCAGCTCAAACCCTCCTGAATACCCAGTTTCCCAAGGGAGAAGGAGTATTTTGTATATATATTTGCTCTTAACCCCTCTTTTCATAGGAACCTGTCAGATTAAAGGGTTAATAGGTCTGCAGAACAGCCAAGGGAAATGGCAGAGCCAGCAAGCCCAGGTCTTCGCTGGTGTCTGTCATTGCAGGGTCTATCTTTCAAAGTCTATATAAATAAACTTCCTAGTAAACTCAGCAATTTTGTCATCATAAAGGCTGGCAGCCGTTCCTGGTAATAAAATAAACTCTAATCATTTCTTCAAATAAAACACAAATAGCAGCAATGCGTTCACTGGAGGTTCTGGCCAATTTTGCTTCTCCCCCAGCCCCTCCAGCCACCCCACCATGTGCATGCCATGCCAGCCCGTGATGGATGGAGAAATGCAGGGGCACTCTGCTGCTAAATGCCTAAAAGGAAACAGACCCTATGTCTGCAACATAAATCAGGAATAGGCAAGGAGCTCAAACGAAATTAGAAACCACTCTGATTCTCCTGCTGCGTGGCTCAACCAGATCAAAAATGACTCCTGCCCCACCCACATATCCCAAGGATGCTTTTCTTCTCTTTTTATGTACACCTATTTCCTTACCAGCTCTCTTTTCCTACAAAAAAAGCTCTGATAATCTCAGAAGAAGCCTGCTCTTGTCATTTATCCTCTGTGGTGTGGCTGATTGAAAACCATGCTTCGCAAAGAATATGTTTAATGGGCAACCACTGTTCTAACAAAAGAAAACCTTGAGTCAAAAATTTATGCGTGTCAGGGATGTTGCATCCCTTTTCCTGTAGAAAACCAACCAGAAACCAGGCAACCATGAGCAGAAGCAACTGCAAAACTGAAAAAGAAAGAAAGAAAAGCACATCAGTCTTTCCTGCCCCTTGTGCACCCAAATGCCCTTCTCATTTAAGGCTTGCAGAAAAGGGAGATGGAAATGGCAAAGGAAGATGAGCTATCAATTTTTCATAACACTTTATCTGGCATGTTGTTTGTTTGTTCGAAGGTTAGGAAAAAAACTGACGGGTTTATGTGCAGACCCGTGGACATCAGCGGATCACATCCTGTTCTCGCACATATTCACTCTGTCCCCAGGAATGTGCCTGATCTTTGTTCAAAAATAAGCCTTCCTTCTGTGTATCAGATATTTAGCTGACTAGCAGCTCATGGCGCGGTCCCACCACACACTTGTGCTATATATCCCTGGACTCCCAGCTCAGCTGTATCTGTACTGCATGATAAATGACAGCTACAACTGCAACAAGACTCGAATGTGCTCAGTAGGCATCACGGTGGGGGATGCACAGTGATGCTGAGAGTGCATCAAGAGCACTGTTCAGTTGTGCATCCATTTCAAAAACAAGCACAAAATGGTCCGATTTTAGTAATCTCTAAAATAGAGCTGCTGGCTCTTGTTCTAGAGTGGCATCAGCCTCTCCAGGTGATTAAAGCATGTCACTTGGGCCGGGTCTCCAGCACAGTCCGTCTCCCTCTGCCTTAGATCTAAGCAACAGAAGTTTTGCCAAGCGTTTTGTGTTCAGTGGAGGGGGTTTTTGCGATAAAAAGTACCCAGCTCTGGAAACTTCAGGGCATTTGGCAAAAGTTTGCATAAATCTCACTGAGCAGCTCAGCTGGGAAATGTTTCTTAAAAGTCTGAGAACATGTATTTCTTTCAACATATATTCTGAAGTAAAATATTGTGGCTTTTCCATGCAAAACTACCTTTGCTTTTTGAATGTCCTTACTTTGTTTTTCTTTGATTTTTGAATGCAATTTTCAGTTGCTCAAAACTGCAAGGCTTAACCAAAATAGTTCACCCCACCTGAAATTGCTATCATTTTGGTTTGGTTTGTTGAAAAAAAAAAAAAAATCAATCTGATATGACTTGAATTCATTGCTTTTTTGATTGCTAATGAATCAGAAACCATTTGGACAGCTGGCTTCTGCCAATCCACTCTTAACAATTTGCAGTGCTGGGGACATGGCTGGCATGGGATAGTAGATGAGAACATCTGCTGAGCATTTCCATTGCTTCAAAAAAAGGGAGCAACCTCCCTGGAAAAGTTTCTGGCCTGGACAATGCTTAGAGAATTGAGAGGAGAGGCTGGTTCACCTTAAACTCACTAAAATCCACATCTTGCTGAAAAACGTATTCTTTTTGGAAATGCATTAAAACAGGGTTTTGAGGGCTATGAAAAAAGCTTTTCAATGAACTAGAAATATGCACGTACCACATACACACTCCCTAAGGTTTTCATTTGCATTAAAAAAAAATAATGTAAAATACCACACTTTTTTCATTTCAGTAAGGAAAACTGAATGTTTTCAGATTGGTTTTCAACCTTAAGCCAGGTTGTAGCTGCTCAGGTTGTAGTTTTATTTTGAGTATTATTGTAACAGTGATTAAAATCACCTAATATTTAAAAAAAAAATAATAAGAAAAAACCCAACACAAAACCCTTTGATTTTAAATTAAACTTCTTCTGGACTACTCAAAACCTCCCATTCAGATCATTTTTGTATTTCACTGACTTAAAAACCAAGAGCATTCCTTCATCCTTAGGTATTCTGAATATATTTTCATTTTAATTAGGCTGCAATAAATTAACATTGAAAGAAGTAACACAGAGAATGTGATTGGCAAGAGATTTAAATCAAGAATAGTTTTTCATAGTCATGACCCATGGCACAGAGACCCAGAAGCACCTTTGGAAGCACCACCACATTTATCCAGAAACTCGGAAATTTGTGCAGAAGCTGAGTTTGGACACCAGAACCACCATGGTGCCTGCCACTGTACTGCATTTACAGTGGGAAATTGCTGTCCCAGGGAACAGTCAATCATAATTTATACAGACCTTTTCTTCTTGACAGGTTGGTTCAAATGCATGTGGTGATGCAAATGATAGCTTTGGTGAATATTTTGATGTCTGAGCATAGCCATTTTTTGTGGAGAAAGCCATAGCTCCAACAACACAAGGTGAACAAAATACAACACTTTGTCTTCCTGCCTTTGCAATATTGTCCTGGGCAATGCTGTTCCACCACCAGGAGCTCTCCCAAACCTCCCCTGAGCAGGAGATGGAGACCAAGGATACCTAATGGGAAGTGACTGCCCACACTGGTTTCACCACCCCCAAAAATGCTGACACAACAGATAGCAACTGAGTGCAGGGACACCCAAGGTCTTCACAAACAAGGCATCTCAGGGATTCAAGCAAAGCCCAGAGCTCAGAGTAGACTAATTTTCTCGAGTTCTTGGCAGTTTCTCACGTTTCCTTGACAGAGTAAATTAGTCAAGTGTTGAGCTCCGTGGCTAGACTTCTTCTGGGACCTGAGTGCATTTAAAGCTAGAGCAGATATGTCCATGCTGGAGTGTGTAGAAACCCTGTAACAGTGCCATTTGGTGGGCAGATCTCAAGACCTGTTTAGAGCTGGGATATATGATACACTCAGCATCTTCCCTGCTGCCAAATCAAGGGTGAAAGGCCATTAAAATAAATGAGGGCAAACCTTTCTGTGTTTAATTGCATTCCTTTGATGCTGAAGGGAAACACTCTTCAGAACAGCCGCTCACCAGACAAAGGTGAACAGAGCCCTGCTAGCAAAGCTGAACTTCCCATCAGCTTGCTAGGATCTCCTCCAGAGTCCCTCAACAGGAAAACATGCACTTCCTTATGTAATTTCTGCACATCTCTTCTCTCCTTACCCATCATCTCCTTTTCACTCTCTCTCCTCCAATTTTGCACACCCACTCCATATCCTCACCTTTACCAGCTCCTTGTGTCAAAAATGCTTCCCCCCCCAACAAATTACTGCCCGCATTAGAGAACTGATAACAGGACATCTGAGAAGGAAAGGCCCCGTCCTGAAGAACCCAGTTGTGTCACGCTTGGCCATTCTTGTCATACCTGGGATGCTGCCGCCTGCCTGAAAAGATTCAAAACAATAATAATAATAATAACGTCCTACTGAAGGATCATACAACTTGACTGAGTCAACCATATTTTAAAGTGGTAATTGGATTCTTCATTCTAGGAATTAAGAAACACAGAGTCTGTAAATCTTCCTTTGACTTTTAACACTGTTGATATTCTTATTTGTAGTATCAGCCTGGGGTTTTTTGTTGTTGGTTTTTTTTCTGGTATATTCCCAGCTCTTTTCCTGGACAGTCATTTCCACTTCCTGGCTCATATTGCATGAACATTTTTTATAATACTTCTTTCATCTGATTTTAAAAATGCTTTGATCAAAATCTCCTTTCTGAAAAATGAATGTGGTTTGAATCATCAAGCCATGACTATTGTTAATAAAAGGAAAGAACTGACTTTTAATGACTTTGTCGGTGTTTGTGTGATCCAAAAAGAAATCACTGGGAATATACCTGCAAGTAACAGAGGCCTCTTAGTGGTGTCTTTTGGGAATTGTTTTTCCAGGCTTTTTTTCTTTTCCTGCTGTTGTTAGAATTTTTATGGAGTCATCCAAGAAGCTTTGTCTGGTTTTATTTTTAAAGCATACAAGTTTATCTGACTTTTGCTTTTTTCTCTGGAGGTATCTTGTGTGAAACAAAGACTTTTCACTGCAAATCTGTTTACAGAAAAATCTATTCCATGAACACTCACATTTTGAAGCAGCTCCAGAGAGATAAACTCATGGTGATACTTGCTAATGAGCATTTTCACCTTTCAGTCTATAGATATCCTTTTTCTCCCCCCAAAACATATGTGGCAGAGATCATTACAAGGCCTCTCATCCACATAGCCCCCCTAGGCCACCCTTTGGTGGTGGGACCATCCTGAGATGCATTCGTTCCCATAGAAAAGAGCAAGCCAAGGAAGGTCTACGTGCAACATGAATCCCACCACAGCTAAGATGGTCGGCTGCCCCTCTCTGACGTGCTCAGCCCTACATGTGTCAACACCAGGGCTGGAAACTGAGAAACAGAGTCCTACAAGGCTGAGGGCAATCTGCTTTGTGTTTTCTCGTGTGTTGGAAGTGCATGGACACCTGCTCTTCATTAAAAGCAACTATTTTGGCTAGATACAGGTAGTGTGTTTTCACTCAGTAGCTCTGGCATTAATATCTTATATTGTGATTTACTAATTTTAGGGGAGAAAATGTCAAGTCTTCACTTGGAGATGTCCTGTGTTGAAGAACCCACCAAATCTGTAGCCAGGCTGGCTGAGAGATTCCCTTTGTCTGGGCAGGTGGGATGGACTAGATGATCTCCAGAAGTCCCTTCCAACCCCTGTGATTCTGTAATTCTGTGATTCTGTGTATCTCACCTGCAGCCTGAATTGGTTATGCATCAACAGCCTCTTTATGCCTCTGCCTGCTCAACCAGAGAGTTTTCTGCTGTTAGAAGCACTCCTGACCTAAGACATTGTAGACTACTCTCTTAATTATCTCCAAATATACAATTTTGTTCCTGATCTTGGGTTGTGTCCATCTCTTTTCTGCACTGCTTTTGGCATCTTTGTTTCCCAGCCCCAGCCCCGTCCATACATTACACTCCTGTCCCAGACCTTGGCAAAACAATACCTCTGGAATTAGCCATGAGGGAAAAAACATATTTTTATGTCTTTGTTTCCTCTTAAGACACCATATACTACATCCAGTTCTACAGCCTTCTAACCACTTGGTTCTGCCCTTGAACAATACTGCAATTAACTAAGTGTGGGAATAACAATGTGGCTCATTTGAGGTTTTGTTTCCACTCAGATGAGAGTTAATCTCCCCTGCGAGTTCAAACATTTCTCTTCCTGATTAATTGTTTATTTTTTGATTCTGGATGATTTCTAAGAATAGCAGTTTGTGTTCCACAAAAATTTACTCTTGTGCTTTGATTCATTGCACTTAAAGATGCTGTTGTCATTTTCCTAAGTGTTGGCATGCAGTATTTGACAACCTTCAACGGAGAAAATTCCTAGAATATAAGACCAAGACTTTGTGCTTTGACTTCATTTTCTTTTTCTTTCTCTGCAGATGCAAAATGGATGTTTATTTTTCATTAGCAATGCCACAGGATTTTTGAAGGCATGTTCCCTTTGGTTTTCAGACTGACTCTTTTTCCAGCCTTAGATTTGCCCAGGCTTCTAGCCTTTGTTCTCTGCGGATGTTATTGTAGTGGGCCAGTGCTCCTTAGGAAGCACAACCACGGCCTTGATGTGTCGTGTGGCTTCCACAGTTGTATGAGTTTGTTGAACTGGGAGAACTGGCTTGCGACTAGGCAGTAGCCAGCGACTCAACAGCTACAGTGACTGCCTTGAAGGCAAGGGTCTTCTATTCCATGTGTGTAATGGCATTGTAGGGTCAGAAAACGGCAGGACAGAGAGTGCAAGCCCACAGATGGGGATGGCACCTGCAGTGGGTCTCTTTGGGGTCTCAGGTCTCCTCCCATGGTGGATCTCTTCCCAACTCTACACAGGCTGGAGCATCATCTGAGCAGGACACACTGTGAAGCAGGAGCTCAGAGCAAGAGGTTGGATGAAGCAGCCAGAACTTGGCATTGCCCCCATGGTGGTCCATGGAGGTGCTCCAGCGGGTCTGTAACCACCCTGTGAAACCAGTCATTGTCATTGGGGTTATCCCTGGCTCCAACGTTCGCACAGCAAATCGCGGAGATGTTAAAGCAGGGGTGGCATTAGCTTTTGCCTGTCCTTTGCCAGCAGAGTGTAGAAGTGTGAATCCCCCAGCACAGCCTGCACACAAACAGTGATATTCATGGCAGCAGAGGTTTCTAACCTGAACCCTTCAGATTTTCTCATACCTGATGTAAATCTCAGGTTTGTCTGCCTCCTGCTTCCAGCACCAGAGACGCCTTTGCCATACAGCATTAGTTCTGCCCACTCAGTTCTTTTAATGCCTTTTGACCTAGGTACATTTATAAGAATCCCTAGTCATCCAAATTGTTTCAGCTGATGCGACCTCATGTGAATGACCCTAGCTCCAAAGGTTTGATTTTATTTTTTTATTATTGTTTTTATTTTTAAGACAAGATTTCCTCATCTTTCACCCTGCTGGGAAGCGCTCAGGCTCCAGGGTAATGTCAGGTTCCTGCAAGTGCTAGAGAGCTTCCTGGTGGCCTGGAACTTCAAGCCACCATCCACCCACATTTGTGGTGCCTTTGAACCGCTTATAAATAGATCGCTCCCATGCGGCTGTTTCATGTGCAACCATGGGACCGAGGAGAAGCGACTCAGGCACAATGTAGAGACTCTGGTGTCATCCTGGCCATCCATCAGTGCTGAAATCCTTATGAAATCCAGAAGAAATTCTGACATGTGATTTGCTCGCTCCATCATGAGGGGCTGGGGGTGGGGAGAAAATATTTTTAGGAAAGCAAGTGAGTGAGCAAGCAAGCAAACTGGCAGAACTCCTGCCACAAGGAATGAATTTGCACACACACTTTGATCCCTTTATGATTTTTTTATTTGTGTTAGCCACATCCTCTTCACTGCACCACTCAGCAAAAGATGCTTTAAATTAGATGAGGCTTGGAAAACACTCTCTTTGTGGCTCCCTCCCCCCCCAGCCTTGCCTGCCCCTGAGGCTTAGTATTGGTCTGGTAGCCAGAGCCTTGCCTAACATGAAACTGGCACAAATGAAAAGGCAGATAAATAAACATCCAGGAATCTTGTTTGTCGTATTTAATCCATCACGTTTCCCAAACAGCCTGGTCAAAAAATTCTTCAGCAGTGTTTACATCATACTGATTGAAAGCTACATCTGTGCATATAAATATCATTCCTGGATGTAGCTCCAGTTTCACATGAAGGCAGCTATCGTCCCGTCTGCCCTCACCACTGCAAAAAAAAAAAAAGTAAAAATCCTATTGCATTTCTTCGTTCTCTCATTCCAGCCCAATCCAACCTCCAGCACTTGCATGCTTTTTTTTTTTCCTTCCTTTCTCAAGTCTTCTGGTGAATGTTGCCCAATTTGTGATTTCCTTGTATACGTGATGGCTGATGAGCAAGTGGAATTCATGAGACTGTGAGGAGACAGTTAATCACCATGCTAATGAAAGTGGCACAACACAAGCAGTTAGATATGCAACCTGGTAGGGTTTTGCATCATCATGAGCCACATGTCTGGTACCATGCACTGGGGCTGAGAGCAGTGATCGCGCTTTGAGGTAGGGAAAACCATGAGAAACACATGTCAAGCCAGTGTAAATGAGAGACATTTTCCATTTTAGTGAATGAAAGGCACAACTGGAAGAGGAAAAAAGCTATTTCAACACTAGATCAAGGAGTGGGAGGGGGTCATTGACCCTGCATCCAGGCAATCAAGGGCAAGAGATCATAGTGGTGAAGTTTAGGAACACAGGGTCCAATATCTCCCCATGCCACCAAACACTTCTGAACAGCTCCAGCTCTTCAATAGATGGAACAGCTAAGGAAAAAAAATAATAAAAATAAAAAGGAAAAGGAAACTAACCTGCCTGGGATCATATGGTACATTTTGTCTCATCAAAAATGAAGTTTTCTGTTTATTTCACGGGCTTCTCTTATTAAAAGAAAACCAAAGAAAACTGTCTTTTTCCATCCTCACCTTCCCCCTCAACTACTTTTCCTGTGGCCAAAATTATTCATCACACTGGATGCAAATCATTCCCTGTAAATTGTGTTTTTCTGTGGTAAATGATTTCACCAGACAATGCCATGCTAAGTTGCCTCCAGTGGTCCTCATCCCACTTGGATACACATATTTCTACAAAACACTTTGCCCACTGAGCTCCCCTTATAGAGTGAGCCTGATATTGCAATGTACTTTAACACTGCCACACAGTCAAATAACTTCATCTTTTAAAATTCACCTTGATTTGGTGGCATGATTTTTAATCACACATATTGGCAGTATTGCCCAGCAGCTGGATTTTACAAAAGGATTGGAGACACACAGCCTAGAAGTGAAAGGCTTTGAAAAACCAGGCTCTGACTTGGACATCCCCTTTGGCTTTGGAGTGGTTTCTGAGCCCTTATCATTGAAAACCTCCAGCCCCAAAAGGAAACAGCACCTGTTTTATTTAGCCAAGCAGTACAGACATTTCCCAGGTGCCTCTTAACACCCCTTAGAATAAAAATCAGGCTGTCAGATAATGCATCACACATAAATCAGTATTTTGTCTGTCAGAAAATACCACCTCTCTACTTATAAATGTTGTTAACATCTCTACTTCTGAAATTAGGGCCTTGTAGAGGACTAAGACAGACACCACTATCTCAAGTAACAGCAAACCATGTAACTTTATAAGAAGTTTTTAATCCCAGTAAAAAATAAGAGACTGTAAACCCACTTTTACCCTTCCTCCTTCACCTCTTCCCTGCTCAAAAGCAGGAGCTGCTTCTGGCCTCCAGATGTCAAACCCACGAGCTCTTCCCCTTTTGCTATTTTTGCTGTATGCTTTGATCTTTTGCAACGGCTGCCCAGGGAAGCGGGGGGAGGCACACAGGACTGGGGGCTGTGGATGTTGCTGTACTCCCTCCAAGCCTGCAGGCCTCACCTCCTCACTTCCCTTTGCCCTTCGTAAGGAGGGGAGGGAAACCCACCCAAAAGGTAGGGTGAAAAAAAGGGAGAGAGGTTGGCAAATGGTGGTGGGAAGAGATGGGCGGAAAGGCGGGGAGGATGCAAAGAGGGAAGGGTGATGGGCAGGAAGAGAGCTGCTGGGTGGGCATGGCTGAGCAGCACAGGGGCTTGAGGGCACCTTCCTGTGGACTTAGTGCTAAGGTCTGGGTGAAGATGGGTGCTGGGGGGATAAGGAGGAAGGAGTTTGTCCCTTACGGCACATTGCTTTGGGCCAAAGCGGGATGCAGGACCTGAGAGCCACAGGGGCAGCTGGAGGTGCAGAACACAGTACTCCTTAGCCACTGCCTGCCTGTCCCCCACCCCAAATAAATCTCACTTGCTTCAGGGACATTTGATCACCCTGGACTTTCCCTTTCCCCGTACCAAGGGTTGAACACCACAGCATTAAAGACAGGGGAATGTGCTATATATAGTGGTGTAAGTACGGTGGCATATGAATCACTTGCAACCGGCAGGGTGCCTGACCTCCAAGCACCCCCAAAAGAGATGGGATTCCCTTTCAAAGGCAGCTGAGTCACACCCAGAGTAGTGTCTCTGAAGTAATTCATTGTGTGATCAATGGGCAGCATCACCCCATAGTGTCTTAGACCAACTAACACCTTGAAACCCACCCTCTCTCCAATAAAAAATAAAAAATAAATCTTTTTCATGCAATACCATACAAGAAACATGAAGTTGTACTATCAATGGGACTCATTCCTGGAGCAAAGGAAACAATATTACAGCTAGAGAGTCAATGTCCAGTTCGAGAGTCGTGAATATCTTCTTTCTACTTCCCTGCCAATGTTTTATTATTGTGGTGGGTAATATAGGAAAGCTTTCACAGCACAAGCTCAGCTTGCCTTGAAAGACTCATTCAACAACTTCAGGCTAGCAATAGTGTTGAGAGGATTGCATGTCTTGATGCTTTTATTGTCAAAAAAAGACAAAGGAAAAACTGATGGTTTTAAAAATCTGTGGGGGCAAGGGGATGGAAATTGATGTTTGTGACCAAAACAAATCACAACAGGTATTTGCCTAGTCTCTGCACTCCACATGCTCCCTGCTGAGAGCTTGGGGTGAGGAAACGTTCAGGCATATTGCATGGACAGAGATGGGCAAAGACAGTGTAATCCACACTGACAAGCTGCCAAGACTTAGGCAAAATGTTGGTGAGTGCAAATTTTGGTGCTTTAGTTGCTCCAGCTTTACAATGAGAATCAGAATACAGGCTTCATTTGCTATGGGTGTACAGAGAACACAGAAAAGCAGATTTTTCATACAGACATCTTCGCCCCTTTAACTTCCAAACAGATCACTGCATTTTAACAGCAAATATTCCCATTCAGTGTGCTCCAGGAAAAACTTCTTTCCCATGGACTTTCCACTTTTTTGGCCAGTGAACAAAATGTTGGGGCAAGTTCATATGCATTTTCCTAAGGAGCAGCAAATTTA
This sequence comes from Burhinus oedicnemus, assembly GCA_008921705.1. Lineage (NCBI taxonomy): Eukaryota > Metazoa > Chordata > Aves > Charadriiformes > Burhinidae > Burhinus > Burhinus oedicnemus. The sequence continues at coordinate 549,455 of VFFE01006125.1, forward strand.
AGGCCTTCTCCTCTGTCATCCTTATATTTTCCAGCTGACCTGAGACTGAAGAAGTGACTTCAGTGCTCTAAGTCAACAGGAATAAATATAAAAACCCACACGGGCTATCTGTTTCGTGCAGACCTTCTTGAATACTAGCCACGCAAAGCCAGGCTGTAATGGCTGCACAAGCTACCCAGATTCCTGCTATTACAGATGGTGCTGGTGCAGGTCTCGGGCAGGTGAAACGGCTCCAGTTCTGCCTGTAGTTCCTCCACAACCATGCTTCCTACACCTTTAGCCATGCTCCTTGAGCTCCATTTCTTGCCTAAAGTGGGGTACCCTGAGATAACACTTCTTCTTTGCCAAACTTGTTACCATGATGGATATTACAGTGTGATTTTCCTCGGCTGCGAGAGGCTCTCAGCAGCAGCAGCTCACCAGGCACCTCCCCAAAACTGAGCTCCATCAACTCTGTCTCAGCCCCTTACTCCAATAAGCTCTGCCAGCAGAGATCCTGGCACAGCTCAGCTGCCATCCACCTCGCACATCCAGTCACACCACTTCCCAGTCCCATGCCTGCACATCTGGGCATCCTTGCAAACCTGACGTGGCCCAGGCTGCCTGCAAGCTTGCAGGCAGGTTCAAGCTCAGGGATGCAATGAATTTACTGCATCCAAGGCACACCGATGGGGCAGAGGGTTGCTGAGATATCCTGAAGCATGGTTAACCATTTTCAAATTAGATAGAGGTAAACTGTAAAAAGCAACAGTGAGCTTGGGAATTATGCCAGAGAATGAGAGTGGTCCTCCCACATGAGCCTAATTTTCATTTGAGATGGGACACAGGGTAGGAGAGCCTGACCCCAGTGGTCTCCTGAGGAACCCATGGCTGGAAGTGACCATTATCACCAGGTTCAAAAAGTGCGTAATCAGGATACTGAAGGGAGATGGCACAGCTTTCCAGAAACCCAAGCCACAGCAGCATTTTGGCTGTGGAACACTAAGATGATTTAGAAGGTAAAACACTTGAGTTTGTGTCAAATTTCCCTTTCCTCTGCTCCCCAGCACCCACCTGGTTGCCTGTTATTCTTCAGTCCTCCGTTGCTACACCCACCCCACTCACAGCCACCGTCACCTCGTTGCTCATTGTGGCACCGGCCGGGGTGACGACAGGCAGACTTCGCACATTTCAAGGGTTGCACAGCGAGCACTCCACAGGTCAGCACCCACTTTGGCCACCTCCCCATCCCCAGAGGAGCCTTCCTATGCCTGGAGGGTAAGGGACTGCGCTGTAGGGATGCTGCATCCTCCCAGGCGTCCACCACCTATCTTCTCCTGGGTGTTTCATGGTAGCCACGATGGTGTAAAAACTAAAAACAGTGTCAACAATGTGCAAACAGGTGTTTCCTCTATATACTTATGTGTACATATACATATATATATATAACCCTGATGTGGCACTGAAACTACTTGCTGTTTTCTGTTTAAAAGCTTCAGTTTTGCCCTGAGGCACTTGCAAAAACAAGGTCATGATACACATTACAGACAGATACCACCATAGAAATCTCCTCTCCTGCAGCTGTAGCGACTCCTTCTCTTGTAAACATATCAAGTTGAGATCAAAATTCGCTCCCTCCAAATGAATTCCTGCATCTCTGCTAGCTGCATATTTGTGGCTGTTTAGTATTCCCAATTTAGGCATTGGTAGAAACAAAGAATAAGTAAGTATAAGAACACATATGCTGAGAAATGCAGTGCTGAAGGGTATCCCACCCTTAATTTAAATAGTAGAACAAAAATATCTCATGTGTGTCTATGTGTGTATACACATACGCACATATGTCATGCTACTTAAGCAAACATTAGATTCACAGACCACTGAGCATTTGCTTCTCCTATGTCACGTTTGGAAAAGTGCTAATGCCTTATGGGAAATGTGGAAAAAAAGTAAGTATTTTGTTCTGAAAAAACATAGCTTACCAATGTGCTTTTCTGACTTTCTCCTCTCTTGCAGCAAACAGCAAGCAAATAATGCACCAAATGCTTCTGCTTTTTCCACGTATAAACTAACTCTGTCCCTTTGAACCAGCCTAACTGGGAGCAGATTTTTTCCAGGTATGTTTTTAATACTTTACAAATCTTCAATTACTATTGCCTGCCATCTTCTTGGGGGAAAACAAAAAACTCTGTCCAAGTTGATTGCCAGGGAAAGGGTTATAGTTGCAATAATTGGACTCAGATTACCCCATTTCTAGGCTGATACAGATTCTTACCATGAGGGACAGGATGGTTTCCCTTGCAGAAACAGCCAGTTTAGGGCTGGTACCCACCCAGGCTGCCCTCTCAAGGACCACCAAGGAAACCCGGAGGGACAGCAGCGTCAGTGACCCCACACTGCGAATGGCTCAGCAGGTGCAGAGAGATGCTATGGACTCCCATCTTCATGAAGAAACTAATGGTCCCCCACAGGGGGAAATACATTGAGCTCTGGATCAGTGAGGAATTTCATCTAAAATACTAGATCAGTGCAAAAATTTTTGCAATTTTAGCAAACCTGGCATCGAAAACGAAGACTTTGACAGTAGAATAAGACTGCTTAGCAAACACAAGGTACAAAATATTTCATTAAACATTGCTGCTCTCTGAAAGAGCTGGGGGCTGCTAGGTGAACTCACGGACCATCTCAGTAGAGGTTATCAGTTTAACAGGTTCCTACTGCGCTGCACTTTATGGAACCGTCTTTTATTACTGGATATATCTTGGCTTCCCATGAAGAAAACACTCTTGCCAGAAGGGTTGCTATTAACTCAGTGACTTCTCATTATAAGAGGGCACCAGGAAATACTGCTGCGCTGGGATCGAGAAATTTTCCACCACTCTCCTGCTGCGCTGGGGTAGCACAGCACCAAAGCTACTGCACTGAAATGCTTCTGAGACAATATCATATTCTTCAGTCATATCTTCAAATACCCTTTCCACTGCATTATTAGGGTTGTTATTTATATTACACTTGTGCCGCGAGCTCTCACTGTGCTCAGGACCAGAAAACCACAGAGATATCCCTCTCTCCAAGTGCTGTGGATGTAAATGGATACATTAGAGCAAGGGCAGCAGCAGGGCAGCTATTTCTCCTTTTTTTTTTTTTTTTCCTCTCTTTGCACAGAAAATTGGCTCCAGCTAAGTGAGCTACAGAAGGTTGCACTGGGAGCTGGTGGAACTTCTGAGAAGAGGAACTGACAGTCACACAGAGGTTTTAAAGCAAACGATGCGCTGTGGCCCACAGGTTCAGGTGAGGTGGGAAATGGGGGCCCAAGTCTTTGTTGTGAGGGTCTGATTTAGATACCTAGAAGCAGGAGAAGGGAAGCTAGCCTCAATGCACGGAAGATCTGAGCCTGAAAGGCAGGATCCCTGCTACTGGTGGATGGGATAGCACTCTCCAGTGGGAAGAGTTTGATCACCACAGCCATGCAGTACTGCCTCTGGGCTCCCTAGCAACTGCCTCTGGTCAGTGGGCTTAGCCTAAGCAAGGTGCTTGTCCAGGAGCACACCAGGAGATGAGACAACAAAAAAGGTTCGATGTAAACATTTGCCTCAGACACACTTTTTCCCAGTAATTTCTGTTCTCTCTAGCTAGAGATAACACCATGTGGTTGCTTGCCACAGCCTTTAGAGTCAGCATTGATGTGGAAGGGTGGCTTTTCTTGGACAGCCAGCAATCTCTCAGGATGAGTGACCTCCGAGGTTGTAGAGGGTTAAAAGGCATGGGGGAATATGTGCTCTGAGGATGAATTTATGAACCCTAATAAAACTGCTAGGGGAGGAAAGACAATCAGGACAAACTGAAAAATGTTTCAGCATTTGCATTCCTTCACCTTCTGTCCTAGAGGCGGGGAGACGTTCTCCCTCATGTCCTGCCAAGAAAAGAAATGGCTGTAAAACCGCTGATATCATTTTCAGTTCCTCCCCCACTTGGAATCTGCAAACCTCATCCCTGCTTCCTTCTCAGAGAGTAGGAAATGGTTTGGGTTAAATGAGCATGGAAGCTGGAAAGCCTGGAATTGGAATCATTTCCCTGCTGGCCTTCAAGGAACTCCAGTGGGAAAAGGCCCCAGGCACAACCAGAGACCGAGATCTCCTGCCAGGTCTTCTCCTACTTACACCTCCCAGTGTTTCACCTCACAGGGTCTGCTTTAGCACTTAGGTAGTGGGGCTGGGCAGGGGGAGAAGGTTGTTTTTCTTTCCTTCAGCCTTTGCAAATGGGTTTCCAGGGCAAACAAAATAATTGGCTCAGGCAAACTAAAGAGCTGAAAGGCATCACTTAGCAGGTGGAGGTGTCACCTTTCCCATCACTCATTGCCAAGGCACTCCCTTGGAAGGAAGCAACTGTACTCCCTGCCCATCCAGCTACCAGCCTCCAGGGTTATTAGCTGGAAGACGGTGGCACCTTCCGTATGCTTCAACATAGGAATCCCTAGAGGGCTTGAAATGTGCTGAATACATACAGTATTCAAAAAGCAGACGAAGGTTTCCAAGAAGCAAGTGTGAGGGGGGAGGAGGGGTGACTTGAGGAGCTCATCTCTGGAAGTTCAAGGCATCTACAGAAATATTTGAAGGGACTATCTGCGCTATCTGCGCTATTTCTGTGAGAACCATTCCCCTGGTCAAACAACAGCAGAAAACGAGCTGACGAAAAACAAAGGGCAGTGCAGCTACAGAGACAACAGCGTTTTGTCAGATGACCTGGAACAGAAAGCCACCAGAGGCCTCTGGAAGAGGTTTGCATGGAGGGTATCTCCAGAGAAGTAACCATCACGGAGAAGCCCCCAAGCCTGGACTGGTCCAGGTCTTTCATCAGTGAGGTTCCAGCTGGAGACCTGGGACTCAAGCTGCTCTGTGCCAGGCATTTTACAAACACTGTAAAGGTAGTCCTGCCCTGCAGGGTTTGGGTTCTGCTTATTTAAGACATCCCCCATGCATGCGGGCACTGACTTTACTTCCCCTGCAGCCCAGGAAGACAGCCTTTTCCCCCTTTTTGCAGGACTACCTGACCTCCTCGGGCTGACACAAGGAGCCTGCAGCAGAGGTGGGTGTAGGACCCAGGCTTCATGAGCACCAGCTCTGCCTGTTAAGCACCAGACCAGTCTCCAGATGAATAGGAAGCAATTCCAGCACTCTGGCAAAGCCGCTTGGAGAGAGGTGATAGAGCCCCAAGGCTATTCCTAAATCTGTCATATGGTATGTCCTCCTTCCCTTAACACTCACGTATTGATATTGTTGGGGGAAAAAAAGCAGCCCTGGCTGTCCCTGTAGGTCTCAGAGGAAACGGTTTTATAGGACTCTGGTGGATGCAGAAAATAACTTCCATTTAACAGCAGGCGCTGTCTCAGCATTTGCTGGCCTGAGACAGATCAAACACTTCAGAGTAATTCCCAAGTTATTGGTCCTCCAGCTCAGAGGTTCCCAGCCAAATCTTTATCCTCTGGTTCTAAAAGCTGGTTCTACTTTATATTCAGGAATAATATCCCTGAAAACATGCATTTATGAACCAGCAATACTTCACTCACTCTGCAAAAGCCCAGCACCAGGCTGGAGTCCAGGACACAGCAGCATCTCTTGCAAAGCTGCAGAGCATTTGTGTCCAGGTTCCTCAAGTGCTTTGGGAGTTGGACCCAGCCTAGCACTGCCACCTTTGCAAACTGACTATTGGGACACAGGCACTCCAGCCACGATGTTTAGTTAATGAGCATCTTCACAACACATTTTTAGTTCTCGTGACCCTTCATCTGTCATTATCCAACAAGCTTGAACCAGCCTATGTAATGGGGCACTTACTGATACCTGGTCCCACAGAGCAACAGGCTTTTGATTGCACTGAGGCCTCAGAAACAATGCCCAAGCTGGATAAGCAGATTAGTCTTGGTGGCCAAAAGCTTCGCACTTCAGGAAAGGCCATGTGCAGCCCAGAGAAAGGAAAACGGCACAAGGTAAATGGAAAACTCTCACCCAGAGAGCTATGTTAATCGGCACCAGCTGGTGCTCTGCTAATATTTTGATAAAGTCCTGTTTTCTCTCCAGAACAGAAACTTTACTGAGTTTTTTTCCCAACCCCCACCCCTTCCCTGCCCTTTCCTTCTGTCATAGTTCTGGCATGATGTAAAGGGGAATATATGTAGCAGACATAAATGCTGGATGAAAGAAGAGAAAAAGAGAGGAGGGTAAGAAACCACTCAGCTTCACTGATGCATCAAAACCTGGATTATATCCCTGCACTGAGATGTCCTTCTCTCCTCCCTCCATCCCCATCCCATGCACATACCTCATCCTCCCGCAGCCTTCCTCGCAGCGTTGAAGGGGAGCAGAGCACACACAAAACCTGTACTGAAGGGTGAAGTCCTTCCGTTATAAAGTTGAGTTCATGCGTTCAATTAAGGAAATGAAGAGGAACCAATTTGACTACTCCACATTAAATTGCTGTTTTGAGCCAATTCCTAGAGAAGTTTTGGACCACTTGTTGGTCTTGGTTGTCCCAAGGAAAGTAATCAGCCTCCCAAACAGATATGGCCATTTTGTCATATCCAAGGGAGGGAGATTTCAGGAATATGTCAGGTTTATGCTGATTGCATGAAGGAGAAAATTAAAAAAGAAATTATGTCAATGTCTTCCAATGCTGAGGTTTTAAAAATGTCTTATTTTCTGTTTTTAAAGTTACTTTAGAGCCATCAACATTGGAATTAGGGCACATTTTAGCCAAGCAGAGTCTGTTACAGCAGCTCCTGCCCACCACTGAAGACTGTCAGCAAGCTGCAAGAAGGGGGCTGCCCCATGCAGGGGCACAGTCTGGGAACCAAGGGGAACACTGGTGCAGGTGGATCCCACACCAACAGCATGCTCTCCAACAGTATCTGCACACAGTGGTGAAGAGCAGGGTGCTGGCAACAGGGTCCACCAGCAGCTCCAGACAAGGCAAAGGGATGGACCACACCAGGACCCAACTAGGGGTCCAGCCAGGACCAGCAGGAGATGAAGCGAGGGACAGGGCTGGACATAAGTCTACAAGACCACATCCATGAGACAGGGCAAGAGAATCATAGAATCCTACAATAGTTTGGGTTGGAAGGGACCTTTAAAGGTCATCTAGTCCAACCCCCCTGCAATGAGCAGGAACATCAACTAGATCAGGTTGCTCAGAGCCCCATCCAACCTGACTGAATATTTCTAGGGATGAGGCATCTATCACCTCTCTGGGGAATCTGTTCCAGGGTTTCACCATCCTCATTGTAAAAACTTCTTCCTTATATCTAGTTTAAATCTACCCTCCTTTAGTTTAAAACCATTACCTGTTGTCATGTCGCAACAGCCCCTGCTGAAAAGTTTGTCCCTATCTCTCTTACAAGCCCCCGTTGAGTACTGAAAGGCCACAATAAGGTGTCCCCAGAGCCTTCTCTTCTTCAGGCTGAACAACCCCAACTCTCTCAGCCTTTCTTCATAGGAGAGGTGTTCTAGCCCTCTGATCATTTTTGTGGCCCTCCTCTGGACCTGCTCCAACAGGTCGATGTCTTTCCTATGCTGAGGGCTCCAGAGCTGGATGCAGTACTCTAGGTGGGGTTTCACCAGAGTGGAGTAGAGGGGCAGACTCACCTCCCTCGACCTGCTGGTCATGCTTCTTTTGATGCAGACCAGCATACAGTTGGTCTTCTGGGCTGCGAGCACACATTGTCAGCTCATGTCCAGCTTTTCATCCACTAGTACCCCCAAGAGATGCGTATACTTACCATGTAGGCCAGGGCAGGACTGGGTGCCCTGCCCTGAAGGTAAATGGAGCCCATGAGCCCAAGGGCAGAGGGTGCATGGGTTGGGGTCGCTGATAAGGTTGCTCAGGACAATTAAGGTGCATTGATGTCCTCCAGGCCTTGACAGAAAAACCCTCCCGAGGTTCAGTTCCCTTGGATTATGGGCAAATTTGTCTTTCATTTATAAGGCAGTTGACCTCTGGCTCTCACAGAGTGTGTCTGAGCATGTCTATGGTGCAAATCTCGGTGACAGCTACCTTGAGGAGAAAGTGGTGTCCAACTCCTCCACTGCTCTGGCAGATGAAGGGCATGGGGTGGACTTTCTCCGCACTGAGTCCCATTACCTGGTTCATGGATGAAAGCTTCTGGAAGTCCACTTGCATCCAGCTGCCATCTATGTACATCCCTCGCACAGAGCCAGCAGGGTTTATTTTTTTTAACCTACTGTTTGTTGGATAATAAGACAGATGTCTGCACTGGGTCTCATTTTGCATAGATCTAAACTAGAAATAAATGTATTAGATGAGATGAATATATGTGTAGTGTGTGTCCTGTTCCAGCATGTCTGACTAAAGCAAGAGAGAGCAGCTAATTCCCATTTTATCTTTCAAGGGAACTGCCTTTTAGGTGGGAAATGGAAGTACCCCAGCGAAGGAGGGGGATCCTTAGAGTAAGACATTACTCATGTAGGGAAGAGTAAAACACAGGTGAGAAAATATACAAAATACAAGAAAAGTGGTGGTGCTTGCCTACTGCCTTTGCTTCCTACCTTGGTTCCCCGGGGTGGGCTGAAGCATTTGGAGGGGGAACAGGACACCCTCTCAGTGAAAGCTGAGTTAATTCTGGAGGAAGGACGTGCTTTCAGATGCCCTTGAAAGACCAAGGCAGTATTTCCGAGGTGGAGATCTGTGCTTGAACAGAGACCAGAACCACCTAGGGAAAGAAGAGGAAGAAAACCAGGGGTGAAGTGGAGCAGCAGAGGAAGGTAGGGCGAAGATCAAAGGAGAAGGGCAGGTTCAGAGAGCCACCACACTGCCTCTGGAGCCAACGAGCTCTCTGGTTCTGTTGGGTCTTCCTCCACTGGTCCCAGCACATGTGTGCATCTGTTTGGACAGCTGACTGTCGCTGACCCCGAGTGCTCGGACTGGTTGGTGGGCTCAGCAGTGCTGGTTGCTCACTGCCTGGGATGTTCCTGGGGGCTGATGAGCCCAGCCCAAAGCTTGTGTGTGGTCAGGGCGCTGCCTTCCCTCCCAGAGCAAGAGATTACAAAGAGCACAGCTGAGAAACTCGAAATACATCAGAAGGAAGCAAAATGGGAGCTGGGGAATTCAGCATCACAACCACCTGGGGCACTAGCATTAATCAATACAGTCTATTATTTTTTTTTAAAGCAGACATTAGTGATGCATCTGTATTTAATGCCTGTCGCAGGAGTCATTATACTTTCTACAGCTGACAAAGGACAGCCCATTTCAGACTAGCAAAAGCAGGACAGAGGCAAGCAATCATGCCACAGGAGTGAAAGGTTTGTCACGCCATCTGTCATGTCTTGCATACAGGACTGGGGGCTACCATCTCAGGACAAACATCTGATACTGGGTGCTTGTCTTCACCTGTCTGGCCAGCTGCTGAGGGATGTGAGGAAGTCTCTTCCCAGCTCTCCTATTAGCTTCTGACTGACTGTTTTTTTTGATCAGGAGGTGTTGTCAATATTTAAGCCACTGTTCAGAGCATCAGTAGAGTCCAGGCATTGCCTTTTCTCCAGCTACTGTGAAAATCCCTGTCCCAGTGGCCACTTTGGAGCTGATGGGTCCAAATCTCAGCAGCATTCATTCGCTATTGCTTATTTTATTGGCAGAAACTGATGAAGTAAGCAGGTCATGCTGGAGGATTCCAAACACCATTAAATACTCTTGGAGGACAGAGTTACCTTCTGATGCTCCTGAGTTCAGAAAAAAGCTGAACTCATGAGGCTACGGTGTCACTCTCAGCGAGGTCCCATCTGAAACTCCTCTCACCATTTTAATTTCCCTTAGCATATTACCCTGCCCTAAGGGCTTTACTTCACTTGTTAGGTTTGGCATCTATTTCGTACTATTTTTGGAGGATTCCAGAACATGATTCTGATTTTGGCCATCTTCTTCTTCTTCTTATAATTATTAATAATATTTTTCCTTCCAGTCACTGGACTCATTCCCATGTTGGCTGCAAGGCTTCAATACCAATTGCTATTTAATTCAATCTTCCTCTCTTTCAGGAGCACTTTCTCATAACACTGCCATAGTACTGCTGCAAATCCATGGAAAATAAAAACTTGGAGAACCAGGGGTTTTGACTTACGGAAAGCATCCTGGCATACATCCCTGTGTATGCTTTGTACCATAAATGCTTTCTCTCCCTCTTCCATGAAACAAAAGGTTCCCCCATACCATGTGCCTGATAGGACACAGGCAGATCCCCAAAACCTCAGAAGGCTTAAAATAAGTTTTTTCTCCATGAAAAGTTGGGGTCTGGAAGCCTGCTGCAGTGGCATATCAATGTTAGAGCAGAAGGGCTCTCCTGATGCGGACAAGTCTCCCCAGTTTGGGACCAGCCAAGGATTCACCTCTGGAGCCCCAGGAATCAAGAGAAGTCCTGAGGTCCTAGAAAGGAAAGAAGAGGAGGGGACATGCCTACCAGAACAAGGGAAGCAAAAAAAAAAAAAAAAAAAAAGGCTGGAAGAAGAAATAAGTTTTCCTGAGCTTGACAAATATTCCAGATTCCTTCCTTTTCTCCTTTGGTACTGAACTGAACACGACACAGAAAATGTGTCATGTCAAAATCCACTGTCTTTTACTGTTTGCAAATAAATAACACCTGAAAAACAGCAGGCTTAGGTGAAATGAAAGCTGCCTAATTTGGTCTCCCTGTGCCTTATGATGTGATGATGAGGTTCCTCCTACCCTCAGACCCTTGCTGCACTTGGTGCTCAGGCTCCATATTATCAGCTTGGAAAGTTGATCAAACCCCACGAGGCTCTCTCAGGACAATGACAGCTCAGTCCCTCCGTCGCATGAGAAAAAGTTTGCATGGATGTCTGCATTACCCCTGACTTCAGTGCCAGTCTGTCAGCAGATAACTCTGGTATGTGGATGGAGCAGGGAGGACATTGCTGCTGGCCCTTGCATGGACAACACATAGTGCAGCAGAGAGACAGAAAAGAAAGTTATGCGTCCCAGCTGAGTAAACATTACACTGCAGCTGGCCAGAAAACTAAGTCCGAGAGAGAAAGGACCTGCACAAAGGAAGAAGGGGGGAAAGAGATTTCTGAAGGCAAACACAATACTTAAGTCAACTACAACCAAATCTCTTGGTGTGCTCTACCAAGACTGATGTCAATGGGGGAAATCCACAGCTGGGCAGGGTGAGAGTAAATTGCATATGTTGACAGCCACAACTATCCCCCAGTAAGTGGAGACACAGGCAGATTGGAGATACAGAAAACTACTGAAGATAAAGAGATAGGGTTGGCTGCTTATAGCCAGTGCTTCATCAGCCTTGAAACTGTTGGTGTCTTGAAGGAAATGCCTTGTAGAATCCAAACCAAAAATCCAAATTGTTCACCATCAAGACTCAAAAAACGTGAAAGAGCAAATGCATACAACTAGCCCTGCTGTGGAGGAACCCAGCTGCCAAGGTGCATCTGTCATATTGCATCAACTAAAGTTAAAAATAAATCAGACCTGAGCCTGGTTTCTGCCTCTGTGTGGGTCAGGTCACCCATGGCCATCAGAGCCCTTCCTTGTCACTATCTAGCTACCTGGCAAGAGTCCTTTGCAGACACCCAGGAAACTTAGGGCTTAGATGAAATGAAGGCCATCTAACTCTGCCTTTTGGTATCCCTGTTCCTTAGGATGCGCTGATGAAGTTCATCCTACACTCAGGCCTTTGCTTCACATAATGCAACACTCACTGCATGGCGTTAGTGTGTTGTGGTACGGCCCCAAGACTGAGTGCCAACCACTTCTCCTTGCTGCCAGGGGGAAGGGATGAAACAGAAGACCTACGATATAAAACATCTTCCCAGAGACACCTCTGGCAGGGAGCAAGGCAGGTTTTGCAGCATGAGAGGCTTCCACAGAAGGGAACCAGGCCCTGGCTGGTATGACACAAGCCAGTGCTCTTGCCTCCAACCAAGACATGTCCCCATCCCTGCAGTAAGGAAAGAGAAGCACAGGCCTGTGTCACTGGGCAGATCATAAGCCTGGTATAAACAAAGGTATTTCTGAAGCATGTCCCCCTGGCTGCAATGTACAGCCGTCTTCTGCACTTTTGTTTTTCAAGTCGAATCTGCAGTATTTCATCAGCACAGAAGTATTTCTGCCCTTCTCTGTAGTGCAGGGCAGCACAGGAAAATGCATGTGATGGTGAAGGTAACAGCTGAGCTAACGCAGCTTTCACCACCATGCTCTTTAGCATTCTGCAAGTGCTCTCTCTGCAAGTCTGTAAGGTGCACATCATCCAGGTTGTCTCTGATGGCACAAGGCAGGCCAGGACTTGTTCCTACCATCCTCCCACTTTCTCCCAACGACTGCAAGCTGTGTCCAAACTTGTCTCCTGGCCAAACAGCCTGCTAGCTACAAATGCTCCTACTAACCAGGTCCCAAGTTCCCTGAGACACAGAATGGGGGGATGCACAGACAGGGCCACAGCACCCAACTCACCCATGAGGATCCTAAAGCATTCAAAGGGCTTCTTTGGGAGTTCTCACTGGGGCAGGGACCCAGAGCACCTATCCACTTATGAGACCAAGACTAAGCAGAGCCACCAAACAGCACTGCAGTGTTTCCAAGGTTTATTGCTCTCTTCAGGGTGCCTCGTTGCCTCTGTAAAGGTGGGGCATGCACAAACTGAACCTTTTGTCTCATGCTCATGACTCATCTTCTAGGAAACCATGGTTTGCAAGGCCAAGTAGGTAGAAAAAGGCTCAGTATAAATATAGCAGTCTCCCAGACCACCTCTAAACTTCAATCAAACAACTCATATCTTTACTTAGGACATAAATAAACCTTGTTCTTGTAAGATGACATCACTGTCTCTTCTCCTTCATCCTTGAGGAGACAGCTCTCATGGTGGCTGTGCAACACTCGCAACACACGTCCCTCTCACCAGCCACCAGAACTCTCCACCCTCCTTTCTCCTAAACCTTGAGCCACTTCTCTTCTGCAGTGACTCAAACAGTGACTTTTTGCTGTCCAGTCTGCCACGATACAGAGAGAGTCCAGCAATAAAATCAAAGACATGCAACAAATATTATCATAGCACTTTAATTGCCAACAAATAGCATGTAATGTGCATGCATACATGTTTTCTCCTGCCTGTGTGTGTTCTCACACAAAATTAGCAAACAACATCTTTTGGGAAACCCTAAAACCATTTAAAAAAGGATTAATGGGAAACTAAGATACTTGCCAAATGAAAAAGTACCAAACGAGCGAAGTGATGTGTTATTCCCAACAGGCTTCCCTGGGGGCAGGGGAGTACTTCAGGGCAAGGGGAACCGAGGGATGCTATTAGACAAGGTAGCTGATGGGGGCCCATACAAAACCTTCCCAAGGAATCTGCCTTAGTGCCTTTTCCCACAGCATTACACAACACAGCACAATAAAAAGGTTGGCAATGAAACTGCTTGTCTTCAGACCACCACCACCGCCACCGCCCCTGCCCCACCTTTCCTGAATCAAGCAGTACGATGATATGTTAAGGCACCTGTGAGTTTTCCCACAGTAAAACAAGAGAAACCTTCATTTTGGACACCTGGGGTCTGACACAAGGCAGGTTGCAAGTGAAAGAAAAGCTCCTGCCTCCATATAAAGGCAGCACTGTGCAATCAGGTGAAAATTCTTTTTTCTTCTGGCTGAAATAAGAACCTGAATTTGATATTCCTGCCTGCTCTACTGAAAGGTTTCCCTGCTCTCCATAGGCCTGCATTGTGCAGCAAGTCAGCCCAAGGTGATTTATAGCATTGAGTGAAAATCAGTGAAATTCAGTTGTTTCCCATGTGAGCTCAAAACTAAGCAAACTTGGGCTTTTCTTTGGGCTGAAATTGAAGCACAAAGGAAAACTTGGGGGAGGGCAAAGAAAAGGCAGAGAGGGAAACCAGGTAAGCTGAAATGAAAAGGTGTTTTTTTCCTGAACTCACATGAACCTAAACCACTGACCTGCATGCATCCAAGACCTTGTCCACGCCAGCCTGTAGCACATAAATCTAATACTGAACTTGGAACTGGGCTTCAACGTGGTTTCAACCACATGCAATTAACTCAATTAAAGGATTTCTTTTTTCAGGGCCTAGTTAGGTCCTGCCTGCATTTTAACTGGGAGAAAATTTGTGTTACCAGCAGATGTTGCCACTTTTGCAGCGGTGTGTAGTTTGGGGCCACATATGCTTGGAAAAGTTGCGTGCTCAGGCTATTAGCAAAGGCAGGAAAAGATTCGCTGTAAAGATGAAATGCATTAAAGAAGCTCACATGCTTTGTGATGGTGCTATGCCAGGCATCAGTAAATGTGACCAGCTGAAATTGCCTCCAAAAAAATAAAAGCGAGGGTGTGGGGGGGATTGGACTGTTGGAACCCAGAATTATTTAAAAAGAAAACAAAACCTGGAAACATTTGCCGAGTGAAACCAGACTTTGGTGATTATTTTGTAATTATTCATGGCTGAAAGGACAGAAAAAACTCCAGCATTTAAATATGCTTATTTGTTTGGGTTTTTTGTTTGAATGCATTTGCTAATGGTGATGGTTAATGGAAAAAAAAAAGGAAGAAATGTGTATAAGTGACACACACTGGCTGCCCCCCACATTAGTTCCCAAGTCAACCACCAAACCATAGTCTTATCGCTATGGGCCTTGTGTGGACTTTATTCATAAACCTGTCTTTCAAATCCTGGGTAGTTGCCAGCAATGAGTCTATTTAAAAAAAAAAAAAACAAAAAACCAAAGGTATCCTGGAGGGTTATGAAATACATTTCCCTGTAAGCCATACTCCATCTCTGTTGTTGACATGGAGAGCAAGGAAAAAAAGCACATTTCCTTCTCATTTTTTAAATACTTACATTTAAGAATGATTATGGGATGCTGTGAGATGGCTCTGTACCCCTTTGAAGTTCTGCCTTCAATCTGAAAGAGATCTCAGGAGTCCAAGTGTGTTTGTGAGCAACAAAACTTGTGCTTTGACAAGCAGGATCCAAGGACTCAAGCTGCCCCTAATGCTCGCCTGGCATCCTTGTCTACCGTCTGTGAATATCCAAGGAAAACTATTCTGCAGACTCCCCAGCTAGGAATGTCATGCTGCCCTGCACATCCCCTCTGGTTAGCAAGAACAATCACATGTAAAAAAAAAAAAGAGGTTGTGAGTCCTTCCTTATTAGCAAGGATAAACTCAACACTTCTTCCCATCAGTAAGATCTTGAATTCTCTGCTCAAGCAGCAAAGACAAGCCAGCAGAACTCCATGCATCAAAAATCACAGAATCACAGAGTGACAGGGGTTGGAAGGGACCTCTGGAGATCATCTAGTCCAACCCCTCTGACAGAACAGGGTCACCTACAGCAGGTTGCACAGGATGGCGTCCGGGTGGGTTTTGACTGTCTCCAGAGTCAGATACTCCACCACCTCTCTGGACAGCCTGTTCTAGTGCTCTGCCACCCTCAAAGGAAAGAAGTTCCTCCTCATGTTCACATGGAACTTCCTACGTTCAAGTTTGCACCCATTACCTCTTGTCCTATCACGGGGCACCACTGAAAAAAGACTGGTGCCCTCATCCCAGCACCCTCCCTTTAAGTATTTATAAGCATTGATGAGATCCCCTCTGAGCCTTCTCTTCTCCAGACTAAAAAGACCCAAGTCCCTCAGCCTTTCCTCACAAAAAGATGTTCCAGTCCCCTAATCATCTTTGTAGCCCTCTGCTGTACCCTCTCCAGCAGTTCCCTGTCCTTCTTGAACCGGGGAGCCCAGAACTGGACACAGTACTCCAGGTGTGGCCTTGCCAGGGCAGAGTAGAGGGGGAGGATAACCTCCCGTGACCTGCTTGCCACACTCTTCTTGAGGTACCCCAGGATGCCATTGGCCTTCTTGGCCACAAGGGCACATTGCTGGCTCATGGTCATCCTGTTGTCCACCAGGACTCCCAGGTCCCTTTCCACAGAGCTGCTTTCCAGCACGTCAGCCCCTAACCTGTACGGGTGCATGGGGTTATTCCTCCCCAGGTGCAGTACCCTACACTTGCCTTTGTTGAACTTCATGAGGTTTCTCTCTGCCCAACTCTCCAGCCTGTCCAGGTCATGCTGAATAGCAGCACAGCCTTCCGGTGTGTCAGCCACCCCTCCCAGTTTTGTGTCATCAGCAAACTTGCTGATGGTACCCTCTACCCCTTCATCCAGGTCATTGATGAATATGTTGAACAGGACTGGACCCAGTACTGACCCCTGGGGAACACCACTTGTCACCGACCTCCAACTAGACTGTGCCACTAATCACAGCCCTCTGAGCTCTATCTGCCAGCCAGTTTTCAATCCACCCCACCGTCCATTCATCCAACCCACACTTTTTAAGCTTGCCTATGAAGATGCTGTGGGAGACAGTGTCAAAAGCCTTGCTGAAGTCAAGGTAGACAACATCCACTGCTCTCCCCTTATCTATCCATCCAGTCACACTATCGTAGAAGGCTATCAGATTAGTCAGGCATGACTTCCCCTTGGTGAATCCATGTTGATTACTTCTGATAACCTTCTTTTCCTCCAGATGCTTTGAGATGACACCCAGAACGAGCTGTTCCATCATCTTGCCAGGGATGGAGGTGAGGCTGACTGGCCTGTAGTTTCCTGGATCTTCCTTCTTGCCCTCTGTCAAGACTGGAGTGACATTGGCTTTCCTCCAGTCCTCGGGCACCTCACCTGTTCTCCAGGACCTTTCAAAGATGATGGAGAGCAGCCCAGCAATGACTTCTGCCAGCTCCCTCAGCACTCGTGGACGCATCCCATCAGGACCCATGGACTTGTGGATGTCCAGTTTACTTAACTGATCTCTGACTTGATCCTCCTCAACCAAAGGAAAGTTCTCCTTCCTCCAGACTTTCTCTGTTACCTGTAAAGTCTGGGACTCCTGAGGGCTGGCCTGAGCAGTACAGACTGAAGCAAAGAAGGCATTCAGTAATTCTGCCTTCTCTGCATCATCTGTCACCATGGCACCTGTCTCATTCAACAGCAGGCCCACATTTTCTCTAGTTTTCCTTTTGCCTCCGATGTACTTGAAGAAACCTTCCTGTTGACCTTGACATCCCTTGCGAGATTTAATCCCAAGAAGGCATTAGCTTTCCTCGTTTCATCCCTGCATACTTTGACATGATTCTTGTAATCTTCCCAAGTGGTCAGTCCCTTCTTCCACTTGAGCTTTTTCAGAACACCTTCAACAACAAAATGTACCAGCTCAGTCTTGTTAGCTTAGGAAGTTTTCCCAATGTCCATCAGTGATTTAGGAACATAGAATCATAGAATGGTTAGAGTTGGAAGGGACCTTAAAGATCACCTATTTCCAAACCCCCTGCCATGGGCAGGGACACCTCCCACTACAGCAGGTTGCTCAAAACCCCATCCATCCTGGCCATGAACACTTCCAGGGATGAGGCATCCATAACTTCTCTGGGCAACATGTTCCAGTGTCTCACCACCCTCAGAGTAAAGAATTTCTTCCTAATATCTAATCTAAATCTACCCTCTTTCAGTTTAAAACCATTACTCCTCATCCTATCACTACACTCCCTGATATAAAGGGTCCCTCTCCACCTTTTCTGTAGGCCCCCTTTAAGTGCTGGAAGGCTCCAACATACATTCCCCTGACACCTAAGAGATTTATGTACTTCTGAAAATGCTTATCTAAGCAGGAATGCAAAAGTCAAAACTGTGGCCTGTGCTCCTGGATCAGACCAAGACCTCACAAGGTCCCAGATATGATGTCTGAGACATGCCTAATGGTGGTATGGTGCTTCGTACCACCCT
The DNA here is from genome assembly GCA_008921705.1 of Burhinus oedicnemus. Classification (NCBI taxonomy): domain Eukaryota; kingdom Metazoa; phylum Chordata; class Aves; order Charadriiformes; family Burhinidae; genus Burhinus; species Burhinus oedicnemus. The sequence goes on from VFFE01006125.1 coordinate 567,262, forward strand.
CTTGGTTCCTGGAAGAGTAGCTGCTGCCTGAGGCTGTTCCTGTTTCCTATTGGAAGTCACTCAACTTGTGAACAAACACCATGGGTGGGCATTGAAACATCCAAGACAACCTGAGACCTTTTCGGTTCCTTCCTAAACATGGGAGCATTGTGCATGGAGCTTCTCTGGGTTACTAAAGACAGCAGCACTGGCAGATGTGACAGAGGTCCTGTATCTTTCTGGAGCAGCACTGGGAGACTCGGCAGCCTAACTCACCAGTCCTAAAGTGGTAACATCTTTGAGCAATTGACTCCAGTCCAGGATGTCTGAGATATTTTTTCCATCCAGCGACCTTATCCCCGCCCCTAAGCATGAAACACTTGGGGAGGATTGTGTCCTTCCCCTGCAGCATGGCATGGTAAAGAGCAGAGCATCGGCTTAAACTACAGCCAGATGGGTTCAGGTCAGAAATTGGAGAAAATTTTATATCAGGACAAACAAACAAGCACAGGGATTAATTTTCTGGAGACAAGCTGGCTCGAGTCTTCCTACCTGGCCAAGCAATCTGCTTTCCAGAGGAAGGAAGGGACAGTACAGATTTGAGGCTGGCTCCTTGGAGAAAACGGAGATTAAGGGACATCTTGAAGGAACCCTTCAAGACTTACTGGGATGGTAGATGCTGACCGCAGGAGCAGCAGCAGCTTCCTCGTTTGTCCCTACCCAGGGGATCCTTGCCTGCAGGGGGGTGGTCCTCAGATCAGCAGCGGTGGCTATTGGACCAGGGGTGCTCTGTCTTTCTGAAGGGGTCTGGACCCAGCCAGTGATCCTGGCTGGTCAGAAAGGTCCCGTTCAGGCAATGATTGCCAAAGGGGCATTTTGACAACCACATCCTTGCAGTCGCCAACAGGCATTGGCATTAGCTGGATTTATAGTAAAGCTTTATCTGTTGCCTGCAATTCTAATTTGTGGTCCGTAGGCCATAAAACTCCAAGTTTTCCAGGCAGGGGAAAAAAGTAAGTGACGATTGACTGTTACTGCTGCTTCTTTTTTTTTCCACTAGAGCTGTTCCTTATGCAGTTGTAACCAAATAGTAACCAATAGACTGTCTAATGACCAATGCTGTTTATTCCAAAACAGTATGGATTTCCCATTTGTAATTCAAAAACCATAGGGTGTAACTTTCCTTGCTTGGCATGAAGTATGGTCGAGCTTCTAGGATACAGAGACAGTCCTGAGGAAAACTGTTCCTGCCTGAAGAAGGATCCATGAGAAATAAACTGCCTTTCACTTTTGGTGAATGATGTATTTTTTAAAAGCATCTCCAATCTAAGCTGCAAAACAGCCATTTGTTTCCCAAAGTGAGTATTTATTAGACTCTGCATAGTTAAATCCTTTTTATTCCCACATGAAAATTCATTTTTCTTGTCCCATGCATGGACGGGCTTCCATTTACACGTGAAATTGTTTTTTGAAACGTGCTTCACCAATACCAAACAAAAGGAAAACTACAGTATTCCAGAGAAATATCAGCCTGTATCATTTCATGTGAGACATAGCATAAAATCAGAACAAACTCACTATCAAACTGAATCTGGCTGCCCACACTGAGCGCTGCAGCTATTTCTGCATTCCTCTAAGGGGGTGTTATCAGACCATCCAGCCCACCACAAGCCAAGGATGCTGCCTGTGGCAACACATCAAATGACTGAGCATCACTGAGTTTTGCCTGCTAAAATGCTGCAATTTGGGGGGTAAGGAGCAAAGTTCCTCTCCCTCCTGATCAAGGAGGAAAAATGGCAAGCATTTTAAGATTTGCAAAGCAGTTGCAAAGCTGCAGGAATCAAAAGGAAGGTGGGGGGAAAACGCAACAGCTCAGAAAGATGGGATTTTTAAGGTACGGGTTTTTCCATATTCCCATGATTTCTGAAAGTCTGAAAAACGTTGGCATGTTTACCTTGCAGAGTAATGTTATTACAGGGGAAACCATCCAGGCTTTGGCATATTATTCAGTGCTGGTATATTATTCAGTGCAGGTTCTATCTGGGGTTGGGTCTTGCATCCTCTATCCCTGGAAGTGTTCAAGGCCAAGTTGGATGGGGCTTTGAATAACCTGGCCTAGTGGAATGTATCCCTGCCCATGGCGGGGGGGGTTGGAACCAGATGATCTTTAGGGTCCCTTCCAATCCAAACCATTCTATGATTCTATGATTTCAAGAAAGGTGTGGAGCAATGCAAAGGTGCAAATGAAGGCTCAGGAGAAAAGAGCCATCATCTCACACACTGGTACCTGCAAGCCAGGACCAGATCCCACCCCAGTTATGGGAAAGACTCCACGGAAAGGACAACCTCAGTAGGTGTAAGATGATGTAAGGGAGATTTAGGAAAGTTTTCTCAAGAGGAAAATCAAGAATTGGAATAAAATGCATTCAAGAAAAGGGTGCGTTTAGTGGCGAGCAGGTTTAATGCACATCCTTTGGAATAGGTTAGATGAGGAATGCAATACGAATGCAGGCGAGCACTGGAGTGGGATGGACTGGGCAGAAGTGCAGGGTCCAGCCCAGTCATGGCTCAAGGGACCACAAAGCATTTTGGCAAGCGGACCCTCCCCAGGAGCCAAAGGGGAGAGCAGGGAAGCTTCCTTGCAGTCCAATTACCTTGGCGGGAATCTAAAAGATATTCCCATTGCCTGCGAAGCTGCGTGCCAAGTCTGGTGTTTGTTTGTGTCTGTGTTTATTTCTCAGAGAGTTTCTTTTTCTGCACCCCAGGGAACTGGCTGGATGCAAGCTCTGGCCTTCTCATGGAATAAGAATTAACTCCTGGATCTTGGCAGCACCAGGAGGAGATCAGCTCCTGCTGAATTGCAGCCTGACGAAAGTCCCATAAGCCACAAGACACCCAAGAAGCAAATGTTGTGTGCCTTCCATCTGTCTGGAGACCCAAAAAACCCAGGCCCATCTCTGTCCTGTAGCATTGTGTTGCACAGGGGGGCTTTCAGCGTTGCTCGGGGACCTGTTGTGCTGCCACTACAGATGTAATCATCCAGACCACTATGGGCTTGAAGGGCTCATGATTCACAGCTTCTTGCCAGATTTGAAGGTGAATAGGGGAAGCAGTTTGAAAACAAGAGCAAAAGGCGCAGTACTGTCTCAGACATCGAAATAAAATGGTATTTGCCCAAGTCCAATTTTCTGCTGGACTTTTAAATTCCTGAACTAATTAAAATCTTCTGGTACAAATTGCTTTTGCTTCTCCAATGGATCATGCTGACTTGCACAAAGAGAGGCTCTGACCCATCCTTTCAGGGGCTACTTCTGTTTTAAAAGAGTGTGAGTAATAGATGAAACACGTGGGGACTTTAACATTTGGGGTAGTTTCTCCCTACCCCCAATGGGGATAAACCAACACCAGTTCTTGGTGGTTGCAGGGAAATGAATTGCCGGTCTTGGACTTCCCGCATCCCAGCATCACACATTCCTGCCAGCAGTGAATCACATGGAGCAGACATGGCACTTGCCCACAGAAACCCAGCTTGGACTCAGGGAAGTCTGGGCAGAGAGGGGGAAAGTGACGTGAAGGAAAACACCTGAGTCACTAAGAAAACAGGACCTAGAGACTCCCAGGCTTGTATCCACCCAGGGCACATGAGCACTGCACATGCCTGAGCCACGTCAAGCATGAGACCTCATTGCTCTCTGACTTTTCTTGTTGCTGTCTACAGAGAAGGCAAAAAGGCAGCTTTAGACACTTGAAAAAGAAAATGCTGATGCACTGATGCACACCTAGAGTCATCTGGGCAGAAACATCAAGCATATCTTCTTGCAAGCAGCAGAGGAGGAGTGGCGCTGTAGACTTGAAACGCTAACTGCTCAGGGGCCAAACAGGCACCCAAGCAGCCAGGGCTATTTAGCCAGCTCCATCTAGTAGCCTAAACCTCATTTTAAAGAGAGGCGGTCTCTGGAAGAACACAAGATCCATCTGATTTTTAATCTAATCTTCTAAGGACATTCATGGCATATAAACTCTTTTCCATGGAAACCTATCTGCAGAATGATACACACGCTAGATGCCTTGATTTAATTAGCCCATATAATATCCTTAGTTACGTTTAAACATCTGACTCATGCTAACAAGATCAGGTACTTCAAAGAAGGGTGAATTATTTTTCATACCAGAGCAAAGGAACATCAGAAGAGCCAAATTTACAGTGGACACCCATTGATGTCCCGTTTGCCAGTGTGTTTACCATTTTTACTGACCTTAGAAATTACTGCATCTTCCAAACAGCAGGATGGTGTTGTCCAGATTCCCATTGGACCTTGAAGAGGATCCCGCATGAAAGTACGTCCAGTCAAGGCTGTCCAGAGGATTTTGTGCTGTTTCAGAGCAGAATGATGCATATTGACCATGTTTCCATGGCATTTTAAATGCTCTCTACTGGGCAGCAAACACAGACCTGCAGCAGTTCAACCAGCACAGAGGTCCTTTCAGTGCTAGGGAAGTCTGAATGCACAACTAACCTTTAACTGTCCTATTTTTTGTCTTTGGATAGCATACCATTTGGGATTCATATTTACCCACACCTCATTTCTTTTGGCCTCCCTTGATGCATGGGCACATATACAGAGTGAAGAGGAACAAGGTTCATGCATCAGCAACGGGAATAGAAAAGCTTCCTAGAGTTGTTTGCATTGGCACAATGGGTTTCACTGACATCTTTGTATCATTCATGGTCTACGATGCGTGAAATATTTAGGGTTATCACTAAACTGAAAGTTTATGGACTAAACCCAAAGTTCACTGAACACCCAGCAAGCACAAATCCCAGCAAGAGGGACCAGACACTGCCTCAGGCTACTGAGTTAAAAATAATTCTCAACTTTCAGATTTCACAGATGGCCTTTAGGCTACAGTTCTGGTTTGAATGATGGGTGATTTGGACAGGACACTGTGGTATTGTGTCATGAAGTCCATGAAGATGCTGAAGCAGGCAGGGAAAGAGCAGCTGGCACACGTGAAAGTGCAGATGACCCACTTCCAGACTGGTGGCAGTTGGTACCTAAGGTAAAGAAGAACCTCTGCTTTGATGTTTTGGCTTTAAGAAAGTTGTGCTAATGGAGGTTGGTAGTTATAGGAACTGATACTAGGAGTGGAGCTAGGGTAATTGGAAACTCTCCTAGGCAGTATTTATAGGAGGTTTTATTGGTTGCTTTGATGAAGGTAAGGACTTCAACGCCTTTAAACAACAGAAAGTCTTACAACACATTTATTATAAAGCAAAATCCCTTTCCAGCTCAACAAGAAATATCTGGAGGTGCATGTTCAAGTGCTAGGGTGATGTTGAGATGCGAAGAAGATCAGTGTTACACAGCCACAAAGGCTCAAAGACTGCAGTATCTCAAGACAGAGCCAAGTTTTCCATGGACCAGCTGTTTCATCCTGTCCAGCACTGCCTGGCAACGGAGTGCTGCTCAGAGATGTCACAGGCACCAGCACATGACTGAGGCTTTTATGTATGTCCTAATTGATACCAAGCTGCAGCTACCAGTAGTAAATTGAAAATAAAAATTAAAAAATTAAACTAAATTAAATATTGCATCTATTGCATCATGAGACTTTCCACTACAGATAGAGTCACGGAATAACATTGACATGATCAAATATAAGAGAAAACTTTCAGAACCTGTTTTTATACTGATAGGAAATGTCCAGTTGCTGAAATTTTCCAAAATTAAGACTTGTTGGTAAAAAATATGTTTTGTGGGAAATGAAACAAGGGATGAATCTATTTTTACATTCCAACTGCAAACAAAAACAGGCTCAGAAAGGCCAGAAACACCCACAAAACAATCCACCCCACTCCCTATGCCTCCTTAATCTTCTGTGCTTCCAATTGGTACCACAGCTTGCAATACCATGATACCACTACATGGACCTAACAGCACTCAGTGCTTTTAAAGTGATTTCTTAATTTAACTTCCAATTTATGAAGGCATTTTACCATCCTTCAACTCTCATTTTCTCTGAGAAAATGCAGACCCCATTTTGCAAAATGTTAAATAAATGGATGTCGCCAAATTATTAAAATTAAAGGCAAGTGCAGAGTTGGCCAAGTGAATCATGGCTGGAAACCAGCTTCCAAAATTCCCTTAGTAGCTTTCAGATGATTGTGGAAAGATGTCTTCAGAGAAAATGCCGTGTCTGCAAGCATCACCTCACCCTGGTATGTTTGGAAAGCTTATAGAAAGCCTGTGCCATGGGGAGTGGACTGTGTACAGATCGTACATCATCCTGCTACCTCCTGGGGGATGGCCGAAGCCATTAATCAATGACAATGGATATCCTACCCCATCTTACCCACCTTGGCTTTATTTTTCTCTCAGCCTTCCTAGTGTCAGAAGCATCCTATGAAAATATTTGGAAAGGCTTGTTCCTGGGGCTCGCATGTACTTACCACCTGCCACTGCTCCCTTCTTGCACAAAGCTTTTAGGCAAAGGCTGACTTGAGCCTTGCAGCAACTCACAGCATTTGCTAAACATATATTTGATGGGAAATGTGAATTTCCAGCATTTTACCTGTAGCTTTTCACCCATGTGCAACATGTTTGGCCGGCACTTTCTGGGTTTGGGTGTTTTACTACCTTTTTAGGATAAGGATTGTGGCACACGTGAAGTCCTGGCAAGGCACTCTCAGGCTGGCTGATTTTCTGTTGGAAAGATTCATTGTACATTTTACAAACACCAGATGCTCGATGATGGGAAAATAAAGCATACTTTCCAGTAAACAAAAGCAGATTTCATTTGTCTCTGAAGCATAAACAACAAATAATAAAAAAAAAAAAAACGTGAAAAAAAGCGCAAAACAGAACAGTACAAATCAGGCTTGTACATATGCATCGGGGGGAAAAAGTACTGAAAGCAGCGGGAAATGTATGTACCAGGAGACGGGTTTAATGAGCTACACAGTGCAATGATGGACTCAGGGGGCTGCAACTTCCTTTTCCCTGCGCATGGCTCTGTGGGTGCAGGAGCCAGGCACCCCGCGTGTGCTGCCCTGTTTCTCAGGCATATTGCAGGTGAGCCATGGACCTCTTATTTTTCTTCCAGGCTACACCTTGCAGGGAACAGAGAGCTCATTTGGCA
>VFFE01006128.1:8539-92779 GCA_008921705.1 Burhinus oedicnemus
ATAAAATAATGAAAAAAAAAAAAAAAAAAAAAAAAAAAAAAAAACAAAACCAAAAACCCAACCCTTTCAACACAGACATATGTTTAGAACTGCTATATTTATCAAGTTACACAGTACAACTGTAACTGAGATAATAGTATTTTTCAACAGAACTGCATCAGAAAATCCATGATTGCAGGACTTTACACTAATTATACCAGTCTCTTTTCCAATAAGCAGATAAGTTAAAGTGGAAAAAAATTTAACTTCAATTTCTTCAAAACAATTTTAATATCAAACTAATCTTATTTCCCAGTAGGCTTTCATTATGGAAGACTTAATAGACTCCCATCTGCTAAGTCAGCCAAGATGAATTGTGATTGATCCTAGACTGGGAACTAGAATTTTTAATAAGCAGATAAAAGAACATGAGCCTGCCATGACTATGTCAGATTCTGCAGTCATTCCCCAAGGCCAGACTGCATTAACTTGTCTTCATTTTTCAGTAGATCTGACTCTACAGACCATGAGAATTCATCATGCAGAGCTTCAGAAGCAGAGTGCAGGATAACCTGCCAAGCCTTCTAAAAGCAGGTATAAATGGGTTCCTTACTCTCATAGGAACCCTGATCCACCTGTGTAACTCACAGCAAACCAAGCATGTGGACACTGATTCCAGAAGGAGCAAACTATCTCTAATGAGGAAAGGAAGACAGGCGTATAGCAAATGCAGACTTGGCATATTGGTCCCCCTATACACAGAGTGAGCCTGTGTAACGCTGATCTTCTAGCATCTGCATGTGGAAACAGTAAGACTGTGTCCTACAACCAGAACTGCCACAATGCAATTAAATTAGGGTCATGTGCTGTTCTGAGTGGCACCTCAATTTTATTAAAATGGAGAAGTGTTTCTCTGTTTGAAGCTGAAAGTCTTAGAGGTGGCAAATTTCCTCAGCCCCTCCCCCCCCCCCCAATCCTTTGGGGGGGTGGGGGGGTCACCTGACATGTGGTAGTGCTAAGCTCTAGTCTCACTCACTTGGAGTTGGTTTGTTATTTATAAACCAATGAAATGGCTTCATTCACCTATTTGTGAAAATATAACAAAGAATACTTTCAAGTAAGGAAGTGACTGGGTACAAAAAATACTAATTTTTAGCAGCTTAGATTTGATTTTCCTACTGTGAAACTTGAGATTGAAAACCAGACTGAGGTCTAGTGTTTGTTTGTGTACGGAACTCCAGTCAGAGTACCAACAGCCTAAGCCAGCCGTTAACTTGGTCTTGCGAATGCCACTTCTGTCTCTTACGGTGTATGCTAGCTATCCTCTCTCAGAAAGCTTTCTATGTACTTTATTAAATCTCTTTATGAATACAACAAGTATTTAAGTAAGCCACACTAATGCAACCTTGCAGACATATGTCACTGTTAAACAGTGCTATTGATACTACAAAAAAACCCAAAACGAACAAATCAGGCAAACTCAAAGAAGTAGAGAGGACATTTAATTTATGGGGAATATTTTTCTTTCTATAGGTTGTCATGCCTAAACAATACATTTGATGAAGAATTTAAATTACTAAGATGACTTTTTGCAGAAAAGCCTGACTGAAAATATTCAGAAGCCATTTAGAAAATTAACTTCAATAAATAGATAGTATATATGAATAAACCTGAAGTGTTTTGTCAGTGCTGTTGACAATTTAGGACATTTCCAGGAAGCTTAAAGCTTAACTAGATAGGGATTTTCGGTTTCTGTTGCCTCTTGCTAAATGCCTTAAACAATCACTTCTGTTTTCTCTTCCTTCCAAGAGAATTTTCATCCCAAACCACAGCAGGAGTGAGAGGGCTAAAAGAAGCCAAACAAGTCTTAAATGAACTTTTTTACTATTCATTTTAAGATATTTCTTCTCTCACATACTTGACCTCTTCTAGATAGTGGTCTAAAACTAAGAATCACAAACATAAAATGTGTCTAGAATTAACAGCAGCTTGCTATTTAGATTTTCCATCTTTCCTTCATTTAAAATAAAACCCAGCAAACCTCAAATAAAAAATACATTTTAAGGCACAGTTATTAGCAGCATTTTCTTTTGTCCTGGGAAATTCCACTTGGAATTACCTGATTTTAATCTGACTCTTTCTCTTTTTCATGAATGCCGTTAGAAAATGTTGACAGTCTGTCAAAAAATTTTCACAAAATCAACACTGTAGTTAGTCTTTCAATATTTCTTTCTTAGCCTCTTCCATCAAGACCCAGTTTCCCATCCCCCTGCTGAGCAGATGTATGGCTGGGGCTCCCTCGAGTCCAAAGGAAAGAAAGTACTTTACACCCTCTGAATAGACAAGCCAGAAAAGCACCAAACACATCCTTTGAAGAGAAGAGATGGTCTATGTTCCCTCAGTGCCTCTAGCTCATACAATAACCACCCTGAGTTTGGTAGCTCCACTGCAGAGGCTCAGTGGCAGCACAGAGAGCAGCTGGGGTTCATACACCTCTGACCATGTGTCCAGGGGTACACAAACCCTTGGTTTCAGTAAGGACAAAAATAAAGCAAGAAGTTACAAACTAAAAATATCAACAAGTTATTTAAATTTGTTAATTGTAGCAGCACCATGTTAAGTTCCAGATTCATGATCTTCCTTTTAACCTTAACTCCTCATCCTCACACAGTGTACGTACATTTTATAATTTTATGATTATGTATTATTTTATACCACCTGCCTTCTGCTTTGTTCAAAGCACAGCTGGGATAGTCCAGGAGGAAATTTGGTGCTATTTAGTGTTTCAGACCTTCAATTTATCAACTAAATATTATTTTAATATGCTTAACATAAATGAAACATACAATTAGAAAACAGCAAGACATTTGCATGGGAAGCTCAGAAAAAGAATGATTTTTAAAGAACTGACGGGAATATGTGGGGGAAGTGAAAATGAGCAGCATCTAAAAATACAGGGCATTAAAAATACATGACTCGCTAGTTATCTCAAGAGTAGCGGCTAGCTAAGGCAAAAAAATATTCTCCTATCATTCACTAGTTATTCAACTGTGTCCACTGAATTTGAAGTAGTCACAAAAGATATTAATTTGGAAAAAAAAAATCACTGAACAGGCAAACAGGAAAGAAAATTACATATCCATTATTACTCACCATTATGCTTATTTTATTACTTTAACAACTGACAGTAGAGAGAAATTAAACTTCTGAGACAACAAATGTATGATTATTTCAGCTGGAGTCTTGCAGAAATTCAGCTTAAAGTTACAACAGCTGCAGTATACTGGATACCTCAACAGCCTAGGATTTCCAAAATACATGTCCCTGTATCCGCAGGCAAAGCCTTTAAAATGGAGCAGACTGTCCTAAGTTACTACTTGCTGTAACAAAAATTTGTCAGCAAGCAGGTTGCATTCTGAGTAGAATGTGATGCGTATGCATATATTGAAGAAGTGAATAGCACACATTGACCAGTCATATCTAATGCACACCACTTCCTCACCCTGAAACCAAAGAGAAACAATAGATAATTTTGCAATGGAATGTCTTTTGCTCCCGTTAAAACCACATCAATATGATCCCTCAGTATATTTGAAATGTTTCACTGCCTCATGTGAAAGTGAAATCTTTATAATTACTTTTCTACAGGTCACACAACCTTCCTTTCATGCTATTCACCAGATGGTATCAAGAGGCTTCTGAGATGACTTAATGATTTTTCTCATTTTTAAAAGACTGTACATTCTGAACAGTTCTTGCACTTCTTTTCATGGTATACAATATTTGCTCTGTTTGGTTTAATCTAATAAGCCTTTGAAATGCAATAATTACCTTGTAAATGGCATTCTAAAAGTGCTTTATAATTAGAACCCACCAACAGAAATTAAAAGTAGAACAGAGACAAAGACTTGCTAAAGACAGTGTAAAATCCTATGGCATTGCAGAAATGGTATTATTGAACATATATTCCAAATGAATGTAGCTTTTATAATTAAAAAGATTAGCTATTTCCTGCTGAAGTAATAAAAATGTGTAATCACATATTTAAATATCACTTATTGTTGATGTGCCTTAATCATTCTTAGGGTTTAATTCCACGGCTCAAAGAGGGATATTAAATCTGTAGTGCCACATCCATATAGTTGCTTGAGTAAAGATTTTAAGACTAGTATCAGTTTTGCAGTGTTATGCCTGCTATACAAAAAAACCCCACCAAAAATATAACTTCATTACAGGTACGTTAAACTGGGGGAGGGACAGAAGCAGAATATTTTAATTCAGTAGAATAAGATGAGCCTCCAAAATTAAGGCAATGAGATTTTATGGTCTATTCTTCTGGCTGCCCTGCTCCAAGAGATGAGTTTTAAATAATGAAAAAGCATCCCTTGTGTTTTACCTGCACACAAATGCTCCATTGATAGCTATGCGGAGACTTCAACTTTAAAATTTATTTCATAATAAATATAAATTTTAGCATCATGATTATCATAAGTACTACTTAATTCACTGGGAATAAGAATAGGATGTACAGGAATAAGGGAAGGAAATACAGGAATAAGGGAAAAGTAAAGTATATATTAACATTATCATGCATAAAGTATATATGCCAATTCAATTAAAACACATTCTGGCCACTGTGAGACAACTTGCAATTCATCTGGTAGAATTTTTAGGCTGTCCTAGAATGGATTATAAAAAGTTGTAAAATGCTTTGCAGAGTACCTTTCTGCTGACTATGGAAGCTACTCAGAAGTCTCGCGATCTTTAACTCCTGCTAATTTGTATGGTTTTTATGTTTGTCTTGCAATTTCCTGGGTAATATTTTTATCTCAATAACAAGGTCAGTTTCCATACTGACTTAGCACTAAATTATAACATCGCTATAAGCATAACATGAGCCAGTGCTAACATGGCTATGGGAAGCTGTGTGGCTGAAATTCAAACAAGACAAAACAGCCACCGAAATTGGAGGCAGCTGTATTTGTCTGTGGGAAAACCGCTGAGGTCAGAAGGGCCAATTGTACAAATTCACACTAACAGAATCTGGCCTTGCACATTTGACATTCAAGAACATCACCTATTGCAATTTCTTCAAACTCTTAAGTCTAACCAAGGATTTCCTGTCAACTTTAAATGTTTAAAAAAAAACCCAAACAAACAAAAAAACCCTAGCCAACAGAACTAAATTTCCTTCTTATCTCTACATACTGGTATACTTTGGAAAAGGTTCTTCACTGGAAAACCACTAAAGGAAAACTTACTCATTTGGCCCCTAATGTAGATTTAATGACTTCTTTAGTAATAAACCAAATGATTCTACCTAAAGTGTCTGTTAATACATGGAATTCTTCCTCTGTGTCTACAATTCAGTATTTTGAAATCGACTGAACAATGACTGGAAGGTATACTGTGCAGTCAGAAATGTTGTAAAAGGGTAAGACAAAATTTATTTTGGCTAGAACATGGAAAAAATGTTAATCTACCATGGCATATTCCTGGAAGAGCCTTTTAAGCCATCAAACCTAAACAGTGGCTTGGGAGTATATGCAAAAGGTTAGACAGGATTTGGGGACTTTCTCAAAGGTGAGGGATTAGCACTTTTGACAAGACGTGTAAATTCCAAATTTCCATGTTAAGAGAAAAAAAAAATGATACTGCAAAAAGAGAGTCTTCACAGTAAGAGGAAACGTAAAATCTGTTGGTTCCATGAGAATCTCTTCCATGAGAATACAAATCTAAGCTGTATATTTGACTGTTTCTTTTTAGTAGGAAACTCCCTCTTGTAGTGCTGCAGGCTACACGAACTGACTGCCCTCTGAAGCCTGGTAATCTGAGATACCCCTTGCACTGAGTTCCAGGCTCCTGATCATACTAAACTAGACCTGAGATTACTGCCAGCTACAATGAAAACAGGTCTTACTGAACCTGACGTGCAGTAAGAAAGAAAAGAAAATTGGTTATATTAAAGCTGTTAGAGCAAGTTTTGCAATCTGTTGCTGTCACACAGATACAAAAGAACTCCATGGGTGTCAGCTAAACAGGTTTACACACATGCAAGAATAGTTTCAGCTCATTGCAAATTGGAAACCTTTAATTTTAGAAACTGGGTGTCAGACACCCGGTTTAACCTGCCCGTTTTCTTCAGATGGAAATAAGGGTTGCCTAAGAGGTCATGCATGTTATCCTTGCTTGTGTATTTGTTGTGTATCTCTTTTATACATAGGTATAGGCACTAATATCTGCATAGGTGTAAGTAGTAAATTTATAACTTCACCTTCTTCAGTCCCTGCTCCCACTACGAAAAAGACTAGGAATTTCTTTAGAGAAGTTATGGGACTATTCTAATCTTAAAATAATTTGGAAAGATGAGTTAGTTCATCAGAGAAGTTGATATTTTTCTGTTTTTGAGGAATGCCTAGACAGTAATGTCCCAACCAGTCAGTAAGAACACTGGCCCCCACACCAAATTATATTTCTAATAAGATATCAGTATAATAGTGATGCAATTCCTGTCATTCTTTGTGCCCATATTCTTTTCTTCAAAAATTGTGATCTTGTCATTTAAACATTATCATTTAAATACTTTGGGTATTTACATAATGGAATACATTTATCTGTCAACAGTATCAGATAACTATAAGGTAGTGTTAATTTAACGTCATCATACATAATAAAAATGTTCCATTTGGTCGCATCCAGTTCCACTGAAATACAGCAACCACATATGTACCTGAGATTTGTGTATCTGAAATCAGTGTTTTCTTCACAGCTTTTGGAAAACTATGGCTATTTAAAAATTAGCTCTTCAGAGTAGATGCAAAGATCATAAAAGCATTGTGGCAACATTTCATATCTTCAAAAGACAGCTTTTAAGAGCTGTTAGCTGTTGCATATACACTTCCATGTGTGGAAGAAAGCACATCAGACTTCGTGCACGTGAACTACACATTAATAAAATATAGGGCCATTTTAGCTTGCCATTATTTTAAAATTATGTTTCCTTTTGCCATTCAGAAAGAACAGAAATTCTTAAACTTGATACTTCCTTAAAAATACATGGTGTACAAGCAATTCATGTTTCAGAACTTACTTGATTAGCATTTTATGCTTTAGTTTACAGTTTACAGAGTAAAGATTCTTTGAATTTTTTTGGAATGATGCATCTGTTCAAATTTTTAACCCAATAAAATTGGCAATACTTACCACAGGCAATTAATTATTGCAACTTAATTTCATGTATGTCCTTCCCCAGCCTCGTGCAAAAAAAGACAGCTTTCTTTTTGTGAATACTAATTTCAGGTTATAGGCAGAGGTAAATAAAGTATACTAATTGAATAATAATGTAGGAGGGAATAGAAAGGGAGAACAGGTCACTTTAAATGAAACCCAGAGATTTCACGAAACACTTCAAACCATACTATTTAAGAAAAATAAGCCAAACATTCTCAACCTTACTCCAAGAGCATCCATAGATGAATGGTTAAGTGGCTGGAGGGGGAAGGTGGTTAGAATATTGAGATTCAATTTACAATAGCTGTGGAGGTAGGTTACTGGAAAGGCCTCATAACTCAGGTTTTAACTATCAGGTTAGCAGTTCACACCCAACCATTTGCACAGAAATTTTACAGCTGCTTGGTTCTCAGTGTATAATAACTCTTCAAAAAGACTGATACTTATCATTATTGACCTTGAAGTCCTGGGAACGGTTTCATAGGTGCTCACTTAACATTATCATAGGAAAAAAGGAAATTTTCTTTAAAAGGTTGCAGGAGAGAATTAACAACATCATTTTAATGAGTCAAACCTCAAAAGAAATTAGATTTTCAGGCATTAACAACTGACACATTGCCCATAAGCAGTATCTACTAAGACATAACAATTAAGTAGTGCTAGTAATCTATAGATTTTAATATTAGCTATTCTTCCAACTGGCTAGCTAGAAACACATAGCTCTAATTGGTCAAAAATGAATTGTTAACTACAGTCCAAAAGGTATAAAATTATTCATTACGTGGCCATTTATTTATCACATTCCAGTGTTCAAGTCTCACAAAAAAAACCCGAAGAGGTACAGGAACTCGTTAGGAGTTAGCTGTATTCAGACCATTTTCCTGGTGGAAATACAGTCAAGAATAGATATTGCTGAGTATTATTTGCAGTAAAACTACAGAAGAGTAGTCTGGAAATTGCATTAAGTTCTTCCTAGTGATGAAACCTCTAAAATCTTGCTGAAAACCAGTAACACCCTCCTCATTCAATTAGCATAAGAGGATTAGGTTGCATTTTTCTTCTGCTAGCAGAACATTGTCTTTTTCAAACTCATACAAATACTCGTGCTGCTGGCAGATTTAGTAAATAAATAAAAAAATCTTTTGAAATAATAAAATAAGGGTAAAGACTACTGTGTTAATTCTTTTCAAGATAAAATAGTCTGCCTTTGTTAAGCAGAATTAACAAATTGCAAGGTTAAATTATGAGACATTTTACAAAATAAAGATTTAATGCGAATAGTAGATAATGAAGATAATCAGAGGTTTTGTTAGCAGTGAATTATGTCATGGGATTTTGCATTTCCAACCTTTGAAAAAATATCTGTAGCTTGCAGCTGGTTGTGTTTCAGGCACACCGCTCCATAGTGGATGATCACCTCATTTGAAAAGCAAGATTAGAAAGATTTTTCCCTCTGTCTCTAAGGCATAAATTGCATATCAGTAAAATCCTCTCCCATTTATAACAACTGGTTAGAAGATAAATACTCTGTCAATCACTTTAGTAGATACTCAAGATGGCTTAAAACCTTTACACCCACCAGCTTTTCCATCAGATGTCAACAGAAAATTTGTATATATGCATCTTATGAAAATAAGACCTTTCCTCCTAAGTATTTCAAATGTAAAATTATTTAGATATGCTCAGAATAATACTATTATAGCTCAGTAAGTTTACGTATAAATAGTTATTGAAAACAAAGCACCAACCAAAATGCTTTAAACTATTATTTTGCGTTAGAATTGACAACATGTAGTGACCTGACAAACATACTGCTGTGCTAGATGCTATGTGAGCACATGAAGGATATGTTCTCTGAACTAAGAATTCTGTAACTTAAATGGATATTGACAAATGAATTATTGTTACCTTCTGTTGTCAGCTCTCCATTCCCTATAGCTATGGGGATGAGGACGAGCTGCATAAAGGGAAAACAAATGATACTTTGGCATCTGTACTTGAATTGATTTCCACTAAGTCACTGCAGGTCCAGCAGGGCCACCTCTAAGGCCAACTTATTAAATACCACACTCGCTGCTTTCAAGAAGCAGCCTGCATACTGGACCTCAGTTAGTGGATCTGGCAGAACTACGCCTCTTAGCTCTGTGTATTGCACGGCTTACCTGAAAGGCTATTTTAGCCCTTGTACAGCAAAGTACGTACACAATCGTTTAGTTCTGAGAATGGGAGAAGTTCATCAGCATGTAAGACCCATATCCTTATAATACTGAGCTACCCATCTTATTTCAAAAACGCACGCTTACCACCCATTGAGGATCCAGGCTAAAATACCCAAAGTATGTGTTCTGGTCCTATATTTTCTGGTCCCAAATTAGCACCATAGCCACAAACATCTTATTTCTATTAAGCTACAAGCAATAAGTTGGAAAATACATAACTAAATATAACATCTAAAAATGCAGACAAGACTTAACCTTACAGGAGACAGAATAGTCAGTGAACAAGACCTAGCTTGAAATGTCTCTTAGGTAAAACAGAATAAATTTGCATCTTTCTTCTGTACAAGAAGTCTCACTTATTTCTGAGATTCATTTAGTGTCTCTTTTAAAAATGAAGGATTTAACAGCAATCCTGTCTCTTTCCCCCCAGAAAATGATGTCCTAAGCAAAAAGCAATTAAGAGTCCCAAACTCATAGAAACAGGGAGACCATTCTGGGGAAGTCTCATTAGCTGCTATTCTGTTCTTTTCTTTCCTGAGCATCTGCTTTTAGCCACTCTGGGAGATGGGATACTGGGCCTGATGATTTTTCCTCTAAGCCAGCACAGCATGTTATCTAAGTCAAACTCTGCCATTGAATAGCTGTAAGATAGTCCTACCCTTTCAGATAAGTTAAGGTGATATATGTGGAGGCATGTATTAGTTCTAAATATTGATTTCTATTCACAAAAATTCAGGAATTTTTACTAGGACTATTTAAAAAATAAATTATTTATATACATTTGAATTTTCATTGATATAAAATTAAAGTTCATATGCATTAGTTTTCCAAACATTTAGGTCAAAATTTGCTCTTTTAATCAACACTTACAGAGAATCTCATCTCTTATCTGCAGAGATCTGCAATTTAGATTAAAGAGGATTTTGTCCACAGAGGATAGTTAATTATCACTCAAAATAGTCATTAAAATTCAAAAATGCGAAATACAAAAACCATCACCGCTGTTATTAGGACAAAGTCACTGCACAAAATCACCTCATCTATCAGCAGGTCAAATTATCTGGATGAAAATTAGTAATCAAAGACAAAATTATTAACCTGAGGCACTTCTGAGCAAGGAAATGTTCCACAAAATTCTGATATCTCTAAAGAGAGATGTAGTAGGTGTTTACACAGTCAAGCTGCTGAAAGCAATCTTTCTGAAATTCAATTTTATTTTTTTTTAAAACAGATAAGAATAGCATGTTTTCTACAACATTAATATCTTATGAGAAACACATTGAACGCAGTGTTGCACTTCAGTTGCAGAGTACTGTGGAATTTGAGTACTGAGTATTAAGGCCCTACCGAAGTTAATGTCAGCTACGGCGCTTCTTTGTTATTGCTCAGTAAAGCATAATATAGAAGAGATCTTTATACTGATTTGGGATTTCATGTCCTTTTTCATAAGCAGTGCTTCTTTAATGTGCCTTCTCTCCAAGAAACACTCAACCAAGGAAAAATAAAATGCTTCTCAGGGAGAAGTCCTGCATCTACTACCATAGTTACAGGTAAACCATATTTTCCATATTAACTATGACTGACTACATAACCAGAAAAATAAGCAGGCCTAATTTTTTATTAAAAACAAACTTTTCAAGAGTTTCATAGAAGTACCATTTGCTAGCTTACAGATACCCAATTTCATGTCTGTGTTAATCTTATCAGTATGCAGGAGTACTTACAAACCTTGGAAGACAGTTTCTGGAGAAAAGCTAAAGACTGTATGGTCACTGTATGGCAAGCTAACAGTCATCTTACACCTTAAAACAATTATCTCCATGTATGATGACTGCTGTCAAAAAAAAAAAAAAAGGTTTATTTCAAGTACTTGTACTAAATCTATATTGTGGATGTCTAGAGTATTTCAGTCTCCAGGCTACTGCACCAAGAGGCTTTCAAAAGCACTGTAATTCCATTCCATCAATAGATGACACATGAATCTAAACAATCTCAGTGCAAATCCTTTCTCATATTCATGTTTTCTTCTCTGAATTAATGACTTTGAAGAGGGGAGTATGTTTCTTCCACATTGTAAAGATAAAATATAAATGTAGCAGTCTCACGTTTATTTTATTCTTTTACTAGTATATTTTTAAACTTCTCCTGTCCTTTATTCCGTTCCCGTCATTGTCAAATTCATTATTGAGCCATACAAGTGGGTCTCACTGCAAAATAACCGAAGTCTGTGAGTGCTGGGATTATGAATACTACACCACATCTTTCTTGCTTAAGAGTAGTGTGCTGGTAATGTGTTATGGACTAGATGTTTTTAAATTTCAGATTTCCATATCTTATTCTATCACACATCTTCCTTTGCTGTACTTTGGTTTCTTATCATTTCAACAGTTGCCCAAAATGCTAAAAGTTACGTGTCTGTCTCAAAATATAATTCTCCAAAATAAGGACCATATTTTTTTCTTTTCACATGATTAAGCTGTGCATGCTATTCAAAACAGGCCTCAAGCCAATGATTTAACATTTGGTAACACAAAGATAATGAGATTTGTTGGCTCAAAGTAAATCATAGCTGTTGCACATCTTGACTATCTTGTGCCTGGATGCTTAGCTTAGGGATCAAAACCATTCATCTATAATGCACCTATGAATTTATAGAATGTTGTACCCACGGATAAAATTTGCTCCTGACTCACTTAGAAAATGTGTTTACTAATTTATTTATCTTAAGTGGCAAATCAGCAAATGTGTTCAGGGTACACTGTCTGTTGATGTGAGATAGGAATGCCTGAAAGAAATGTTACAACTCAGCTTTCACAAACCAGCTGTCTTTATTTATTTTTTTTGTCATGTTATTTAGAAGGATTTCAATTTTGAAAAAATAGATTTATCTATGGCTATTACAAATACCACCCTTTAAGAATACTGTAACTGAAAAGGATTAGCAAAAATTATTTCTCCAGTGTGTTTAGTTTATCATGGCAGCTTTGGGTCTGTTCAATTTCATTATTTCCAAAGCATAGGCAATTTCTGCTTGGCCTTTCATACAGTTGCTAAGAAGAGAACATCACGTGGCGGGAGGGGGAAGCAGCTACATGTTCAAAACTACAAAGCTGGCAGAGGGAAATAAGAATCAACTCAATTACTTTAAGCTGATTTTTTTTTTAATTAGCTATCAAGCTTCTTTCCTCTTACTGTTTTCCAAATACCTTCCAAACATGTATCTAAATATCCTATTTTTTTCTCTATCTACATGCAGTGGTAGTCTTGGTCAGAATGTCAGCACTGCTCAGTCATAAACACTCCCCTACACGCTGCTGAAGAAAGATTGGAATTTCACTAGCTAAATAAAACACATGGAAGTACTCTCAGAGCACGTACTGCTGAATGAAATTCACACATGCATCCAAAACCACAGAACTAAAAAGAAATTAGAAATAAAAATAAGATCAGAAATATTTATTTAAGATTCAACTGAAATTCCAGTTTAATAATTTAGCCACAGAAGCAAATTTCCAGGTAGTTGGATTTATAAAATATCCATAAACACACACTACTATTTGTGACCCTCCTTGAATTATCACTGAAAGAGCTGGTGAGAAAAATGAACTTCCAATTTAATTTTGTTTCTCGATTTGTATTAACTAAATCCTGCTTGTCCCATGTTAACAGTCATGGTCTCTGCATGAGTGCATGCCTATGATACAATAAGCTGGAGACACTCAGGATAGGTCTTTAGGAGCAGCTCAAGCATAAGTGTTTTGCTGTGGCAGCTCACACCCACAGCACAGGGTTTGCGAGCTATGCTAAGCCACTTCTGTTTCTCCTTGCTTAGGTTATCTGCAATACAGTCAGAAAACTGTCAGGAATTAATGCGCATGTATATTGAATAGATTGTTGTTCACATACAATGTTCTAATTTGTGCGTTACTAGCCTGAATTGAAAGAACAACACAGAATACTGTGTGAGAATCCGATGTCTTGCACAATTCATCTATGAAGCTGATCATCCAACATAATACAAATAAAAAATTAAATAAGGTCCATCATATTCCAGTAGACTTCCTAAGGCCTTTCACTATTTTTTTTCTGAACAAAAGGGAAGAATTTCTCATCTGCCTTGCAAAGTATAGTAAGAAATAACATTAAAATGCTCAAAAAAAAAAAAAAAGGCAAACCTAAAAATCACAGTATTTCTCTTTCATTTGATCAGTTTTTAAACAACATGATTATTCAAGGCAATAAAAGGGAACAATTATTTGAGTGGGAATCCATACCCAGGTTGTACATATTTTGGGGAGCAAGTAAGAGTTGGTCTGGGGGAGCAAATTAAACTCCATAAATAGACACCAAGGCCTAGCTATCAAATTGCCTAACATATCTTGTAGGTGTAATCATTCCAAGAGCAAGTGGAAAGAAATCCATACTGATTCTTTTTCCCCATTTGCCAAGCAATGTGGAAACCATAGAGTTTGGGGGCTATTTTTTTCCTGGCAAGGAGTGTGAGGATGGGGCAGGGAGAGTTGAACAAGCTTATTGTCAGGTAAACAATTGCAAGCTATACTTTTAAAAGGAGTCCTGATTATTTTGCTTCCAAACCCTCCTTAATATTGACATGTGTTCTCAAAAGCATTTCCAGCTTCTTAAACGTTGAGGATAATGTACTAGGCCTCTGCATTAACTCAATTTTAATATTTAGTTAGGATGTCCTCAATTTATTTTACTGATGCAAATATAAATGCTTTTAATTTGAATGCTGTCTACAAATAAATCAAAGGAACTAGAATTTTCCTTCAGTGTTAATTAAAAAAACCCCCTGCTTTTATCTCTTATTTCCTTTAATTCATACATACACATAGCAAAGACGTTTTAATTTTTTTTAAGCTCATGCAAAATATATGCATAATATATTTAAAAGCTTTGTTATTACTTATAGCTAGTAAGTGGTTTAATTGAGTCTATTGATGTAATGCCAACCAGGAGACAATATGGACAACTAGGAAGGGAGGCACTTTACGAATCAACGTGTGCTGTAAGAGTTTGGTTCTGACATTCTTCTTGGCCAGTTTTAACCAGCGGTAGTCATGGTCCTTGGTCTTGCACAGATTGGCTGGCAGCTACAAGTATCTCTGAGAGTAGCACTTCATTTTCCATTTTTAAAATTTTCATTATTTGCAAGGGCTACTTGAAAACAACTTATGCAGGAAGAAAACAACTGGAGAAGCAAGTTCCTATTGCAAGAGGTAGGAGAAAGGGCTTGTTTTCCTCTAGCTCATGAACTTGCAGCTGTGAGGCTAGTTAATACGAACTACAGAAAAATGCATGCTGACAATCAAGAACTTGTTAAATAAGAATCTTTGTTTAAAAAAAAAAAGAAAAAACAAAACCAAAGCTGCTCCTTTATTCTATTTATTGCAGTCATCTATAAATGTTGTATAGTCCTACTGAGGAAATACTCTTTTGAGGAGAAAAGGGAAAAATATTTTCTGCATTTATAAGCTGCTATAGTATCACTTTAAATGTTACAGTCACAAATGCCACTAAGCATGCACTGAATGCCTTCTATTTTTTTCCACATCAAAAGAATTTTTTTCATGCTGACACAGCAAAGCTGACAACATGCTACAGTAATCAACACAAGCAATGCCAGCTTCTTAGAATGACTGCAGATACGCTGTTAGTAACAGGCTGTCTTGAACAACCTAAAGAGCAGCAAACAGAGCATCTCCAGATCACCTTCTGCCTGGAAATTTCAGCCATATCTCTAGGTGGTATGACAGAACATAGTATCACTGACTTCAGAAAATCAATATAAAAACACACCAAGGAAAAATCTGTCCTTACGAGTTATTTCAAGACAATGAAAGCATAAACTGTCTCCTCCTAACAGCATTTAATTTTTACCTTTGCTAACAATCTGCATCAGACACCTACAACATCATGACCTGAGACAGGGAACAAAAGCACATGAGGTAAATTAGGTTATGTTTGAACAACAGTCAGTTTAATATTATGCGACTAGCAAATTGACCTGCTAACATAGCATACTGACAGCATACCTTTTTTCCTAGTGACTCTTGTAATTAAGAGTCTGTATAAAAAAGAATACTGTATAGCATCTCCAAGAGAATTAAGGAGCTCCAGATTACTGAGGACAATGAAAAGTAGGAAATTAAAGAGGCTCCAAGTATCGTCCCATCTTAGAAGGGATTTTGCTTCGTAGTTGTACTGGATTTGGATATACTTAAACATGTATTTTTCCCCAAGCTCGTGTATTACAGGTCTCGTTTAAGCAGCTTCATAATTGCCAGCGTAAATATGCAAGATACTTTAGAAAAGCAAATTCCTTTTCTCAATGTTCATGTCATTTTATCTCAATGACACAAGAACATATTTCTACAGGTACTCACATATACGAACACACACACATACAGTCTCTGTATCAAAACTTAGACCGTGCACAAAATTTAACCTTTAAATTTCTTATTCAACTTTTTGTCTACCAAGGTACTTTTTCCTTTTTAAAATAAGATGCATAGAATTTAATGTAATTAATACCTAGTGACTCTAAGGAAAAAAATATAACTGTTTTTCTTGTGAAATCCAGATATTTTAAATGGCGCTGTAAGAAAATGGAAAGTTTTTACCTAGGAACAATTAAAATAGACAAGTAATTTCTACTCCTTCTGAATTTCTTAACTTTCGCTTTATCTTTAAATCCTCTATCCTCAGTTAAAATTAAAATATTCAACAGGAATACAAAGAAGAGAAAACTGATAGCAAGCAATCCACAGTCTCTGTGACCAGCTGTTTCTGTCCACTTCCATATGAAAAAATATGTAATGTTTTCAGACTTAAGGAGTTACATGTACTGGTTAGCTGTTTAAATTGCTAAGGATGGAAGGAAAAAAATGTTTTAAACAATCTCTGAGGAGCACACAAAACAAGCTTTTCATAAGGCTTAGTTTCACATATACCCCAAAATTATATACCAAAAGGTAGGAGCCTATACTGCACCAAAATTTAGAGACTTCTGGGCCCAACGTACTCATTGTGAGGGGGTTTTCTCCACTGAAAATGTTTGTATTTTTGTGTGTAAAATTATGGGGAGGTAAGGAAAAGGTTGTACGTGCATTGATTCAGCTAAGATTTACTTGAGTCCTAATTCAGCCCCTGTTGATACTGGGGAACACTATTCAATTGCCTTCAGTTGACACTGGATTCCTTTTCCGTCATACTTTTTACTGCCAGATGTACTCACGTACGTAGTAGTCCTTTTGGATGGTTTCCTGTATGTCCACAGAGACACAGTCCCATACACGTGTCCATGCATAAACATACATGAAATTGAAAAATTAATACGTTATCCTTTCTTTCTTTTTAGACAGCGGGCATATGTTCATTGTCAACAGCACAGAATATAAATTTTCAACTTCAGAACAGTTCAGGTTTCAGTAAAAAGAGAAAAAAAATACATTCAACAACCTCAAAGACTAGTTTTCCACAGTTAAAAAAAAAAAAAAAAAATCAGTCTGCAAAATAGAGGTCTAGAATGGAAGTCCTTCTGAAGTTAAGCAGGTTAGGATGTCATGTTAGATTGTCTGCAGAACCAAATTCTACCCATTTGCAGAAACAAATAGATTATGGTTTTTTCAAATCAAAATTATTTTTAAGGAGATTTCCTGGCATTTTCTGTCAAGCTGATTTTTTTTTTTTACAGCGTATTGGTGCATTGTATTAATATGCCCATGTGGGTAAGGAAGGAATTTTTCCCCAGGTTAGAATGGCAGAGGATTTCTGTTCCCTTTCTGATTTCATAGGAAAGAATCCAATTCTGGGCATCACCTTGCTCCTTTCATTTAGAAAATTCTCCAGGATGTCTGCAGGAATGCTGGCAATCCCTTTGATTTCTCCTGATTTCTTAGCAGTACCTTATAATTTACATCTTTTGACTATGTTGTCCTATAAGCTTTATGCTGTTACAGAAAACTAGTTTGTGGCTGCTAGTACAGGGTCAGTCTTTAGATGGTTGTATAAAAAAAAAATAATCATAGAATCATGGAACGGTTAGAGTTGGAAGGGACCTTAAAGATCATCTAGTTCCAACCCTCCCTGCCATGGGCAAGGACACCTCCCACTAGACCAGGTTGCGCAAAGCCCTGTCCAGCCTGGCCTTGAACACCTCCAGGGATGGGGCATCTACAGCTTCTCTGGGCAGCCTGGGCCAGTGTCTCACCACCCTCACACTAAAGAATTTCTTCCTCGTATCTTATCTAAATCTACCCTCCTTCAGTTTAAAACCATTCCCCCCTCCTCCTATTGCTCCACTCTCTGATAAAGACTCCCTCCCCAGCTTTCCTGTAGGCCCTTTAGGTACTGGAAGGGGCCATAAGGTCTCCCTGGAGCCTTTTCTTCTCCAGGCTGCACAACCCCAACTCTCTCAGCCTGTCCTTGCAGCAGAGGTGCTCCAGCTCTCTGATCACCTTCGTGGCCTCCTCTGGACCTGCTCCAACAGGTCTGTGTCCTTCTTATGTTGGGGGCCCCAGAGCTGGATGCAGTACTCTATGCCTGTATCCAGTTGACTTGTTGCAGAGGACTCAGTGAAATAGATGGTCCCTTCCATCCTACTCAGGAATATAAATTGTATTCCAGAAGAAAAGTTCAGATCCTTCTTCATAAGACTCCAGTGCTGTGCCATGTTTCTTTCTGTTGTTCAGCCTCAGCAAACCATATAATATCAATTACATTTTTCCAGTTAATTTTCCTGTTTCCTGTACGGTGTTACTAAAGATTTCCTGTGTTTTTCAGACTACCTGGGTGATAGCTGTACCCCTTTAACACAAGTTTAACACTCTGATCATTCCTCTCTTTCTTATTAGGATTCCTCTTCATCACACAACTAGAATGCTTACCACTTTCAAGGCCAAGCAAATATTAAGGGCTAAATTGCTAAATCAAAACAAGGCATGGTGTATCAAGACTGAAAGGGAAGATTTCTCTATTTTATTTTCTTTAAGTGTGGGACAGAGGATGGAACAATCCACGATACCAAATGTCACATGGTATGTAATATTGTATTAGTTAACATAATGCTAACGCTTTATCTTGTGTGTTGAACACAGTTCCAGCTAGCAGCCTTGCAGCTGACCACGGGGTGGAGATGTCTCGTGCAGGGAGAACACTTCAGGGTTCTCTCGTATCGTACGCTCAATACATCTACAGGATGACATTCTAAGCTAGTATCAATTCCCTTCAAAATCCTTTGCTTATTGGTCACATGATCACCAATAAGCCTCACTTGCAGAGTTTTTGTTGTCGTTGTTTTAAGTGGTCTTCGACTTGATCATGTGAGCAGTATAAATTCCTCAATTTTTCACCCCCCCCTAATCTAAACAGACAAGGGGAACAAAATGCAAGAAAGCAGAGACAAACATACTTGTCCTAAGTCTGCTCAGTCTCTAGCAAGTCATTACCTGAATTGGTTTCTCTATTTCTTCTGTCCTCTGAAGTCATGTGTATATACTGAGAACCAATTCAAGGGTCTAGCTCTTAATCCATCACCAACTTGATTCCTCCATTGCAAGTTAGAGGCCCCAATCTGATCAGTCTGGCTTAGTAAAGTATTTAAGAGTACTTCACGCAAATTGTTTTTTAATACTTTTTCATTTTCTTGTATCTGTCTTTAAATTTTCCCTGAAATAATGAAATTTTATATAAATACAGACCACATTCAATACAGGATTAGAGATATAAGTGAAAATATCTGGTAGATATTTCTGTGAATTAATAGAAAATAAATTTTATTTAAGAAGCTATGAAATCATTCAAAAATTTTGTTCACCCTGTGACCAAAAAAAAAAAATCAGTTCTTAAAAGCATGTTTTGTAAAACATCAAGTACCTGAGTAACTGTGCTTAGTTTTAATTATGACAATGATATGAAAAATTAGAAAGATGTGTATAAAATATAAAAATGCATATAAAATATATATTTTATTTGGGATTAATATGGAATACAAATATAAGCCTCCAATAAAGTATTGCCAAAACAAGACTTTCATTCTCCCACTTATTTTTCTTTAAAAATACGTTTTACATTAAATACTCTCCCACTGAAAGTTATTGAAAAATACTTTTTACCAAGAAGTTCAATTTCAGATGTGAGCAGCTTGCTCTGAATTGCGTAGGCAGTATGAGAACACTGCAGAAGTGTTAGTGTAGAAGTAACATGTAAGTGCATGAATAATGCCTTCTTACTGATATAACTGTGAAATATGTTCTTTTGGCATTCTTAATTAGGGGCAGAGCAGATGGTAAAAGCTTAATATGACCATTAAAATAAATTATGCTGCCAGTGTTTCTTTAGTCTATAAAACTTTGATTGGGTTGGCTATTTCAGGTTGGCATTTTTTGTTCTTCTTGGAGTAGCTCCTGTGTATATGCTGGAGAGTATTTTGTATGGCAGCTGCAGCAGAAAAAAAAAAAGGGACAGGAAGTTCTATCCAAGACTAACAACACTTCTAAATGGGAGAACTCTAATTTAATTTTCTCTTCCCTCCCTAACAATCTTTTTCTTTGCTAAAAGAAGGCCTA
Source organism: Burhinus oedicnemus (assembly GCA_008921705.1). Classification (NCBI taxonomy): domain Eukaryota; kingdom Metazoa; phylum Chordata; class Aves; order Charadriiformes; family Burhinidae; genus Burhinus; species Burhinus oedicnemus. Next base: position 28,557 of record VFFE01006128.1, read on the forward strand.
GTCGTATTCTCCTTACTCTTTCAGTGTGTCAAAGCCTCAGAAACAATGCATGTTTCTGTGTTTCCTTCTTTAACGATCAGCAAAAACAAAGGTCTGTTATATGTATTGCCGAATTGCATCTCTGAAGCACAGTATGTAAATTTTGTGATTCATACATGCGTTAACTGTTTGTAGGAAGATCTACTGCTGTTGTTGGCCATAGCTTTTTGTCATGGAACAGAAGACAAGAAAGGCATTTCATTTTTAGTGTGCTTCCACAAGCAGTTAAGTGTCCCAGCACAGCTGATCAGCTGGCTTAATAGCAGAGAGTACCATACCATCTCCTGTTGAGCACTGAGGTTTAGGATTCACCTCAGGACACGTTCATAGAAGTCTTTCCCTTGTGAAGACAGGCATGCTATTACCTGCATTTCCCTTCAGAGTAATCATTACCAATAGAATACGTAGCACTCAGGGTTATCTGTGAACAAACGTCATGGCTTGTTTTAGGCAGAAACGGAATTGCTGCAATTCAAGATCAATGGGTAAACACTGCAATAAAGCCAGAGCAGAGATGATGAAGTAGCACAAAACTATTTGGCTGGTATACATTGATTGGAATGTAGGCAAAACACTGATTGGTCATGGGATTTGAAATGTCCCACTCCAGTCATTACTGTTCCAGTGGAAACATACTGATAGTTTAGAGAGACTTGATACTCGGGTCAGTTTGTGAGAGACCATTTACCTAGACAGGGAGTTGGGGCTCCATTCAAAGCCTCCTGGAGGCTTTGCTGCTCTTCTCCTCCCCACCATGGACTTCTCTTATCAAAAGTACTTACTACCTATATTAAGCTAATAGGTGTAATTTAATCCTATTGTTGAGAATGTAATAAACTCCATTCCTGCTGCCCAATGACATCAAAGACTTCAGACACCTTCAGCTACCCACAAAAACTGTATTACAACTCTTAATTCCAGGGTGAAAACTAAAGCAAAACTAAAATTAAAAACTAAATTCAAACCCTACAATTTAAAAACTAAGAGAAACTCTTGTTAGGCAGTTTTCCTAAAACATGCTGTATTGGAGAAAAAATCAGTTTGATTTCAATCAAATATTGTCTAGGTGAGTATTTGCAAGATCTGAAAAATATATTTGTTTGTTTGTTAAAAACCAACAATGGATTAAATAAAATAACTATATGCTGTATTATTTAGTTTTAATATATAATATTCTGAAATAATAGACATATCAGAATATGAGGTTGCAACTGACCTCCTCTCTATATCCAGAGACAACTTACAAGAATTCAGAGCGCTCTTAGGATCTGCAATAAATTATTCTGCAAAGAAATCAGTAGGGACTGCAAATGGCTTTGAAACCTGAGCCAGTTGGTAGCCTGGTTCCAGGCAGCTGGAAAGCTGGCTTAATCACCAAGCTCAGCATTCCCCTGAGCAGTGGGATCCAGGGACAGCTAAGTTGCGGTGTCTCCTGTTCTGCTGCACCTGAACCAAATGCGGGAAGGAGAGATGGCTAGAGGAAAGAGATATTGCTGCTATGTTGGATTTATTCTTGATTTCCAGAAGAACCTTGTAGGGAAGAAATATGGACAGTCACAGACTGGCACGAACTTGTTTGATTAGAGTAAAACTGTGAAAGTCACAAATCGGCATAGCTTAACCACAGGATCTTCATTAATGCTGTTCTTGGGGGTGAATCCCATGTTATTGAAAAAAATCTGCAACTTCAGGGTATTTCGTTATGTGTCATATAATCAGCAGGCATGCCTGAGATTTAGAGAAGATGGGGTGCACTTTAAATGCATAAATGAAGTTAGATGTGTCAACTGCCATTTCTACTTTTGAAAACCTTCCTTCAGTCTTTGTCATCTGTACCCTTTTTCCACTGCCTGGAGACCTGCTGCTCCTCTTATCTCTTTGCATGCCTGTGTTGTGCCTGATAAAGGATTCTGCTGTGTGAAATGCAGATTAGTTCACTGCTTGCATTACTAGTAGCCACCACCGGTAACTACATTCTAGAATAACCTTTCCCAGGAAAACCAACTAGGAAAAATACTTCTATACACATCACATTAATAACCTACTTTAAATATAAGATTTATGTAAAAAAATAGACTATAACTTACTAAATTATATTACATATTCAAAACAGCAACAGTATAGCTAGATATATATTAAAAAAAGAGTAAAAAAAACCCTCCTGATTAAAAACAAACACAAAAATCAAGTGTTATTACATTTCAACAGATACTGTGCCAACAGAAGTGTAGGAAACAAGAACTGAGGTTGGAATAAAGTCCTCAAAAGCAGCTATTTGATTGCTATGAGCAACAGCCCATTTCTGTACTATAATCTCCATACAAGAGGAGATAGTTCCACCACTGCAGAATGAACTCAAAGAGATTTCTCTGTTATCAGGGAAACAATAACTAATTAGAGACTGTAACATCTTTCAAAACTCTTCCCAAATCTCATAGTTAAGACTAAAATTTCTGTTAAAGGCCACTTCAGTAAGGGGACAATAGGTAGACGGTGTGACTTTTACTAGGAAGTTGCAAATTCAAATTTTAACTACTGTTGACTCTGGGAGACGAATCAACAGTAATGGGAAATCGGAAAACGAGAGCACAGTATCCGTAAGAGTTGAAGAAGAGGGCATGTAGTCCATTTGCACTGCACAGCCACTGGCTATGAGAGTCTGTGCATCTTCTGGAGTTATTTCAGAGAGTAAGAATATTTTAGTGATTAAGGGCTCTATCTCAGACACCAAGTTGAAAGGGGCTCAGTTTCCATCTCCACCCTAGACTTCCTTTACACTCTTGAGCAAGTCTTGGCTCCTATCCATTAATAACCTTCAGATATTCAGAGCTTCAGTTTTCAAAAAAAGGGCAAGCACTTTTATACAGATGAATGTGAAACAGCACAGGAAGCGGGATCTTGATAAAGTTTTTACTATCTCTTTGATAGGCCTGTTAATTTTTATACTACTGCTAACTGGAAAACCGTAGCACAGAAACCAAGGCAGAAGTACCACAAATTGAACTTTTTACAGAGGCAGAAGGAAGGTTGAGCAGTGGGAAGCCAGAATTGTGTTTGTACTATACATTATCCTAGACTTACAAACTACTTCATTTTCAGAGTACCCATGTAGGATTGCTCACAGATTAAGATACTTATTCAAATTGTTACTTCAGTAAAAGTTTCTGCACAATTAAATTTGAATTCTAATCTTACACTGAGTTCAGGAAGAATCTCATAGCTGAAGATCAAAGCATTCCTGCTGCCTTAGCTTTGGGTTTAGACTGCATTATTACACTATGCAAACAAATTTTTGTCACTATTACATTTCACTGCACAGATAGTATAATCCACATCAGTTTGGTATCCCCAAGCAGCCACTGCAGTGGGAAACCATTACTTTTCTTAACCAGGGAAAAACATGAGTTCACAAATCAAGCCAATTAGTACAGGAAATTTTAATCTCAGCATATTTCATAAAGCAGCACTTATTAAGCAGAATACCCCTCCCCTTCTCCATCAACCTATTAACAAAAGAATATCTCTAACTACTTCCATTATATGGTCATTATGTTTTAGATCAAAGCAACAGGACCTGTGCTTTAGGAGATGTATTGCAGGCAGGCAGAAAATGAGAGAAGAGAACGTTCTCAGATATCTCATTGCACCTGTGCCTACGTAGGACCTGAATCATTCAGAATAGTTATAGCTATGTACAATATGGTTTTCCACATCTGTTAATTTCAATAAAAGTTAAATGTTAATAATAAACCCATTAAGGTGAAACAGTCACTTCTCAAAAAAAAAAAAAAAAAAACCCAAACAAAAAAAACAACAACAACAAAAAAAACCCAAACCCACACTGAAATTTTGAAGTCAGTACAACTAATAAATGAAAAACAAGCAGGTACTTTGAAGCAAGTTCAATGTTTTGATCCTATGTCTCAAGAAATAGCCAGTACACTTCTCCTTAATCTACTATTGATTTGTCTGGTGAAGGGAAATCTGCTTCAGACGTGACACCTTCTAAATTGCAGGTGTCTAAGAATCCTACAATATCTGAAAAGTGGTATATTGATGTATTTCAGAAATGTAATCATCCAATAATTTTCTATTGCATTAATTTGTGTATTTTAAAGAACTCAGTGAAAAAGAATGAATGCCACCCTTGCAACATCTGAAGCCTTGTGCGAAAGCTGCTGAACTTCAAAGACTTCTTTTAGGGGGCTTGCAGTTATGTGCAGGTACGGGACAGGGGATGTCTTTAAAATGTGCCACTTGATAAACAAGAGAAAAAGGAAAATGAGAAAGGGAGTAGAGACTGGCAAAGCAGAAAGAAAATACTTAAAAAGGATCAGCAGCTAGATAGAGAGTAGTGGCAGATACTGATGAGAAAACCCACCCATGCAGCTGAGACAAGAATGTCACCATTAAAGATGCTGTTGGAACTCATGATGGGAGGCCTAGAAGATTATAGTGTGTCAGGTGATCTAAGACTATACCAAAGTATTCTTCTGTTCTCACCCTTAAGCTTATGCTAACAAAACTCACAAACTCAACCCCCAGAGTTAGGATCACTATAAATTGTCCTAAATTATAATTTATGTACTTTGGTATCTTTAGAAAATCTGCCTGTTAGCTGTTCAGCAGAGTAAAGCCATGAGACACTGTGCATTTCCAAGATGAAAATAAACATCCATGCCACATTTCTAATCTCACTCTTGGATGTCAGTGTGGTGTTTAGGGCTGGCGGGCCCAAGCTGTTAAAATTCTAACTACAAATGTACAGTATCAGTGACTGTTCTGGTATACAGCACTGTTGCACAAGTTCTGATAGAAAACTGTACTAAAACGCCACGGTGCACAAATGAGACTGACTCTCGGAGACCAGCTAGAATGCACTGTGCTCTTATCTCTGAATTGGGCCCTAGGGGTCCACCAATAGCATCTGCATTTATCCTTTGTCATCAGACCGTACTCCTATACACTTAGGGGATTCTGTGCAGACTCGTCGTGTCTGTCCAGATACGTATAACCTGCACGTTGATTCAGTTATGGGCCAGTTATAAGTTCCTGTATCTTGTGTTTGCAGATTAATTGGCAGGAAGCTAGTTTATATAAGGAGAAATGTTAGAAAAGCAGGATGGGCATAACTTGGATTGACCTCAAACAAATGAAGATTCTGTTAAAGTATTTTTAACCTGGACAGTTTAAGGGACAGCAGTATTACTATTTTGTCTTACGAGCTTTTACAGCATCTCTTGCTTATTGTTAAGACTATTTGGTTAGTACAATCATAACAGAACTCCCCATCTACTGCTTACTGTTGCATATTTTCATTCTCAGCAGGTTACCTTCTGATCTACTCCAGTTTAAGGAAGTTTTCTTTCCACTAAACAAAATATGAAGGTCTCCTCCACAGGCATGTTCTGCTCAGAGTATTAGGGTCACAAGTATGGCTGCTGTTCTAGCTGCATCAAGCAGCTTTAGTGCCTGCTGCTCTGTGTTTGCATGGAGCAGAAACATTTATTAAATGTTATTTAAAGTTTCCTAGGACAGAAAACTTTACCAGGCTGACAGAGTTGGGAAAAGATTGTTCACCTCTCAAGTGCATAGGCCCAAAATGAGCAATTGCTATAGAAATTCCTATTTCTAGCTATAATAATAGAAACTGTTTTTTGAACTGCCAGATTCTGCAATCCATACTCGGGAAGAGCTTCCACGTGATGTGATGCTTCAGAAAGCTTTAAGCAAATCTGCCAGAGTGGAAACTAAAGGCATCCCAATGGCTGCCTTCTCCATTCCAAGCCAGTTCTGGTCATACCACTTATTCTGGACTGTCTTTGAGAATTGTCTCCTCTGTGAGAAAAACAACTCAAATTGATCATTACGTTGAGTTACACTAGTCAGTTAATCATCAGAATATGTTAAGGAGGAAAATGTTCCCGGTTTGTGTCTGGAAAAACTGAGTCATTGAGGTGTCTCCTTTCACAAGCTGTTGGGAACTTTGGTTTCTAGTGCCTAGTTTGACCCTGCTTTATTTTATTTTTTTAAAGCTGATTTTATGTACCCACAGCTTCCTAATTAAATTCAAGGGAACATACTTAGCTGAAAAATAATTTCAAACACCCCAAAAGACACTGATACCCACCTATTATCCATAGAAAATGGCCACAAAAACAGCTTTACAGACTATTACTAATAATTAACATACTCTGCTGCAATCTTTCTTGAGTTTGTTTGAAAGAATGGAAATAAAAAGCAACGTGAACAGAAAAAGTGCCTGATGGTAAAAAATGAATGTAATTTTCAAAAATCTCCTTCTCCTGAATTGGAAGAATTCCATCTAATTAGTTATTTTTAATCAGTGAAAATCTTGGATTACATACAATCTGCTTGGTAGCTCTTGCTTATTACAAGGTGAGAAACCTACATAAAATTCAAAGTATCCATAAATAAAAATATTTCTGTATTCAGAACAGTTATTCCAATTTTGTTTTGACAATTCCTAGCAGAATGTGACTCAATGGGCTTTTGGACCTCATGTAATACGCGCATATCCAAAAAAATGGCATTTGCCCATTTTTAAGGAAGGTAAAGCTTCATAGATGGTCACACGCACAAAAAGCTTGTTGCTCGTTCTCTCATTTAACCCACAATAGCCAAAAGAATAGATGTCCATAACACAACCATGCAAGATTCACAGAAAAGTCAGGCCAAATCAGTTGCAACAGATTCTGACTAGTAAGAAACAACTAGCTCAGACTAATGATCAGTCTGCATACTAGTAGTGAGAACCTCCCAGTGCGGGGAGTGACCCCGCTGGACACACCACTCTTGAACTTGTACTGTCATGTACAGAATGATCTAAGGAATCAAAGGGAACGGCAGATGGGATACACTATAGGAGGAAATGTGTGCTTTAAGATAAGCTGGTGTAGACAAGTGATAGGGTGCAAGAGACATCAACATGCTGCTTCTTTCACAGGGTTTGTAGAATTTGATTTTTCATGAGTCTGTTGTCTATGTATTTGCCTCGGGGCACCTCTATTACTGTACGCCTATCAAATCCTGTACCTGTAAGATTTTACAGGCTTTACTATTATTCTACGGTCATTCTTCAACAGCGTTTTCTCATTCTTCAGCTGTGTTTTCACACCTCAGCTGAAATTTGTCCAAACAGCTGAGCACAAAATGTACCCAAGAACAGGGAAAACCAAAGTACACAGTAATTTCCTTCAAATGTCTCTTCAGCTTTACAGGAACTTTAAAATTACAGAAAACTACAAACTAGCAATATGTTATTTGAAATGACTATATATATATATATATAGGAAGTGGCCTTAAGCAATTTCTATTGCACTGTTTTTGACACAAGTGTAGCTTCATTTTAATTTATGTTGGTAACGTGACTGAATCATGCTTGGAGTTTTTATAGTAAGATGATCCTTCATAGTATTATTTCACAAATGAAAGAAATACATATTCATCCATTGGTTCAGAGGCCTAAAGTCCTCCCAGGAGCGTCACAAAAGGAACACTATGTTCCAAGAGCTGGATTTTGCTTTTGGATCACTGGTTGAGCTGATGGATGCAAAAACTCATGTAGCTAGATAGTAAGCTATTGGCTACAGTTCTAAGGAGTGAATAAATTATCTTAAGCTTAGTAGTAATTTATGCTCACAAAATGAGTAAGGGTACCATCTGTTCAAGTACAGACAATACAAAATTCTTTTCATTTGGTGTTAAATGGCTCACTTTTGACATAGCTGTGTCACTGGTGAATATCGCTTATATTGAAATTATACAGTAGCAGAAATCTCCCTATAAGCAAGATAGATGTCATGACCTTGGAAAAGTAATAAAGAATTTTGGAATGATATGTGGGGGGGAAATTCAAAGTCTTAAGTGGGGGGGGGAATGAGAAAGGAAAAATTTTAGGAAAAAAATACTTAGGAGCTTTAGATAGTTTCAGATTATCTCACCTGTCCTTCGGAAGTGTTAAAACTTAGAACAACCAAGGTATCTCACATGAGGAAACATAGACTCTCTCTATGCTCAACTTACTTCATTTCCATGTTTCTAATAAAAGCCTTGACTAAATTCTGAGGACTGAAGTTCTCATTCATCTCCCGAGAGATCATACAGTCATTCCTCTAAAGTAATTTTAAATAGGTTAAGGCAATGGACATGACGTGTACTCAAGCTGAAAATTTGCAGTAGAATCCAATTATTTTTAATTTTTTTTTTAATTTTATAGCTTACTTAAGGTATTATCTAAAAAGAATTAATTTGTGCCTTCTAGAGAAAGTGGGATAATTTCCTGTACTCTATAAACATTTTTACTAATTCTTACTGGAGAAAGATACAAGTTAAGTTTGAATTACATGTTATCATGTTGGACAAAATAAATTATTAGTATAATAAAAACTGAGAAGAACGGCCTGAAGTAGATTTGGTAAAGAGCTATATCATACTTATTTCTCTTCTCTCCCCAGAGAAGCATAGGTCTACACATTCTTCCTCCCTGTGCTGGCAGTTTGCCGAGTCAGAGGAAATTAATTGAGTCTACTATGGTTTACTATTCATATTACAAGTACTAGGCATAGTAGCTGCAGTGGACAGTCAAACACAGAACAGTAAGATTTTCCATTTCCTAAGAAGTTCATGGTTCAGCTACAAAGTAAAAGCCAATAGACTCCTGCAAAGAACATAAAGACTGTAATACTAGGTCAATCACAGTAAGCACCAGTATTAGCACTTCAGTTGCCTCTCTGCCTTTTCTTTTTTTGAGGTGGGTAGGTAGTACAGCAAAATAAAATTTTCAGAATTAATTTGCAGGATACAGATACCTCTTTTCAAGTGTTTCATAACACCACCTCCTAGACACAAGAGCCAGCATGGGAAGAGGCCTAACATGCTTACTAAAACATTTATCAAAAGGGTAATGAAGTCCCGTATCTCTAGGTGGCTGCTGAATAGCAAATAAAAGAGGAGAGGAAGAACTTTAAAGGTTTTCACTTGAACAACTAGATTTTTTTTTTTAAATTATTATTATTGTAATGGAAAAGGATGCAGTGCTGACAACAGGTGATGCAGTCACACCAGAGGTGTGCGGCTCCTCTTTGTACTGGTAGCCTGAGTGGATATAAGAAAAGAGAAATCGCATTCACTGAGGTCAGAGAAAACATTACAGAAATCAGACATGACTTTATTAGAATTTGTGAAAGAAGTTTACTTACATGGATATGATACCAAAAAAACATTCTACGTTTAAGAAGGCACATGAAAAGGGATATGCTATTTGCAGGCCTCAATGATAGGTAAAAAAGTGTTGTCTACAGCGACTGAGGAAGGAAGTAACAGCAGTACAGGGTATAAAGACTTCAGTTTCAGAGATGTGTTGCTGGGATATTTCTGTTTTAGGAATATTGAGAGAACATCTAAAATGTTGAACAGAAAGCAACGTCTGGAATAGAGGTGCAAGTATAAATTGTTGGTCTAGAGAGGGCAACTGAATTTGTGTTTGGGATTACTGAGACAAAGGCTATGGAGAGAAATAAGACAGAACAATGGACAGAGCCATACAGACTTCTACAGGAAAAGAAAGAGACTCCTTGGGAAGGTATCTTAAAAAAATATTTAGGGCCCCAGAAACGGATACAGCCATGAAAGACTGACAGGAGAGGACACAATTTCAATAAGAAAATCATGCTGGCAATGTCAAAGACCATTGAGAACAGAGCAATGGTTCTGATCTTTGATGACCAGAATGAAAAGTCTCAAAACACAACACAATTCTACAGCAGTGCCATATGAAGACTGCAGTTTGGTCTAATAGTTCAAAGAAGAGAGAGGGATAGAGCTTGGGGGGTGAGGGAGGGAGATTTCTGTACCCTTACATTTGTATATATATCTTCTTCAGTATTTACAATGTGCTGCTGCAAATACTGTGATATCATCTAATTTCTTCCACAAAGTTTGTAATAGTATTCTTCCTATGCACAAAAGTATCAAATGGAATAAAAACAATCCACTTTATTAAATAAGCAGGCATGCATTAATTTTAAGAAGTTAGTGAGAATTAAGTTAGTGCTTAACATACTGGATTTCTCGGTACAGCATCCGCTTCTCAGGTCACCTTGATGTCTTACAAAGTTGTATTTGGATTTGAAATAAGAAGCAAAAGGACCTGTAAAATGGTTTCCACCCACTAGGTTAATGACAATGGAACTTCCGTGTTACTGATTCTTTATTTTAGGGGCAAAACCCACAAATCAATTCAAACTTTTAATAGTAAAACCATGCATGAGTTCATATACATCTCTCTACTGAATCAAAACCCCATGTGTTCATTCCAATACATGCATATTTAAATGCATTAATATTAGGTAAAAGCATATGGTAAAATATGGCAATTAATACAGTAAAAGCATATATATATATATATATTTACGAGGCAAAAAGTTTTCCAACTTGTTTTGTAGCCGTTGAACCCTTCAGCTCTGCAGGGAATAAAAGCTTTTTCTTTTTTTTCCCATCACTAGTCTTCAAATGGATAGTCCTCAAAAAACTGGTGGAACTATATAACAAAAGGTGTTATATAGGACATCTACATGTATATCAAAATATTGTTACTTCCCTCTCTCATCACACACTACAGGCAACTTCAGAAGTTAATTCTGAACTTTCTATAATGAAAATAGTTGAAATTATTGCAACAGGAAGTAACAAAAGGAAAGCGTGTCTGGTTTTTCTATCTGCAAATTTTGTAGTACTGGTCCCCCTTACGTTCCTTCACAACAGCTGCTGCAGTCATGCAAATAAGAGTTTTTAAACTACAGAAACGAGAAATTTAAGTCTTCTAAAAATTTTAGAGGAAGTGGTTTGGTTTTAGACTTGAAACAAATTCTAGTGGTGTTTCTAAAACTGAAAATCATTTAAAGTTAATATTTTATTTAATTATTTTGCTTTAAGACATGCAGTTTTTATAACACACTCAGTAAATTATCTGTTCAGTTATTAAAAGTCTGTGAAAGAAAGTAACAGCTAACGTGGCATGTTTCCTAGAAGCTGTACCCAAGATATTAATGCTTCCTACTGAAGTAATTTAAATAGGCCTCTGAGGTCAATCACGTCTAATTGATCTTGCTGTAATAACTTGGTTTCATAGCATTCGAAACACAGTCTCTCTGCTTATTGAGGTGCATTTCTTGTACAATAGGATTATACAATCTGCCATTTATACTTCACTCTACACTATTATATTACTACATTATTTTATTATAATGTCCTTGAGATCTACAGTTAGGGATCAGTTAATTTTGCCAAGTCCTTTACACAGTAGGGCTTAAAAGTACTGCAAAACTTGGCTGCAATAAGATTCAACCCTTGGGATCAATGCCAAAGGTGGCAGTGAGCTGATGTACCACTGCACCATACTGCAGCAATTTTCTAAGTCTAACCCACAGAACCATGTATGCACTCTGAATGAATAAGTAGCATTCCAACACAAGCACTTACAGAAATACTGCCAGGTTTCCTAGCAAGTCTGACCTGATAAACAACCCCTCAGATTTCAGTCAAATAGAGCTTTAGCAAGTAAGTATTTTAAAGGTCAAGGAGGGAATAACTTCCTTTTGGAATTAGAAGGGCCTGTGCTGTGCTCTACTGTGTTGGCAGAAAAGGACAGTTCATCCTCATGTTGAGGCATGAGGTAAAGGAACCACCAAAATAGAGGACTAATGCTCCTACAAATAGGAGGCTAATAGAGTGCAAATAGAGGCTACCATGCCAAGATATTGCACAAAGGACATATTCTCCAAAAAGACACAAAAGAACTGTCATTAGTGGACAGTAAGGATAATGAGCATGTGGGAAAAAATAAAAATAAATCTTTCTTCAGAGCTTTCTACAGCAATTTTTACTCAAGACTAGAACTCACAGAACAAATATCAGGAGGGGTAAGACATCAAAAGTAAGGGGTTTATTATCGTGAGTAGCTTGGAGAGCAAAGGGCTTTAGGGAGAGAGAACTTTTTCTTAGTTACTCTATAGAAAGAGCAGATGCTTTATTTCCAATCAGTTACTCCATTGGCTTTGAGAGATGCATCAGGAAAAAGAAAGTATACTTTTAAGACTTTATGAATTACAGGAGTCCTGAGTTGGTCCCTGGAATATTCTCATACCCCTCCCAAATAAACAAACATATGTTTTCCTATTTTTATTTATCTTTAAGTATTTAAATGTTTTTGTGAGATCTTGCCTGTCTTAGGGCAGTATGTGGACTTTACTCAAAAGAATTATCAAGAGAACTAAATAAAATTTCTCCTGAAGGCATTACACTTGGTACCACATAAATTACGTCGATCATGTAAGGAGCTAAATGTCTTAAGTTGAATGTTATCTTCAAGGGAAGTATTTAATAATTTCTGCAATAAACATAGATATGTACTCTTTCTTACACAATAAACAGGCTCTATTCTACTTGCATTTGGGCGGGGGGAAATGCACATAATGCAATGTGAAGACAGCCTTTATCCCTCTGTCCATTTGCAGAATTGTAAATGATGCTTCTTTTGTAGTCCAAAACTAGATTATAAATTGCACATAAATTATTCTTCCTTACAATGCTTTGTATTTTTGGCAGTGGCTAAAACCTCCCTTAATATAATTCTGTATGAACCACAAAAATCACATGCTAGTAAATTATTTCTCCGTGTACATATAAAATCTGAATTAATTCTTCAATAGGTTTATATAAAAAATATACATTTGACTGTCAATTTCTTAATTTTTACTTGACATATAAGATGTTTCATATATGTCAGCTTAAATTCAGAAGATTTTATTCTTAAGGAAAGAGCTCGTCTTGTAATTATCACATTAAAACTTTGTTCAAGTTCCTGTATGTAAAACCAGACAGACTTCATTCAGTTACTCATATTTAGGACTTGAACAGACCTCTTCCTGCTTGTGCCAGCAATTTAACATCAACTCGTTTCTTTGATTTCTGAAGAAACTTTTTGGAGAAACTCAGAATACCAGACTGGCTTAATTTATATGCTAATATACAATGATTTCATTGAAGTCCTCCTGCACTCCCAGTCCCAGATGTTAAATAAAACACAACATCAAAATTTTGGTTGTGCAAAATTGAAGTATTCTCTTTTCTTTTTTTTTTTCCAAAAAAAAAAGAATAAAATGTTTTAAATAAGTGACAATTAGGATACTAGTTACCCATTTTGCAACACTGCTGGGGTGATTAATTAACCAATATCTGCAGAGTGCTGTGAAGATGAAGAACCCCTAATCTTATCATCACCATATGCTTTCATCCATTTGGTTAGCTGCAGCACGGAGAACAGAATCAATAGACTGTACAGTATCTAAGTGCTTAGGACTTCAGCAAATAAAACATTTAAAATCTGAAAAGTTAAGTATGACCCCTACAAAAAAAGCTACAGATATATGACACAATTGCTAGAAAGAGTTTATCCTTGTTCCACTATTGGCATATTTACTCCTGGGTGATGAGGACTAATTTTCTCCAAGGTATTAGTGAAATTACTGGACTTAATTTGAATTTACAGTGAATGAGTATATGGCTCATTCATTAAGTTCTCAGTTGTAGTTTATTTTTCATTTCACTGCAGGTTTTTTGAGATACATTTCAGCAAGGACTCAGTCACAAAAAAATGTATTGCCAAGCAAGGTGCACATATGAACAAAGGAAACAAAAATGAACTTACAATATTCTGACACTGACTGTGTCTAGTAGATTACATGCTGGTAATGACAACCTTTATTTTACCTATTGTTAGGAAAAGCAATTTATGATTTGACTTACATCCATTCCAGGTAGTATATTAATGTAAATTTTAAATGTACACAAATCCTGATCAATCTCTAATTGTAATCAGAGGAATTGTCCTCTGATTACTACGCTTGGATATTTGTTATGCTGCTAGAGAATGCATGTAGCAGAAAATTGCACTACCTCGTTAAACCGCTATTTCCCAATATACAAATAATTTAGACAATGTCTGGAGACTGTCGAGAATGTCCTGCTCTTACAATAACATAATATTATATTCTCTTAACTAGGAAGATTCTTCAAAATACCAACAACATTTGAGGGAGTATGTATGCTGCCGTAATCTCTTTTCTTACTTGAATATTTCTAATTTTATAAACACAAAACTTTAATTTCAAAATTACATAGTTGGAACATTAAGTATACTTCAAACTCTTTAGGGATCACATTGAGCTAGCTAGTGACACTTAGTACAGTTTCCAACCTGCTTTATTCTCACTTTCTAAATGCCTTAGTATTTTTCTTACAAAAGCATGGACTCCACTTCCCTGTAGTTAGCACAGCAGTCTGGTACAGAAAGCCTTGTCTGTACCTGAGACCTCGTGATTCATTTTTTCTAGGGTAATTTGTACAATCTGTCCCTTTATCATCAGTTTTATAACAGAATTGCTGAAAATCATACACACACAAAATTATACATAAAAGAATACTTAATTGAACTTAAATGAAATTTTAAGATAAATGAATTAGTGTGCTTATTATTTTCCAGAAATAAGTTATTTCATGAATGATGCTGGGGGTATGGATTTGAAGTTCAGTTCCAGAGAAAGGGATGGATGTGAAGTAACACAAAGGGACCTTAGAAATAAACTGAAATAAGAAATAAACCCTCCTATACATCACACAAGTGTCAGTAAGTGAATGATGCCTATGTACATTATGTGGAAGAACAGATACTAAACTGTAAAATCTCAAATAAATGTAATTTTTTTCTATCAGTTCTAAGTAGCTCTGAATACATCATCAGTTGTTTTGTAGCCTATTAGGATTATGACGAGATGTCTCTCAAAATCCCTTCCAAAATGTTCCTATTTGCCTCTAATCCATATTACTGTAGTCACTGCAGATTTTAAACAGCTAGGCAAAGATAATTCAGTTGCATCAGTTCAGCTTAAAACCATAATGACAACAGCTTATTTATTCTTATTTATTTTCAGTTTCCTATTCTGCTCCAGCTGCAGCCCAAAAACATCACCGTGGACTGTGAAGCAGCAGCCTGGGGAGCAAACATTTCATAGGTCTGCACAAAAGGACTAGAGCACCTTATAAAAAATAAATGTTAGTGCTTCGGTAATGAAAAAGCCCAATACTGCAAGACCTTAATTGTATGAATAGTGTCACCTTTACTATACAAGCAGTAAAACTGAAGGCTCTAAAATTGCTCAAGGGGCTGAGGATTAGCTACCTAACTAGAGCCTAAACTATCAAACCCAGTGTTTTCTATTCTTGAATTGTTAGTTGCCATCTTAAGAAAGATTTTCTTTGCATCCAAAAATATGGCAAGTAGATGGAAGAAAATAAAACAGCTGCTGCTCTGCATAGAAAATCACTGCATGCCACTAGTTACAGACAATAAATGAAAGACTGGCAAAAATCCACTACAAACTACTCCTGTTTAGGCTCTATGCAGCATAAAAATAAGTGTTGATGTCTTATCACTGTTGTGCAGGTCTGCAAATCTGCATCAGATTTGATTATACTGCATGACAAATGAGAATGCTCTTTCCAATTCTCTGCCATCTTGACAGACTACAACTACACTCTTGAGAAACTGCAGCCTCTAGGTAGCATATCTTGTTCAGGACAAGCATGATCTAATGGAGATTTTTTTTTTTTTTCTGTACTTTTTCACCTTTCATTCGTTACCACTGAAATCCTGACATGGTGCAGAGGAATTAGCTGAATAACCCAGTAAAGACACTTTTGAGCATGACCGCTATTTTTTACATCTGTATGGAGCGCTGAGGTCTGGGTGAAGTTAAGGAGGCAGACTTAGAGCAACTGATTGAAGAGAAATGTAAATGCTGCATATGTATAAAGCAGCATATCAGGAACAAGCAAAACAGATAGCTATGTATCTGTAAAACTTGTCTGCAAAAGGTCAGTTAAGAAATTAATGTTTTTTGTGGAATAAGGAAGCAAGGATGACTAACGAGAAAATTACAGAACACAAAAAGATAGATACACTATTAAAAAACAGTAGTACAAAATACTAATGTACAAACCAAATGAAAAAAATATATTCAAAACAGGAGCACACACTGCAGGCACCTAACTCCTATCTTACTATAAGATCAAAGCGTACATTGAGGAAATCTGTAATTAGCAGTATCTTCTAAATGAGAATACAGTAAACGAAAGCTAGTCAGAAGAGTGGGAAGCAAAAGATAGTAGCTCTTGCCCACTTTCAAACATTAAGGATAATGAAAATGTTCCCATTCCAAGGATATACGAGCTGTTTATTTAAGGTAAAGGAAGATGCAAAATTATGTGGCAGATTCTACAGCACTCCTCTTGTCTCCCTGAAAAGAATTAAAGGACTCTTTCCATTTAAATGTAAAGGTGTTTCTATAATAACAATACTATATGCTGTAGCATTAGCTGTTCTGAATCCATTGATCAACAGTAAATACTAACTGATGGAACAATGACAAAAGAAAAGCCCAATTTGCACAGTGCTTTCAGTACTTAGTAAAACAACACTCACTATGGCATTTTATCCCTTCTGAGATTACTTGGGCAGGCCCAGAGCCTCTTCCTTTCTCGAGCACTGCTCACCTGGACAGGGTTTCTGTTTAGTACTCCTGAATCATTGACTTCATGAATCATTTGATACAGTTTTTTATCATTATTCTTGATAGCATTTCTCCACAGGTAGAAGACTCCAAGAATAGCCTTGACTAATGATGGTGGCAGTGAAACTGGATTACAGGACTGGGTGAAAAGCTGACAGTTTTTTCTGCCATGATCTCTATTAGATGCACAATGTCTGACAGATAGAAGTTTTAAGAATTAACTACTTGCCCTGCCCATGCCTCATCCTGAAGCTAACAGCCAACCCTAATCAGCGTTGTCCTTACCACAACTGTACATCTTTGTCACAGACATCAATTAAGGATGACATATTTCACATCAGGCTATATATGGCCCTGTGACACTGGACATGAATTCATTAGGAAGACTGAAAAGTCTAATATTTTTTTTTCTAAGTTATGATTTTTTTAAAATAAAACCTAAAACCAAAAGAGAGTTTTAATGCAGAGCAGACATGTTTTCACAAACATAACTGGAGATATACCTGGGGCAGAGATGTTTGAAGCCCAGATGAAGAGGCTCAAGAGCATCTCTTTTCCTTGCACACACACAACTAGAAGAGATTTGTTTGTGCATTTTTTGCCTATGTGTGCCAAAGAGACCACACTCTTGTGTTTATCTAGATTTCATTTGAGAACTATGTATGAGGTGATTATTGTAATTCATTAATATTTCCTTATGGTATTTTTCTGAAGCTTCTTCCCAGGTGGCAAGACCTAAGTATTCTTAGGATGATCATTGGAGCAATTGCTCCAGTCAGTCACTGACGGCAATCATGGTATTATTCCAGATGTACTTGCTGGCTGCAGTTACTGGGCTCTATTTCCTCTCCTTTCCAGTGAAGAATAAATTATAAGTTTGTTTTGTTTTAAATCAGAGAGTTGGAAACAGCATAATAAGATATGACAGGTTATAGCAAAAGTCAACTCTTGAGAATACTTTTATTTCCCCGTGCCAAACTTGAAGATGCCATAAACTCAAATGCTCTATGCCAGTCATAAAATTTTAATTAGCTAAACTAAAAATACTGGTACTATTTACCAGTGTTCTTATTTGCTTCTTAAACTGCTAGATTTAACACTAGTAAAATAGAGTGCAGATTGCAAAAGGCCATCACAAGTACATTAATACTCCACTTCAGCATACACGTGAGCATTCTGTTCAGCTTGATTATAATTAATCAGTAATCTAGTCTCTTGTTTCTCACTGCCAAATGATAAATTAACTACTAGCTACATTCATGGATGGAATATTAATTTATACAATGCCCATGGGGTACTTCTGTATGTAGTACAAGATGCCTCATGAACGGATCTCATTCAAATCTTCAGTAGACCTATGAAACAAAACAGAGTCAGGATCAGCTGCAACTATATTAAAACTGGAGATATCTGTATCAGCAATTTTAGTAAGCACCACTGAGATATATAAGAACTTAAATTTAGACATTGCATGGAAGAACGAATTCCTCTTTTAAATGCACAAAATCAAGTACTTTTCCCTGAGAAGAGTTAGTATTTTCTGGAGGTTTGTGAAAAATACTTTGACTTTTTCAAGGTCAAGTATAGTATTATATTTGAGTATAGCACTGTATGTGTGTTGCATAATGGGGAGATTTGCCAGTTCTAGAAGGGAAGTTCTTTTTTTCCCCTTGTTGCACTGCAGTACCTACTGAAGCTTCCCACTACATGTGTGACGACATCAGATGGATCCAGAGGTTCTGCCTCTGGCCTTGCCTGTTTCATAATTCCTTATATGCTGCAGGCTTCATCTTGCAAGCAGCTTTCAGCTTTCTAGTGCATGAAAATGACCTTTGAACAGGTGCAGAAATGATACACAACTATTTGCCTCTTCATAGTCGTCTTTCTGGTTTCTCAGTGTTTTTCTACCCTTTGAATGTCAGACAAGACAGGGAAAGTATTATTTTTAATAAAGGGGGAAGGAAGTTCCATGAAATATTAATAATATTGTGGTACTTGTCAGTACCAAAATATGCTTAAAATGTATTATATTGCAAAATTACAGTATAACAGAATACACATTTCTGATTTAGTAGCCCTGAAAACATAATAAAACTTGAAAGGGGAAATTCTGTCCTCTATCAGCTTTTCGTAGTCTGAAGAAAACTGAATACAGCATCAGCTCTTGGTAAGACCATGGCAGCGGACTGCAGCCTCGCTATAAAATGCTGGATTGCATTTTGGTAGCTGACAGCGTCCCAGCCCACAATGATCAAATCAAGGCCGTTTGACTGCAAACTGCTTGAGTTTTGAGCCTATCAGCAATCCAGAATGACTCCCATAGCACAAGAAATACAGTATAGGAAAATGCTTGCCAAGAATAGGATGAAAACCACCGAGAAAGACACAGGGTTATTTTCAAATTTCTACCAATATTTTTTTATTATTATGAAGCTTTCTCTCATAGGAATTCTTAAAATTCCTTCTCATTCTGAAATCAATCACTGCAGCATACATAAAATAATTTCAAGCTTTAATTATAAAAGAATAGGCAATGTACTTTGAAAGCAGCATAAAGATTTAGCTAACAGACATTTCAAGCAAGACTCACATTTTGATTTCACCTTCTGTTCTTGCATTTTAATGTTTTAAGCATCCTGCTTTATGAGAAGGTTATCACTTATTGCGTGGCAAGTCTCAGAGAGCTCCTATTCTCTCTGGACCTGACAGTTCTGTCTCTGGTACAATCTGATAGGAAATAGCTGAGCCGACGTGAAGCCTAGCAACGAATGGGGGCAGGGCAAAGCAGCTACAAGCACTGACTGCTAGACCTGTGCACTGAAGAATATTGCTTAGAAGGGAAGTGGCAGAATCTCATCAGTTGACAGCTTACATCTAGACTACTACAGGGAATAAAGTACTTATATATCAAAGCATATTGTATGGAGATTCCCCTACAGGAACATGAATAGCTTGTTTGCACAGACTGTAAGACCTCGTAAGCTATTGCAACCCATTTACAGTCGCTTATCTTGGGTACCATGAGGCTTTGATGTAACACCCAGTCACAGCTTTGTTTACAACTTTTGCCAAGGCTTGGGGTCTCACTAGGCACACAAAGCACAGGTTTGACTACATTCTAGATACAAGGTTTTTGGAAGGAAGAAACATTGGACATGTGCTTGTGAGCTTCAGCTGTTGCCCTTTTGGAAGGCTAATCACCAAATTTATCAGTAGAGGGCACAAGAAAACAGCATTCCTCGTCAAACATGCATAAAACAAAGGGAGAGCTCCCAAGGTGACTCCTCAACAAGCCACTACGTTAGCATTATCTATTCTAGTTAAATTTAAAAAATAAAAACAAAAACAAAACAAAACAAAAAACCCAAACCCCAACCCTGGACCTATCATATATACAGCATATGTAATATTGGTTGAATAAAAACTATTAGTTTGTTTGAGATAAAATTCACAATACTAATAACTGCAGGATGTTTCAAACATTCAGTTATCTGAAAACCTGAATGTCTGAAGATGAGGACTTATAAATTGCAAATGAAAGAACTGGTCCCTAGTGATATCAGGCAAATGAACAGCATGTTGGTAGATATTAAATCCTAAAGCATAAATAATCTCCTTAAACCTACATCTGTGAAACCTAACAGTGAACGTACAAAAATATCTGTCCCTTATGCTCAATAGAAAATAATTTAAGCAAACAAAGGATGAAAAACAGGGTGGCCAAAATGCTCTTCCCTATTGGGCTGCTGGATACAGAGGACCTTGGTGGAATTGACATGATTTAGTTGTACAGAAAAATGGCCCACCATCCTACAATCTGTGATGCACATTTCACATTATTTAACACAGTTGGATCATCTACAGTAACCAATATGTTGTAAGTGAGGATATAATCTTTTACCCTAAATTAGGGTAGGTGGAGTTTTACATTTATGATGTTGTAGTTCCTTTGAACTCGGGTTCTCTGCAGCTTAGTTTGTATGTCATACAGACAGATCTTTCAGTTTCCAAAAAAGCTCCAAGCACTTACACAAACGTTTAAATCTTCCATGACAGCTATAGATGCTCTGTACATCGAAGGACCAGGATCTTATAATTTATAATCAGGAATATTTAATTAGTAAGGTGAATATTTAGAGAAAGCCTTTTTCCAATTCTATTTAAGCACCTATTTCCAAATGTTACTATACTATGACGTTAGGGAAGATGTAAACTGGGTCAATCCAGAGTGAGTTTTCTGAGATGTAAACTGTCTCTACTAATGTATTATCAATGCAAAGAATGACATTTGGAAAAAGTCTTCTCTTCACCAAGTCAGTCAAAAACACTTTACACAAAATTTGGTACCTAACTTGCCTATTTCATTCTTAGTTGCTTGTTACAACTTGCATTTGTTTTTATGTGATTTATCCATATTTGTGTAATCACATCTTTCTCCCAAATCAATCTCCCTCTGTCTTTCCATTTTAAAGGAACCAGTTCCTGTTATCTGCTTCATATTTATACCAGAATTCACAGTTGTATGACATTAGGGTTTGGGTTTTTTTTTCCATGTGTCTAGTTGAAGAGCGAGAATACATTTATGTATCTATTTATGTTCACATAGATCCAGGTATGTAGCTATATATATATATGCAAAGTAGTTAACCCTCTTCTTGGTTACTCAGATACTTCACCAATGACTGCCTATAATTTACAGACAGACAATGACAAAGTGCCAATTATGTAAAACCTTTGAGCAGATAAACAAATGCAGATTTCTACCCATGAAATTGCAATACCAAAGACAGTGATCTTTTATTTTGGAGGATGGAGCGATGGTTTACTTTTTTTTTTTTTCCTCACTCAATATCTTTATTGCCTAAACAGAAGATTTCTAAGCTTAATTTCTTTTCTGATGCTACATAAAGAACAAACAACATTCATCTTTCAGTGAATACACAGTTTGAAGTCCCTGCTAACTTCCAAAATATGTCACTGTTTCTCTTTGGGGAGCAATGAAGCTGAGTGGAAGGGCAGAGGGACAACTGGTGGTCCTTTATGGATTCTGACAATAACTTCTGGTTAAGGAGACAAAGTCAGCTCCAAGTACCAGTTTTACGAAAGTATTGAGGTTTCAGAGAAACAACTCATCACTTGAGTGCTCTGCAAATAGTAGTGATTGCTATAAAAGACCACTCTGCTGTCTGGAAAATAATGAAATACCTTTGTGAATGGTTTGAAATGGAGGGTGTGAAGTAACATCAAGGGTGAAGCACTATTTTTAAAAGGATTTTTCATCATTTGGGATATAAGGGAGCATTGCCTTCAAACTCAACACACACAATGTACGTTGATAAAATAAAATATGCAATTAGCCTGCAGTTAAAGGATTCTTTGAAAAAATGTGACTTTGACTATCTCAACTGCCTACTCAAGTGTGAAAAAGTTTTTCAGTCAAGGTGGAGAGATCCTTTTCAAGAAATCCGCAGGCAAAGTTCAAGTGAAATCCTTGACTGAACAGTCTTTTCTGTGCTGAAACTGTAGGTATTAACTCTGTTGTTTAAAAGGCTCCACTTAAACCCAGGAAGTCAGATATCATTAGGTGCCTAGGCTCTGATGCACAAGTCTTATCCCATCAGATCCTAACGGCTTGTAAAGGAGAAGGGAGGCATGTGGCTCTTGTCTAGTTGGAGAAGTTGTTGAAAATTGAAGAACTAAGCTTCCTTAGACAAAGTAGGGCAACAAAGCATTGGTTTACTCCTGATCTTGGTGGTTCTGGTAAGAAGAGGAAGGGATTGAATATTTATTAAAGTTTCTGACCATCTTTGGAAAAAGCCATCTCGATGTTATGTGATTTCTGTAGCAACACAATGGAATCTTTATGATTCAAAGAAAAATTAAACAAGTCTGTTGCTTGGAGATGGAACCCCAATAGATGAATCACTTCTGAGCATAGTTGCCCTTATAACATTAGGCTGCTGAGTCTGATGAAACATTCATTTCCTTTTAGACCTTCATGATGAGAACTGAATGTTTATCTCACTTTTGCAGGGTCATTATAGGGACAGCAACTGTTTCAAACACTGAGGACTCTAGATCCGCCCTGTACAGGTGTGTGACAAAGTTGAAATACTGTTACAAAAATAAAAGTAAACACAAGTATTAGAGCAGAAATTGTAGATCAGATTGGCATGAGCCTTTGGCAGTTCATACTATGCTCTTTATATCTTTTTGGACTATACATCTTGAATAGTCTTTGCCTGTATGCATGTCATTCCTCCAGGCTCAAAACTGCTTCAGGAAAGTACAGGAGACAATAGCTGGCTATCTCTTCTTTGTCTTCTCTGCCGTCCTGTGCTCTGCTAGAGGTGCAAATATTGACTGTTCTAGTGATCTATCAAAATCCTAACTATTTGGAAACTTTAAGCCTGGGGTTTGGGTTGATTCGCCTTCTTTTTCTTCACACACATGTAGATAGACTTTCCCTATCAGTAATTGACAGGCTAAGTAGGCAACAATGCAGCACGGAACAGGAAGGCAGCTGAAAACTCACTGTTATGCAATATTCCAAAAAGTATTAATGCAGCTTCAGCCATTCTCATTAGTAAGTGTACCCTGTGGTTGAATAAGATGCAGGGTCAGCAGGGTTAATTAGAGTTACAGTTGGCCTAAACAGAAGATTTGTTTTGGACTGTAGCTGGCCTAACTGCAGCATGTAAAATAATGGTATCACATGGAACAAATCCTATGTAACAGATCTATTGGATAAAAGGCATTAATCCTGCATTGCAAGGTTGCTGTACCTCAGACCAAGGGAAGGTTATAGCTGGGCAGCAGTATGGAAGACACCTACACACAGGAAGCCTCATGCCCCATATCTGCCTATTACCTTACTTGTGTCATTTTGGCAATCAAAGGACATGGGGAATATTAATGAGGCTTTAGAGAGAGAGAGAGATAAATAGATAGATAGACAGATATAAAAGCTAATATGAAAACAAGAATTTCCCCTGCATTTTATTGCATTTGTTGTAGGATAAGTCTGTTTTGCTTAACGCGTTTAAGTAAACAATACATTTCGTAAGCTCTCAGTAAATGTAGCTAGACATTTGGATAACTTTTTGAGAATTAATGTTTTTCCTTTCAAAATGAAATAGTTGATAGATCACTGAAACATCTTACCTGAGATACCACGTTGGTTCGTTGTGGGTCAGTCTATTTATGTATGAGTGTTCCAATTCAGTACACCACTGAACATGCAGTAAGTGGCTACTAAGGCAAGAATGTAAATGGCAATATGAGTCTTGCTAATACTTATTCTTCAGTCTTTTGATTATTTATTCATAAATAGTTTGGTTTGTCTCCAACTGATGCTCAGGACAGTATGTGTATAAATTTTGTTATCAGGTTTAGAGTAAGTAATGTCTTGTCTACAGTTACATATATATATGGCACAAAGTACTATGGCTGGCAGAATACGATCCTTGAAGACTACTACATATTATATAATTGCTGTGCTCATTGGGAAAGTCAAATGTGGACTAATTCCTCTAACAATTGGAAAAATTGTTATTTTTCTATCATTAAGTCAATTAGGTTTCATCTTTGTAACTTTACTATAATGGTCTGAACAACTACACCATGGCAGCCTCCCAGCGTTAACTACAACTTCCCACGTTACAAAGAGACGTGCAGCCATTGTCCTGCTGAGGCTGGTGGGACATTCTGGGGGACCAGAGTACTGCAGGGAAGTTTGTAGCTTGTAGCAAAAATAAAGTCTTGAAATACTGTTGAGCTGCACCCAGTTCAAATCAAGGGTTAGCTTCCAGCCACTTAACTTGCAAAGATATGACACAGTCCCTTAATAATAGAAGTTAGCCACAATTGTAAAACAACAAGAACCTAACACTGTGCAGACCTTTTCTGGCTTTCTCAATTGATTTTGGCAGGCACTTAGGAGGCTTCCCTGCAAGATACAACTTTGTACCATCATATGTAGCCTAGCATTGCAAGGCTGTAATCAAATTCTGTGCCCTTTGATATCTCTCTATCAGATTCAAGCCCTGAACAGTCACATAATATTTTCCTTTCCATTTAATTCTTCATCTTGTATTTGCTATAGTAACAACTGTCAGCTGGGGGCAAATAAATCCTAAATTATGTGTGTTGTGGAAAAGTCCATTAACCAAGATTTCATTATGTGAAGTATTCTGCAGACATTCCTGCCACAAAGAGCTTAAAAATCTATAAGTCTACAGGTGACAGATGAATGAGGTGGACTTTGGGGAGTTTGTTTAAAACACAAACACACCCACACTGACACAGTACTGGTCAAGAAAATCAGTTTAAGCCAGCAAGAAGGTTAAGAGCAAAATTCAACTAAATAGCAAAACCAAATTAAGATTTTCCAGTTAAGTACATTTAAAGCTATTTTAACTGATAATTATAGACATACCTACTATGCCAAGTTTTCAGTAAATGTTTAGGCTGTGTGTTATTGAGTAAATCCACTGTTTCACACCCTATCTCTACCACAATATGAGGTTATATAGGCTCTGTACCACGTTTTTACACTCTTGCAATATTCTGTTCCTCTATCAGATAAATGTAAACAGAAGATACCAAACCTTTGAGTCTATTTAGACAGGTCAGTCTTTTGAGCAATGAGCCTACTGCTGTCTTTGTAAATGCCTCCCACAAAGGGGTCCTAAACACTTAGTTGCCCTCTAGACTCCACTACAATAAAGATTTTTAATTTTTTTTTTTTTGAGCACCTCCATTTCATTCAGGATGCTACTACATTGTTTAGTTTAGTTCCATGTGTATGGTAAACTTCAAACTTTACTGTTTAAAAATTCCTGTTTGAATTTCCCCATTGCTTGTCTTTATGATATGTGAAGGTCTCTGCAGTCTTCAGCATGCATCCTGTGATAGGGAGCCTGGCACACAGCTCAGCAAGAGAAACCACTCCTGCTGAGCCTCACAGGACGGTCTGAAAAAGAGAGGAGCAGGAAGGACTTCTATCAGTTCAGCCTGAGGAGATGACAGTCATTGTGTTGGTGGGACCAACATGTTTGTTGTCAACCAGTCTGCTAGGGTCAACCCCAGTTACAGTGACAAGTTCTTTCAGTGATGATAGAGAGATATCATCTTAAAGGCAATATGGATTTCATCCTGTCAAAATACAAGATTAATTGTGCCAGAGCATGGGGAGCGTGGGAAACTTAGAACAGCAGTATACAGATTTCATGTTTCCTAACCTTGCAATGGTATTTACCAGTACTATAGTAGGTTACTATGTTACCTTAATTATCATTACACAGGTGAAAATATGTAACCATGGACCATTTACTGATAAAACAGCTGGTTCAAAAACTCTGGATGACATTTGGCTTGTTTAGATTTATTATTAATGGTTATAAAAAAATTAAGTACCATCAGAAAGAAAACTCAAGCTTGTATCATTCAAACAGACGCTGGTTAATATTAAGGAACTTGTTTACGACTGCCAATCACAAGAATTCCAAAATTATTAAAATGCATCATATTGTCCACAGATGTTTAAAGTACACATTTGCAGTTTCTTCATTCCCGGAGCCTGTGTGAATAGAAACCCAAGCTGTGATTCTCACACACCAACAGCTGGAGCTATAACTAAACCATGAAACATCCTAAGTGTCCCAATACTAAAAAGTGTTAACAAATCTAAATTAAATCAATGTTGGCTCAAGAATAAGCCAGAGATTTTACTAAATTGTAATTTAAAACATCCAAAACAAAGATAGATATATGCACAGGAAAATAAATAATAATACTGTCACAAACGGCTAGTAGCGCTGTAATAAGTAACCCCATCCACAATACTCACTTTTCCCTCATTTCAGGAAAGGGAAACAAAGCATAGATTACTAAGGTTCTTTACTATGCTTTGTACAAAGTACCTTCTCATGAACTAAACCATTCTTGTACGAAAATGTGAGAAAGATGTTTGCGTGACGGAAAGCAGATCAGCTAACAGTTTACTATTCTCCTAAATGCTACTGTGGAAAGCAAGAATCAGGTTAAGATAGTACCGTGGATAAACCTTTAGGCACTCCAAGATTCTGGAGATCTTGGTGTTATTCCTGGTTCAGTCATCCAGTAGGGTGAATGATTCTGGGCAAGTCATTTCAGTGACTCTCTATCTGTAAAACAGGGCCATCAAATTTATTTCCTTTGCTTCGACACTTTCTGATAAGAAGTTCAAAAGCTAAATCTTACCTAGCGTGACAGTACAAAAAAATTACAGTTCCAATATATATATCTTACAGTGCAATAAAACTGACATGAAGTTATTCATCCCTAGAGTAATATAATCTTAACAACACTTTTTTTCAACCAAATCATTATTTCTAATTAGATCATCTGCTAGTTGGTGGGTCCAGTTATGATGTGTATGAGTTGAATAATAAACGGAGGACAAATATCAGGTGAAACACATGCTGTAGAGATAATTTATTATCACTGCAGATAGGTGTGGAATAGATGTGCTAAAAACCCTAAGGTGGTCTCTTTCCAAGTACTGAAAACAGCAAGTATCACAATAGACAACTTCTGTGCCTTTTACTTAGGCAAGAACAGAGGGGGATTTCCACCTACCATTGAAAACACAAAGAACAACCCTCTATTATTTAAAAAAACCCCACAACAACAACAACAAAAAAAAAAACCAAACCACAAAACAACCAACAAACCAACACAATTGACTTAAAGGGATGCTTCACACAGATACTTTCATGGCAAGCCTTCCATCAAGAAAGCAGACAGTCATTTACCAGGAATAAAGAATTTTGCCACCAACAACCTTCATAATATTGGAATCAGAAATGCAATGCAAATCAGTATTTACTAGGAAGTGTTCCCCTCCACTGCTTATTTTATGCCTGTGATGCAGCACTGAGCATGGAATTTCTAGTCACCAACAGAATTCCTTCCCATTCTATCATCTAGTATGCAACAGCTCTTATCTCCTGGGCTGTAATATGTCAAATACTTCTACATAATTAAAGCCACACTGATTGACTGGCTAAGAATATCACACGGATAAGTTTCTTTTTAAAGCTGCCTTATCTGTAATCAAGAGTTGGCTTCCAGTAACATAAGATTTTGTGCCTAAAGGACATTTTATATATATACACACACACACACATATATAAATAACATTCCTTTCTCCTCCACAACTCAGCAATAACAAGAAAATATCATTATATTCTGATTTCCCTTTGTAGTGCTAAATCAGAGACTATGACGGATGGCAAGAGGCACTTACGGAGGCAGGCTTTAAGTGTTGAAACTATAATTTATATTCCTCCCTTGATATAAACCTTTATTGCACTACCAAACAGAGCCTTTCCATATTTCATTGGTTCATTCATCTCTGAGATTTGTTATTATGGTGGGGTTTATTTAGGAAAGAAAATAAAAATCTGTGGAAGTCAAAAATACATGAACAAATTGGTGACAAGGCTTATGTCTTGTCAGGTTATTTTAGATTTTAATGTACTGTTAACAGTTCATTCTTTTTAAATGCAAATCTGTTAAGCATAAATTTAAATATCAAGCCAAGCAATTCTGGTAGCATGGCAACAACATGCTATGCTGCATAGTAAGAATTTGGAACTGAGGCAGTCTTTGCTTCTTTCCCATACTGGATCAGTTTATAAGAGCAGAAATATTTGTGTTCTTTAACTGCCTTTATGACTATTCCTACATTAGTAGCTGTAGTGGTCTTTGAAACTCAAGACAGCACAGCAACCCTGTGAAACCTGGTAGCAGTCAGGATGGCCATCCTTAATAAACAGAAAAGCTGCAGATTAGAAGAAAACATTAACAGAAAAAAACAAACAGAAAAAAGGGATATGCTTAGTAACAGTGTTTAACACAAGATTTCATTCCCAGGACAGAGATTTGGCATGGATTTGAAGAGTATAGCAGCTCTGAAGCAATCTTGCTTCTGAACAAGAAACAAGCAACCCATCTCCGTGCACTCTCCCTGATGTGTTGAAAAAGCAACTCTCTTGACTTTTAGAGTATGAGTTTTGAGGCCTATTTTAAGATTTGACTAAACCAAAAGGGTGCGCTTGCCCTTGCACTGAAATGTTTTTTTTGTGGTAGCTGGTATCAGTGATTCTAGAGAGTGACATCAATTGCTTGATGTCATTTCACTCTTGGTGATAGGGAAAAAACCAAAAAAAATTAAAATCCTGTGTCATTCCAGAATAGAATCTGGTCTGTGCAACACTCATTCTCTTCAGTTGCTCTGATTGCTTCAGTAACCAGGCACTCAGGAATACATTACCACTTTGCCAGGGCAGGAAAAGGCAAAGTTAACTAGCACTTCTGAGACTCCCTAGAAAGACAGGCTAGCCAGTAAAGTACAGCAGATGATCTTCTGACACGGAAGGGCACAGCGGATGACAGAAAGTCCACCCAAGTACCTTTGTTTCTGTATAGTGCGTGAAGGCAGTGAATACGTGGAGGGCTGTGTGGGAATCTTACTTTCTTTATTATTCTTTCTCTCACATAAAGATCAGCTATTTCACTGAACCTGAATACTGAATGCCGAACACAGCTACTCCTTCTGGGAGGTTCTTATAAGACTGTTTAGATAGGTGCTGTCCTTGTGGAACTTGGGCTTCTCACCCTATGTTATAGCTTGTATAGAGAGGAAAAAAATGCTGTTTAGAATACTTGTCTAAACGTCTTTGGAATAATTGAGCACCAAAAAGAGAAGACACAGAGCCTGATTTTTTTTTGTTTCTTGGTAGTTATTTATCCTAGTTTAATGCAGACAACACACTGATGACTTCATAGTCTTGTTTCATACAATTTGAGGCAGCTATCACCTTGATTCTGGAACTGCAGCTAATGTTTCGTCCAGGCTCCCTACTTCTACTTAAATATTCACTCTTTTGGAGCATACACTTCAAAAATTCCTGTCGCTTCCTCTTCCTCCTCAGGGAATTTTCATATACAGACATACCACTATCATCACAAATATAGAGGTCTTGTTTCCCCTCCTTCCTTCCTTCCTTCTTTCCTTCCTTCCTTCCATGTTCTCTTGCTTTCCGATATGTTAATTTTATTTGTCTAATCAGTTTAGAACTCCTAAAGTAAGTCAGCACATATAGGTTTACAGGTCTCTCCCTTACGTAGAAGATGAGCTTTCTCCAAGTTTTCTTACCATAACCACTTCAAAAGTGCCTGGCCCTATCACAAATGCTTTGTGACAAAAAGAGTTGGTTCTACCTGGCTTCTGATGCACTTCGTTCTTCCTTAGTATGAAATGCTGTAATGTCTTAATCTTCCCTGTGATTGAGGATTTCTGGGTGCTACAGGGTCACTTTGCATGAGGCCAGTGGTCTTTTGCATGGCAGAGTGCCTAAGGAGTCCCTTCCAGAGGCCCTTAAGAGATCTGTCCATGTGATTCTCCCAAAGATAGGCACAGTTATGTTTGTGGAGAATTGAGGTGACATTGTCACTGTTGTCTGTTGCTAGTTTGTATTGCAACTAAGGTTTACTGTTAGAACCCCAAGATATGCAAGGTCTTCTACGTTTATTCCTACGCTTCCTTCTTCAGCAGCTTATCCAGAGGAACAGACCACACAGTGATCCCAGGGGATCATTCTGATGTCATTCCTAAAACCTCAACTGAATGAACTCTTTCTGTGGACTCAGGCTCCTAACACAGTGAGATGGAATGATGAAAGTCTATACATAAGAATATGAATTCTCCATCTCTGTTTATCTGCTAAAATACAAATTTTCTGTTCAATTTTTACTGGAATTACTATCTAACTAAATCCCCCAGAGAACCCTGCAGTGTCATGCTAAGATAATCACTTGGCTGTCACTCACAACAAATCCAAAGTGGAACAACTGGAAAGCAGAGATGACTCTTCTACGGTCACTGCAAGAAAAATACCTTACTGGAGAAAATGGAAATGAACTCAGAAAGCCCTATGTTCCCATGTTAGACAACATCACTTGGCATTCTGGACTACAGTGGTCAAGCATCTAGATCTGCACACCCAACAGAACAGTGTCACCGCTCATGGCTAGTGTTACAAAACTATTATGTTGGGTTGTGAGCTGTTTGTTTGTTGGGGTTTTTTTTAAGAAGATGTTGCTATATTTGTGACAGTAAGAAGTAACTTGCCTGCTATGACCACATTATGTAATCTTAGCTAAATCTAACCACTGTACTCAGGTGAAAAAATTTCACTAAATTCTCCAAGGATTAGATCCTGTGAACCCTTAACACACAAAGGTAGATGACTTCTAAAAGAAAAACTTGCAAGGTCACGCCTCTCTCTTGTGGAAACATTTTAGGAATAAAACCAGCAGATTTCATTCTTTGAAAATGATCAGGGTTATGGTACAATTGACTTGAGGAGAGGAACTTCTGCAAAGGTTGTAGCTGACAAGTACATCTGTGAGGGGGATCTCTCAGAAAGTAAAAGGAAAGACAGAAGTCTGGAAATAATGCTAGCTGGTGACATGCTCACAAATATTCCTAACATCAATGTACAAAACGAAATTCAAGAACTACTTCATTCAATTAACAGAATGGAAATAGTCAACCTGACTTTTGGGTAATAAAACAATAACAAGTTGTTCCTACATGGCTGACTCTTCATTAGTAAGTCTGTAACTAGAAGGGCTATTTTCTGAAGGAAACTTCATTTTAATTGTTCAAAACAGACAACTATTCTAAGATACTCCTCCCTGCAGCTCCCACTCATAGTCCAGTGCTGCTATTTGAAAATCCTTATCTAGGCTGCAGACCTCACACTGGTTATAACTGACATTATAACTCCATTCCAAGACTTTTTGTATATCTTTTTGCCAACTTTCCGTTCCTCTTCACTTCTATTTCAAAAGAAAATGATCCCTTCATGCACGAGTGTACTTCAGAGTATGCATCTCCAGCAGTATTTCATGCAACCTTATAATCTGAGAACAATGACACTTCCTCCTTGTCATCGCTACCTACAGGGCTTCTAGTTCTCCCCCTTTCGCTTCAGTGGAAGTACCTATTAATCCCAGAGTTTTCCATAACAGTCTCTGCTCAGCTCTAACTTACTCCTCTTGAGGTGCAAGTCACCCTCCTCTGCTGCAGCAGGTGAATGAAGACAGTAGGTACTGCAACAAAAAAGGAAAGGAATGTCATGTACTCAAATGACAGTGCATTTACCTACCAGCATCAGAAACAGTCAGTTCATTCTATATGTGTTTTTACCAGTTGCAGAAGACCTTTCTTCTGGAAGATAGTATTAGCCAAGATGAGACTTAAGTTCAGACAGAACAGAGAACTGGAATGAAAGCCCTCTTCTCATGGATGCCATGATAAAGCCTAAGTATTGCATGTTCAGCTCCTGCAGGCAGCACAAGCCTAAAGCACTAAACACTTCAAGAAACACATGGTGCTTTCCTGAGCTGTTTTTCACACAGCTTTCAAGGCAAAATGGGTCCTCAGGAGAAAAAAAAAGAATCTTACATTTTAATGCTCTTTCCAGTAGGCTAAAAGCATTTGCAAGTACCCAAAGTACTTACAATGAACATTTGACTCAGCAACTGCATGTTTTGTGGAGTGTCTAAAAAACTAGTGAATTCTGATTCTGCTTTCAGCTCTTCCTCTCAACTTGTGAAGTGCAGGTGACTGCATCAGTACTTTACTTTCTCCAGCTATAAGAACTACCATTATGTCTCTTGCACTAATGTTGCAAGGCTTTAATTGCCTCATGGGAGTGCCAAAAGATACTATGTAGAAAGGTTCTTGCTTGCAAGAAGTATGTTCTTCCTTTTGTTTATATCTACATTAAAGTAAAAATATTTCAAGCAAATATTTCTTCCTTGGGAGGCTCATAGTAAGGTATTAGTTTGTACTAATAGACAGGTAATAGAGGCAAATGTATCATACGGATATTATACTCTGTCATTGCTGAGATGCATGGATTAGCCCTAGAATGGAAGCTCTAGTTCTTTCTAAAAAAAAAATCTAACTTGTGGAAACATGTCTGCTCCTTGTTTCATGTACAGACAGGCACAAACATACAACTGTTCAAAGGATCATAGAATTATTCAGGTTGGAAAGAGTGTCGGAGGTCTCTTGTCCAACATCCTGCTCAAACTAGGGTCATCAGTGAGGCCTGATCAGGTTGCTCAAGGCATTATCCTGTCCGGTCTTAAAAACCTCCAAGGATGGAGACCACAAAACCTCTCTGGGCTACCTGTTCCCATGTATGATTGTCCTTGTGTTTATATCCAGTCTGAACCTCTCATGCAACATCTGCCTATTGTCTCTCATTCTCTGCCACATACCACTGTAATGAGTCTGGCTCCACTTCCCTGAAGACCTCCTTGTAAGTACTGGAAGACTGATGCTAGGTCCCTCCAAGGCCACCCCTTCTGCAGGCTGAGCAAGTCCCACTCCCTCCTCACAGAGTCTGGCCTCCAGCCCCAACCACTTTGGTGGCCTCTGTGGAACTCC
Source organism: Burhinus oedicnemus (assembly GCA_008921705.1). Lineage (NCBI taxonomy): Eukaryota > Metazoa > Chordata > Aves > Charadriiformes > Burhinidae > Burhinus > Burhinus oedicnemus. Next base: position 61,758 of record VFFE01006128.1, read on the forward strand.
AGTTCATTAATATCTTCCTTGTACCAGGGGGGCCAAAACCAGACACAGTATTATAGATGTGGTCTACTGACTGATAAGTAGAGGGGTATAATTACTTCCCTCATCTATTGGCTGCATTCTGGTTCACACAGACCAGGATGCTCCTGGCTATCTTTGTTGCCACGGTACACAGCCGGTGCGTGTGCAGCTTGCTGTCCCCCAGGACCTCTGGGCTTTCTTGGTAGGGCTGCTCCCCAGTCTCTATCATTGCAATGGCTTGAAGCATGAAGGCATTGCCTTTTTTATTTAAACACAGATTACAAGGGAAATGCATATAAAAAGTCTGCAAAAGCACCTAAAACTTGATGTGTTCAAAGGCTATAACTAAGATTTTGTTTTGGACAAAACCAGAATCTTCCGTATTTCTCTCTGTGAGCTGGTAGCCTGGAACAGATCGCTTCTTGCTAGATTTCTCTACATTCAGCACAGGAATATAAACTGGAAGAGGTTTAAACCATGGTACTTTCAGAAATTATTGCTTAGCAAATGTTCTTATCAGAACAGCTGGACAGACGGTAAAATTACGCTTCTTGAAGTGGTTCCTCATGTTCACAGCCTTAAGCAAAGGTCACTTTTCAAAGACCTAGCTCTTGTTTAAATTCATGTCCAGTCTCCAACCTAAACTGGCATTAACCAAACAACTGTACAAAAAATGCTTTTCGAGATTCTTCCTTAGAATCATAAGACTTTGACCAAGAGAGCTGAGCAGTTCTAGCCTTTTCAACAACACTTTTCATTTACGATCAGAGGATCAAGGGGACGCAATAATGCAGCTGCTGATTAGAGGCAACACTGCATTTTTAAAAATAGCTTTAGATATTTCCAAGTGCAGATCCGGGCTAAACTATCAGAGAATTTAGGTTTAGGAAGCCTGACAATCAAGGTTTACAAGGACAAGCCTGAAATCCTATGAGTCTAAAGTAAAGTAAGGTCAGTGGATTCACCTTCAGTAGTTTAGTACCTATAGAACAACATATGGAAAGTAAAGCTCTTTCATCCTTGTCTGTCCCATGCAGTGGAGAATCTGGACTATACAGTGATAAATTGCAATCTTATGCTTTAACGTCAACTTCAATCTTATGCTTTTCAACATAGAGATAACCAGCACATACTGTATTTTTACTTAACTGGCAATAAAGAATCACACTAAAATTCCCCTCTTTTAAAATTACCTTATGTGGAAATACTATTGCTTACGCACAACCACATAAAACTACGATAGCAGTTGTTTCTGTTTTTCAGTTCTGCTGGTTAAGTAATGAGGGATTCTTGGTAAGAGGAATAATACACGAAATACCTTTTCTGCAAACGGATTTCCCAGTGTCTCCTGGGAGATTATAGGGTGGCCTTGACCAGGTAAAACAACTGAAACACTACTTGCATTTTTTACCCAAACTGGTCACAGTAATTTAAGATTTCTCTTAAACGTCACTGCAATGCATGTTATCTCTGTACTATGAACGTTGTATGATCTCTTGTCTTTATTTAAATTTCTTTTCTTGTACGTCCTCACTAGCATGCAACAATGATCAAAACGACATTGAGGATGCAAAGTATGTAAATCTGAAAGCGCAAACTGCTAGTTGAAGCAAAATAAGCCAGTCTTTGCCTTTCCAAGACGCAGCTCCAAACGCAGCGTTCCCTTCCTCCCCCCCGCCCCCCATCCCTTTTGTTATGGCAATACAAACCCCCGCACGCGTATTCAAAAAACTGTTCAAAAAGGCGAAAACAGACCATGCTATAATGTCTCATACTGTTTATCCCAACAAAAATCAAGTATTCTTCATTCCTTTTCCCTCCAGACCTCATGATGAAGGGAACGGGAAAAGAGTGGATCAAGACCATTTGCTACACTGGAGGCATGAAATCAGAAACAAATACAAACTCTTTGCGGTGCTGCATTACATGAGGGCTCCTCTCGCGTTTCTTTTGGCTCTATAAAGACAAACAAGACTCAAGCCTCCCGCCCTCCCACAAAACACGGGCATTATGCATATGTTGCACTGCCGGTCCCTGCATTACCGAAAGCAGACGCTCAGGCAGAGCCGAGGCGAGGCGGTCGGGATGGCGGGCTGAGCCCCAGGGCTCGCAGCCCTCCCGAGAGGGAGCCGCTGGCGAGCCGGCAGCGCGGGGCACCCGCTGGCCCCAACGGCAGCCGGCTCTGGGTGGACGCTGCCGGCACTCCGACGGCTGACAGGAGGCGGTGGCGGCGCGGATCCTCCGCCGCCGCCTCTCCGCCACAGCGGGCAGAAGAGCGGCTCCGTGCCAGCGGGGACATGTGGGCTCCCTGTGCCAGAGCCCCCCGCCACCGGCACACCGGCGGCGACGCCATGCCGCAGGGGCTCCCCGTCACCCTGGCTCCCCGGCCCCTTTCGGGTAGCTCGGTTGCCAAGGGATGGGGACGGAGATGAGGATGAGGCGGGGGCAGCTACTCGCGGGGCGGGCAGCCCCCAGCCCCGATTTCGAGTGAAGCAACGTCCGCGCTCGGGCGGGGCGGAGGTGGCCGCGGAGCCCACCCAGCGCCCGCGCGGCCCCGCGGGCTGCCCGCTCCCCTGAGGGGACCCGCGGGGATGCTGCCGCCCCACCCCGGCGGAGCAGCCGGTCCCCGCGACGACACCTGCCGCGGGTCCCCCGCCCCGCGCCCCCGCTCCTTACCCCTGCTGGCAGCGGCGAGGCCGGTCCCCACCCCTGAGGCGCCGCGGCGGGGACGCGGGGGCAGCTGCAGCCGCTCTTTTGTGTGCCTGCCTCAGCGCCACACACCGAGACGGCGGGTGGGCCCGGGAAGCTGCGTGCGAGAATACCGCCGGCCGCCCGGGAACCTGCATGGCGCACAGCCCGGCTGCCGCGGCGCCTCAGGGCGGCCCGGAGTCCCCCGCCTCTCCTCAGCATCGCCTCAGCCCGCCACCCCCGGCCCGCTGCCCCCCACCGCTCGGCTGCCCCCGGCCCTGCCTGCCAGCCTTCGTGCCCCGAAGCGCGGGCGTCGCTCTCCGCTGACAGGGTCCCGCTCGGCCTGCTCCCAGACAGGTTGGAAGAGGTAATGGCAGAATTCCCTGTGCTGCCTCACGGAGGGCCGGTGCGGTGATGTCGTGTTTCTACACCCCCGAGTTTCTCACAAAATGGCACAAAAAGTGGGTGGCTTGGTGATACGGACTAACCTGTCAAATACGCTCTTTCACAGACACTGAAGGCTGGAGGCCCAGCTCTGCACCAGCTTCACACATGCCGTGAAGGAGCTTGCCCTGACCTGGACACTGAGGAGAGCTGGCTGCAAGGCCCATCACTCCTGCACCCCCAGCCTGCAGGATCAGGAGGCTGTAGTGAGATGGGAGCTGGTCTCTTCTCCCAAGTAACAGCGATAGGACAAGAGGAAACGGGTTCAAGTTGCGCCAGGGGAGGTTTAAGCTGGACATTAGGAAAAAATTTTTCACTGAAAGAGTTCCCAAACATTGGAACAGGCTGCCCAGGGAGGTGGTTGAGTCACCATCCCTAGATGTGTTTAAAAGTCGTGTAGATGTGGTGCTTAGAGACATGGTTTAGTGGTAGACCTGGTAGAGTAGGGTCAATGGTTGGACTAGATGATCTTAAAGGTCTTTTCCAACCTAAACAATTCTATGATTCTATGATGATAGCATCATAGAATGGTTAGAGCTGGAAGGAACCTTAAAGATCGTCTAGTTCCAACTCCCTGCCCTGGGCAGGGACACCTTCCACTAGACCAGGTTGCGCAAAGCCCCGTCCAACCTGGCCTTGAACATCTCCAGGGATGGGGCATCCACAGCTTCTCTGGGCAGCCTGGGCCAGTGTCTCACCATCCTCACAGTAAAGAATTTCTTCCTAATATCTAATCTAAATCTCCCCTTTTCCAGTTTAAAATCGTTCCCCCTCGTCCTATTGCTACACTCCCTGATAAAGAGTCCCTCCCAGGATGGAGCAACCCTTCAGCCCAGCTACCCTTCAGGAGCCCCTCCAGCAGCAGCAGTAGGCAGGTATGTTTGTTGAAGGCCTCCAGTCCTCCTGTGACATGTGGCAAGGCCACCCTGCACCGTTGGTCTGTACACCTGGGGACCCTGCTTTGGTGGTGGGCCATAGCATATGTTGTTTTCTGTGAGTCTTCCACACCATTTTTCTGTGAAGCTCATTCCTGAACGCTATATATAATCCTGCTAGCTAATGACCCCAGGTTTCCCTCTTGCTTCAGGTGTTCCAGTGCAACAAAAATCAAATTAAACACCAAAAGTTTGAACATTACAGCAGGGGACAGCACAAGACTTAGTCACATTCCATTATATGGCTGGATTTATGAGATCAAATAATTATTTTTATGCTGTTGTGCAGATAATACATGGATTCCCCCCTAAAGATTAAAAACAGAAGATGTGATGTGTAATATTTAAAGCTCACTGAAGTGGGTTTCTCCAAAAACATTTCTTATAGTGAATGATAAACATAGTTGGTTCCTCAGGCCTTTTATTAGAAACTACTAGATCCTTCTAATGCAGCTAGGTGATGGTGATTACTTTGTATATAAAGGAACATATGTGACATCAAGTGCTCTTAGGCCAATTAGAACAGAACTTGCTCACAAGTATGCAAATTTGAGACTTGTAGCTATTCTTGACTGTAAAAAGTAATCTTTTTCATGATAGCAAAAGTGAAAAGCTGTTTTAATGTAATTATATTGCATTCCAGTCAGCTAGATATCAATGTTCACTACAATAGCTGCATGTCCAACTTCATGTGCTTTTGTTTGCCCTGGTGCAGCTACACCAGTGGCTTAGCACTGAGTCAAATTCCGTGTACGTGCAAAGGCCCTTCATGGAAACACCATTTTGTGGGTTTTTTATTCTTGTTTTTTGTTTAGTTGCTAAGATTTCTGTTAAGATTCACTAACTACAGAATAGCCATTTGCTTCTAAGAGGCTACTTTCTATCATGGTTTTCTGTAGTGACTTTTCTCATCTGTCCCTTTCTATATCCTAATTACTTGACTGATTTTGGTTCTCTTTTGAAGATAATGAGAACTCAAACATGACATAAACTGTAATGCGTGTATGTTTTACACAGAACTACTGGAAGTTACATATCATCTGCAGATGGGTTGTTTAAACATTTGGCAAATCTGTTTTAATTCATATTATTAATTCTCAAAATTGTTAACTTGATGAAATAGCCTCGTGTATTTAAGGAAGTTTTCACTTTCTCAATCAATATACCAAAAGCAGTATTCCTAGCTTGAAAGGGCAGGTATGTGTTTTCTTTTTGAAGTTACTGCAGCTGCAAGTATTGTACTACAACTGACCTCTCAAAGACTGCAGGTGTCCCAAAGGGAGTGGCATATATTTTTTAACTTCTTAAATTTAAGTTCCTAACAAACATTGTCCCTCCACCTCATTTTGGAGACAGTGACTCAGAGAGATGGCTACTATAGAAAATTAGATACCAAAATGGAAGGTAAAAATAAGGTGCATAATGTCAGTCCAATTATGTGCCTCTCTGCTACTCTTCAATTTCTGGAAAGAATCTTTTCCATACAAGCCAGCCACAGATGCAGAAGTAGGATATTCCCCCTATTTAATGCAAACTGTGCATCATCATATACGCCTTCAGAGTACTCACAGTTACTAGTTACTTCAGAACTTTTTTTTTTTTTTAAATCATGGTTTAAACCTATTTTTATTACTGAAAAAATGCAAAGTTAAAAATAAGTAAAAATCTTCATTAAAGATCTATTTTATAGAAGATTTTAGTACCTATTTGCTATTTTTATGTTAACAAAGCATAACAGATAAAAGGTCACTTTAGATTAAACCTAGAAAAGTCATGAAGTGCTTCAAAATTGATCATTACTTTAAAATGTTTGAGAACTCTGCCTCACTCATGAAACTCTGCTATAAACTCTGTGGTTAACAGTGCTGTTTAACAATATGCAAGACAGTGCAAATGAACATGAAACTAGATATATGACATAATTTTATAGATATTTAAGGATTATACCATCCTGGGAGTCAAACCTCCCTCCTTCACAACAAGATAAATTTACGTTTCATAAAATGTTCAAACTGCTTTGAAAATGCTTATCAAAGGTGACAGATTTTGCACTCCTAAGAAGGTGAGGTCTTCCATTTTAAAATGTCAGCATTAGGCCAATTAATTTATACATTGTTGTTAGTTTCCATTTCCATATTAATGTTATATGAGTCAATGTTCCAAGTTTAAACTGTCGGTTACCTTGCTATGTCTAGTGCCACCCAGCACCCTTATGAGAAACACCAGGGCTACCATTTTAGGGATTTCTTCTGTTTTACAGTCTAATATTGGCCAACATGACAACTGCCTTGGTAAAAGAATTGAGTGTTTATTCAAAAATTTAACTCTAACTTTTTCTCTTAATTAAGGCTTCTTGAGTTCAACAAACCCAATCCAGATCACTACAGGAAGAATTTCTTGCAAGGAGAGAATCAAATGAAGCACCAAGCAAATGATTCAGAGCACCTACTGTAAGTACCTCAACTAGATACTGTAAATATCTCCATGTTTCCTGGTCTTTCTATGAGACTTCCTTGGTCACACCATCTTCCATTCATCTTTCTTAGCAATGAAGTCCAAATCCAAGGACTGTCCTTAACAATAGACAGCATGTGCATTAAGAAAGGTAAACTAGTCTCAGTGTTAAACACAGAGATACTGTCCACCCAGGAAGTGGTCTGCAGAAGCAAGTGCCATCTTCAGTTCCTCTTGCAGTTCACTCAGTTTTCTAAATTTTCAGGCTGTGTTAACTGTATTAAGCAGTGTAGCTGTGACATCATGATAGAGTATGTTCTTCCAAAATTTGTGATAAATTGGGTAAATATGTAATAATGAAAGCACTTGAATTCAGAAGTGGGATTTTTTAAATTCAGGTGAATTAATTGCAGTATAAGCATGATGGGACCAGACTTTTTGCAGATTTGCAGAACTGTAGGTTAGCTTTTAAAAGGCATGTAGTTAGTTCTCTTCTCAGCTTTTTGAGTTTACTTCTAGGTTTGTCTCATCATATGGAATGGGATTCATTCTGCAGCCTGTTCTCCTCCTCCCACCTAGGACAGACTTCAGGGTTGCATAGAGGAAGTCAAAAAAGATATTTTGCATCATTTAATTATGAGCCCTTTAACTGCCTGAATAATGTTGATGGAGTTCAGAAGAATGTGTCATGTCTGCCTTAGCCAGCATAAAATGGGAACATGCTTGAGCTCAGAGGGGAAAAAAGGCACACGGAGAGATTGGAACAGCAAACTTGCGCTTGACAAATGACCCAAGTGTGACAAAATCTACTGACAAAATATTAACACTTCATCTTCTGAAAAGCTTGACATTATCAGAAAAGAAGGTTTCACCATACCTTTTGGAAAAAAACAAAAAACAAAAAAAACCCCAAACACACAAACAAACAAAAAAACCACACACAAAAAAACCCCCACCCCAAAAACCCAAATGCCCATTGTCAAAGCCTAATTCTCTTCCGAGATAATCATGCTCCAGTTACTCGAATCACTGTTGTTCTTTCCAGAAGTTGTATACTGGTGCAACAGGGGTATATCATTAAGTGTCCCTCCAGTGGAAGAAACAAATCACAATCCTCTGTTGCTCCAGTTTCCATCCCTGAATTCCCACTGTTTTTCTTGATGTTATTCCCCTTTTGTAATCATGGCAGTAACAAAGGGTAAGGCTCATATATCTAACACCCCCCCTTCAACCCCTGAGAGAGTCAGAACAAAGAATGACTTGTGAAGGCTTTCTTGTTTAAGGTGAAGGACTAGAAGTTTGCTACAAGTATAGGGGCTGATCCTGTTCCCACTGAAGTGTATGGGAGTTAAGCTTACGAGCAGGAACCTTCTCTCAATGCATCTTAGCTGTCTTCAGATTCTTCAGCTGTCCAGCTCTCTTGGCTATCCCTTCCAAGTCTAGAGCTCCGGAGGTGGAAATTCTCATATCTTGTAGTGCATACTCAGACAAGTAAGGGGGTCTGATCCCACCAAATGGTAAGAGTTTGTAATAAGCACGCCCCAGTTTTGGGTATTGACTAATTTTACAGACCTAAGGTCTCTTTTTTTTGTTGTTGTTTTTTTTTGTTAATACCTTGACTCTGACATTAGGAGGACTCAGATGAGATGTACAAACTGTGAATGAGATAAGAGCATGACTTAGTTATGATGAACAAAATACATCAGCTGACTTAGTGCTAGGCAACCCCACTGCAGTCAGTCAGGAAAATTACTAGCTAAAAGCATTACAAGTGTCTTTCTGCTAATAAGATGGGGAACACAATGAGGCAAGTGGAGTAAGTATTGTTTACTCAAAATCTCCATTACCTAGTACTATATCAAGCTACTACTCTGAGTGATTTGCTCAATGTCATACACAAAGTTTCATCTCCTTCACAGGACAAAGAAATGGGAGTATGAACCTAGGGAGGCCTGCTCTGTTTTCTGTTGTACCAAACTAAGGGTATTAGGTTCAAAGACTTCAGTTCAATTATCTTGATGTGTAACCAGTTGAGGCTTCTAGTCTTGGCATTCCTATGGTAGTTTTGCAGAAAAGATGCCTCCCCATCTTTGAAAGAACAGAAAGGCAAAAGCAGCTTTGCTAACAGAATGTCTTCCAGAATGGCAGAATCGTATTTCAGGAATATCAAATCATCCTGCTTTTCTATCATAAGCCTTAGGATTTCTAAATTCAAACAATTTAGAATTTAAATCACAAACTACCCTCTAAACAGTGATTTGATGAAATGCAAGAACCCTGCAGAAGACTGTATTTTTCTTAAAATATGACAGAAGGAGCATTTATTTTGAGTACAAAAATAATTTGTTTAAAAAAAATGCATGGCATTGCACAGTTTTTTTCAGAAGTAAAATTCATGAGGAAGCATCAGTGTCTTTAAAGCCCTGTTTAAATTGCAGGTCAACGTTATATTTGTATTTTGTTGTCGCAAACATGACACAGAACACAAATAATTCCATTTCTATCAAGTAAATTTCTCTCAGACTAAAATGAAGTTACTTCGTATCAAGCCGAGTATTCATATGTATATGCAGAGATGTAGGACAATATAAAATTCAGATTGTGGTTTAGCTAGGAAAAAAAAATTACTTTTAAGGATTAAGAAAACTAGAGAGAGAAACAGCAAGTCTTCAGTTTCTACAGCTGACGTGTCAAAACAAACCTACAAAACAAAGTATCAGGGCAAACACTGCTTGTTTAACGTACACCAATAAAGCCAAGCCTGTCCATGAATAAGTCAAGAAACTGTGACTGCAGTCTATCAGAAACATAGGTATGCTGGCATGCTCTCTGATGTTAAAGACAGGGGACATAACCAAGACTTACGCAGCTTGTGTTTTCCACTGATTTTGTAAGTGCTTTTGCACAGGAAAACAGTATTTATAAAGTCAGTGAAAAGATTAATCGCTATTTGTTCAGGTCTCTCCCAGATATCTTCCTATGGATAAAGTTTGAAAAACAAATACTCAATACCTGAAAAAACCAAAATGTGACAAGTACATTACAGTCTGAAATACATTTCAGGTATTTTTCTCGCATTGCCTGCATATCCACAGAGTTCACAAAACAACTAAATGACGATTTACGCATGGTAACTTCCTTGGCAGTAATTGTTATGCCAAGGAAAACTTATTTACTGATTGCAGACACCCATACAATAACATAAGGATTTTTTAATTGCATGAAGCAATCAATCAGGGTGAAGCACAGATGGTGAATGGTGAAAACAGAAAATACAACATTCCTTTTTCCTTTATTTCTAAAGGGAATATCTAAGCTATATTGTTGTCACTGAGAAGTGGGTCTCTGCTCTGAAATGTAGAACAAAATAATGTGGGATGACCTAGAAACTGTACAGTTTCTGTGGTTACAGAGGTAAAACCATGCCACAAACATGAGGCAACAGAACATAAATTACTATGTTACATATGTAACTTGGCTCATGTATTTGTCTTTAGAATCACAAAGAATTCAAGAAATGTCAACATACTAATTCTGAAAATCAGATCAACAGCAACAAAAAAAAAGAAAATTACCCTAAATCTGTAGCACTATTTCAGTACTCAAAAGCCATGCTTAATCCACAGGAACTACAGTGAACTTGCGAAGACTGAATACCACATCAATATTCTCAGCACCAGCTCAGTAACTTCACAACTAGTCTATTGTTTTATTTATGAATATTACAGCTCAAGCTTGCTCAAGTTCCACAAGGACTCCGTGGCAGTCTTTAGGGTGAAGAAAAATCACAGGTTTGCCATGTGCACCTATTTTTGGCTCTTCACTCAATATTCGTATCTTTTTTTTCTTCAGTTCTGTCATAGCTGCTTTTATGTCATCAACCTTATAAAAGAAAAATACAGGTCACACAAATTAACATATTACACTGTATTAGACAGATTCTACATTTAGGAACAATAATATAATTCCTTACTAAAATGTTGTTTCTAAATTCTAACAGAATTCTGAAAAGAAATTAAATTACAAAGCAGTTTTAAAACATCTAGTCTTAAAAATAAAAATCCTACAGAAATCTGCATTTGTTATTTGAAGATTTTATAACATATTGTTTAAATAGATTGTGCTACATTTAAGAAATTATTAAACAAAAATCACCCATGCACAAAGCCCATTGATTTTTTTATGTTGTTATTTTATAGGGACTCCATAAATAACCTAAACTCTGCATTACTATTACTAAGAAGATCACATTGCTTTCAAACTATCAATAACTAAAGAAGAATGCCTCCCTGTCTAATTGATATCAGAACACTGACTTATTAGATGCTGTTGAAAAGGGAGGGCAACAGGCCTTCAAGACTGAGGTGTCTGGACATAACTTGGTGAATAAACTTGCATGATGCCATTGTAGGGAAGATGGAAATACCTAGCTTTAATTCAGAGGAACAGACATCAGTTAATTCCTACTCATTTGCAGCAGTTTTGTTCATGAAAATTCTGAACTAACTACAGTTCTTCCTACGTGCAACCACCAGTCTGCTAAAAAGAAGAAGAAACGACTGTCAAGTTTTATCTAAAATAAAAGCACACATGTAATGTGTGCCATAGCTCCCTCCAGGTTGTTTCCCCGAGCAGAAAAGCCACTGCATCTGCTGCTGCTGTCCTGCAGAGATGGCCAGAAGAGGAACTGTGTCTCGGCTCAGCTGGAATCAATTACTGCATCCCCAAGGAAGCAGTGAGAGTAAACGGTGGAAAACCTGTGGGTGCATCCATGGTTGGAGAGTATCAGGCTTGGATTTCTCTCTTATTCTACCAAGTATCCAGTATGCTTATCATTGCAGGTATTAAACTCAGTTATAGCTGGTCAGGAATAATTTAATTTCTTAAAATACTTATTTTGTCTGAAACAAATTCCCTATCAAAACATCTGTCTAAAATTTTTCTTTGAATAATAAGATATAAGGAAGAAATGAAAAGCATTTTGATAAACTTGTCAGGCTTCCTCTTCAGTACGGAAAGAATTTTTACAATTCAGCTTTTTGCAATAAAATTGTTCATAGAAAGATATTGCTACAAAATACTTTTTGAATTTTAAATGAACAATCAATTGACAGTGAAGTTCTTTTATTGTTTTTCTGAAAACTATTTTTGCTCAACTTCAGAAGATGACATACCTTTGAAATTTTAAGATTTTCCATTCTGAGGAAATGGCAAATTGGAGGAGGGAGGTTAATATCTTTTTGATTGACTATGGTAGTGACCAAATCTGTTTACAGTCCCACTTGAGTGGACCGAAAGGCAATTTTAAGACTTCTTATGCAATATAAATTCTCACAAATATGACCGCCTTATATATTTGTTCTTGACACAGGTGAAACCTGTGAAAAAATATCCATACTTTAATGATATATTGTGTTAAAGTACCTCAATGCAGATATGATGCATTCCTCCAGTCTTGTTTTTTTGCAGAAAGCTTGCAATGGGACTTTTCTCTCCTAAAGGATGTAGAAGTTCCAGCTTTGTATTTCCCAGCTCCACAAAAACAGTGTAGACACCATGTTCGGGAAGAGCAACAGTCTCGCTCACCCGTGCTCCTAACACATCTTTATACAAGGACTGAGCTTTCTCCAAATCAGGTACTGCAATTGCTACATGATTAAGTCGGCCCAGTTTCCACAAACAGCTTGGAATGTTTTGAGAGAAGGAATTTGATGATGATAGAGTTCGTATTGTGGGAGCTGAAGTCTGCAATCTGGTAAGAAGCCCTGAAAAAAGTGAATAGCACCGATATAACGCTTTTGAGAAAGTATCAATATCTGCTCTTTCCCCTCTTAATGAGGCCTATGTAACTCCTATGTCATAAGCACACCAATGTGTAAAGCTGAAGGTAGACTGAGACCAAGGAAAGAATTATTCTGTAGTACTAACAGCTCAATGAAGATTGTTTTCAGAGACAATGTAATTATTCAGAAGTATTAAAAAAAACCCCAACAAACACAAATTTGGTGTAAAAGCTTACATATGCCTGTTAAAGAGAGGAATACATGGCCAAATGTAACGGTCAACTGTATAATATACTTAAAAGTGACTTCTGAATTTTTCAGAGCTTCTTATAAAATAGAGAGAGAAATGAGGATATGCCTATACCCCTAGAAATGATAACAAACAAACAAGAAAAACAAAACAAAACCTTGGACAGAACTAATACTGCAAGATCCAAAAGATAAAAGACTTGAGCTCTCAGCTGTCAGAACTACCTCCAGCAAGGAAAGAAATGTCATGTTGCATCTGAGGCTTAAGGAATCCTAAAATCTCCTAAGTTTGATTTCTTATTTTCTTTTTCTCCGATGATTTAGTCATTTGCCCTTCTTACTTTTAACATGCCATACAGGTCTTATACTTCACTGATCTGTTTCAAGATGCTTACAAGTATTTTGGTTCTAAGTACTGTGAACAACGTCACGTCCAACTGACCAATAATGATTTAGAAGATTATGTTTAAAAGGCCAAAATCATATTAGCTTTTTTAATGCAATTAGTGCCACTGACTTCAGTGTGATTTACAAAAGAAAAAGAATATGATTTGGCTCATCATAAATGAAAATTATAAAAAAATATTGGATGACCATATGACACAAAGATAAGGGCTAACATGTAGACAAAAGATGGAAAGGTCATGCAGAAACTCAGTGCCGTGAAAAACTGCTTACATATCTACAGAACTCTTCACTGACTGCTCTGACAACACAGTACTGAACTTCACACTATCTGTGTCAAATAGCTGTCTTGCTCACAAATAGTTCTAGGGTTGCTTGTTTTTTTTTTTTAAATCACAAAGAAAGATATAAAATGAGGATACTTAGAAATGAATTACATTAAAAATTAACCTGTCAGAGGACAAGAATCTGGAGAGCTTGGGGGTGGTGGAGAAATTGTGATCATATCAGTTGTTTCTAGCACCAGAATTAGAATTAGATGAAAGGACATATTCATAAAAGCTGCATTTTAATTTCATGCCAGTTTGCTTTAGGCCATGTCAGAGTTCCCAATGCCTCAAGGCCAAGCTAGAGGCATTTTAGCATTTTGGAAGTCTTTGAGGCATTCTTAGCTTTAAATTCACAAATCTCCTATTTTGCTAAGAGATTGTACCAAGGGTGCGCTGAGATTCTGGATGCTTTGCAATACACTGAGGATAGCCTGGCTTGCATTTTTTCAGACTCTTTGTACTCTGTAAGGTTAGTAGTAGCTGTACTTAATCAGCTGGCTTCACTGTATGAAACTGAGAACTACCATTTCATAGGAATTCAAGACTCTGCAGCTATCAGTTAATTTTTCTTCAGAACAACAGCTGATGCAGTCCTTAAATCTATTTGGGTTTTATTCTATTAATGGCTGACTGATCTACCAGTATTAGGCACATCAGTTTAAAGATGTACAGTTGTACCAATTGAGGCTTACATTCTATAACTGAGCAGATTACGAACATGAAGTAACAAGTCTGAAGTGCCCCATAAAATTAGATCCTCAGCCTTCAAATGTTTACTCATAGGCTCGTTGCTCCTTCTATGGAGCAGTGTTCATTGACTTACATGGCTACGTAATCAAATGAAAGCCAAATCCAGCTGAATTCAGTCACGTTCTCCATGGGGAGGTTATACAACTGTGGGTCACAGTAAGAAGAACCTTGTCACTGGGCACTGCTCTACTGTCAACCATTTCAGGTTGAGGAAAACTCCCAAGCATGGAGAGGATGCTGTCGCCAAGTCTGGTGCACGGGGACTGTGCGTTAGGTCTCTGGACCAAATGGAGGAAGGGCATAGCCTGGCCATTCCTCAATCCCAGCAGTTTCAAGGTGGCATTGGCACCTCAGAAACTTTGCCAGCCAACAAGGCTTAGATCGTCCCTGATGCTGCCCTGCTCTGTGCTGGGGGTGGCTTTTGGGAATCACACGGGCTCCAGAGCTCCTAGAAACCGAGTCTCACTTTGCTGCAGCTCTGGTTTCTTCCATCAAAGTGCAATTACACAAAGGAGTTTTCATTCCCATACCCCCACTGATCCATCACTGACAGCACCGAGTCTCTCATTCACTCTTCTCCTGGCAGGCCATGCCTTACCGAGTAAAACAGTGTGGTTGAGGTACAGAGTTTAACACACCCTTACTTACTATTGAGAGAGCGAACAGTCCAGATAATTACAATGAAGGGAAAATGATTTTGCATTTGACCTCCAAGTTGTACCTTAGAAAGACAAGCTCCTCCATGCACCATCAATATTGTTTGGCGTTTGCTGTGCAAATTTATTCTAAGCCAGTTAATGGCAGTTTTTAATACTCCTGCCATCTGGATCAGAAGCCCATGTTTTTACCTATAACCGCGGTTCCGTGTTGCTGTGGCCCGTACGGCTCTAACGGAGAGCCCGGGCCCGCTCCCGCACGGCGCGGGGGGCAGGGCCGGCGCGGTCCCGCTCTGGGCCCGCCGCCCCCGCACGCAGCGGGACTACCCGCCGCCGCGGGGCCGGGGGTAGCCGCGCCCGCCGCCGCCCCGGGCCGAGTGCCCCCCCGCCGCCCGGCCCGCCTGGCCCCGCGTTACCGGCCGCCGCGCGCCCCAGGGAGGCCGCCATCTCGCCGCCCCGCCGTTCGTACCCGGCCCGGTCGCAAGCAGGCGGGGCCTAGCGGCGGGTGGGCGGCCGCCCTCCGCCGTCACCGCGGCAGCGCCCGCCGTCCCCCGGCCGTCCGGGGCTGAAGGCGCGCCCGGGCCGGACGCCCTTCGGCGCGGTGACAGTCCGCGGTTGCCTTTGTAGGGCCGGCGCCAGCGGGGCGTCTCCGCGGGCGGCAGGGGCAGTGGCTGTATCGCGCCGAAGGGCTGGTGAGCCCTCGCTGGGGCGGGCGGGCGCAGCGGCCCGGTGGCCGTCCCGGGAGGAGACGGCTCCACCGGGCAGGGGCGGGTGCTGCCAGCCTGGAGCTGGAGCCTGCGGGAGGCCGGCGGTGCAGCGGGGCTCAGGCGGGCCGGTGCCGGGCGCGCTGCCTGTGTGTGAGAAAGAGTGCGCGGGCGGCCAGCTATAGCAAGGGACGTCTGTGGGGAGAGAGCTCTCCGAGTACGGCATTGTGCAGAAGAGACTGGGGACGATGAGCAGGCTGTCTTGTAGTGCTGCATTCGTGTTGTGTCAGGGGCATAGGACATGGCACCTTGCTGTGATACATCCTAAATACATGAACACCTTGTGCCATTTCATAGAATTGTCTAAGTTAGAAGAGACCTTTAAGATCGTGAAGTCCAACCATCAACCTAGCACTGCCAAGTTACCACTCAGCACCACCTCTACCCCTTTTGAATACCTCCAGGGATGGTGATCCCACCACTTCCCTGGGCAGCCTGTTCCGGTGCTTGATAACCCTTTCCGTGAAGAAATTTTTCCTAATATCCAATCTAAACCTCCCCTGGAGCAACTTGAGACTGTTTCCTCTTGTCCTATTGCTTGTTACCTGGGAGAAGAGACCGACCCCTACCTGGCTACAACCTCCTTTCAGGTAGTTGTAGAGAGCAATAAGGTCTCCCCTCAGCTTCCTTTTCTCCAGGCTAAACAACCCCAGTTCCCTCAGCCGCTCTTCATAAGACTTGTGCTCCAGACCCCTCACCAGCTCCGATGCCCTTCTCTGGACATGCTCCAGCACCTCAATGTCTTTCTTGTAGTGAGGGGCCCAAAACTGAACACAGTATTCGAGGTGGGGTCTCACCAGTGCTGAGTACAGGGGGATGATTACTGCCCTGTCCTGCTGGGCACGCTATTCCTGATACAAGCGAGGATGCTGTTGGCCTTTTTGGCCACCTGGGCACACCGCTGGCGATGACTGTTGACCAACACCCCCAGGTCCTTTTCCACCAGGCAGCTTTCTAGCCACTGATATTCAGGTGTTGCCAAATCTGAGAATACCTGATTAAAGTGCAGATCAAAATCGGTGGTCAAAATGGGTATTTAAAAGTCCCGATATATGACACTTTCTGCTTCCAGGTTGTAAGGTGTCGGGTGTGTCGATGATGCTGAGAGGAGCACAGGTACAGGCTGCACTCGTGTCTCTGCTGTGGGCCCTGCTCCGCACAAGGAGGGTTTGAGGGTGCAAAGTGCCTGGGGGAGGACGCGCAGAAGCTGCATAGCAGAGCTGTGTTGTCTGTGCACTGAGAAGACTTCTTTTTTTGGTAGGAAGGAAGCCCAAAAGCAGCAGAGGAACAGCAGAGGCAATAGCAAGAAGCAAGTGAGAAGGCCGGTCACAGTTTTGGACCCAGGTGCCGAGCGGCCGTGGCTGGCTGGAGGGGGCAGCAGGCAGGACGGGGGCAGCCGGGGGCAGTTTTGCAGCACGGAGGAGGGATGGGTTGCCACCCCCAGCATCTGTGGGTGTAGTGCTTAATTTGAGTTTATAGTAAACTTTAAGGAAACGATGTGATGTAAGGTAACAGAACAGCTGAAGAACACTGGGCAGCGCTCGCTAATGGGGTCGGCGTGTGGATGCGTGCCCACTTAGCTGGGAGCATGCAGGCGCCGGAGAACGTCGGGCTCATAGAATATTTTGCTCATAGAATTGGCTGGAAATGTGTGGTTCCAAAATAGCCCTTGTATCTAGGTTAGAGAGACAAAACTGCAGAGTAAGATGACTGTAGCTTTACTATATTTAGAGCAGGTCTTTCAGTGCTGATGAACATCCCACTCTAGCGCAATACCACGCTCTCCCCAGGGGAGGAAGCAGCAGCCATCCCTGCCAGTGGTGACTGCCTGCGGTTCGGCGCGAACGCCAGCCGGCCCGCCTGACCAGCGGGCCTGACACGGGCGAAGGAGGCGGGTCTGTGACAGAAGCACGGGCTGGGAGGCGGGAATGCCTTCGGCTGGGGAGGCGGGGCGGGCCGGGGCGGAACTCCCGTGTGCGGAACCTCGGCGCCGGCAGCGGGAGGCGCCCGGACCGCTCAGCCGGAGCCTCGGGGGGGCGGTGCCAGGTCGCTCCACGCGCCGCGGCCGGCGGGAAGATGGCGGCTGTGAGGGGGTTGGAGGCCTGCCTGCGAGTGGCGGGCGCCGCCGCGGCGCGGCCGGAGCGCTTCCTCAGGTACGGCGGGTGTCCAGGGGATGGGGAGCCCCCGGTGCCGCGCCGCGCGTGCGTGCACGCACGTACACGAAGTTGCGATCCGTACAGGCCTCGGTGCTCGAGGGGGAGGCCTGGTGCCGCCGGCGCCCCTCAGCTGTCCCCGGTGCCGCCGAGGTCTCCTGGAACACGCTATTCACAGCGTTGAGACCCGGCTGGGGCCTCTACCGCGGCTGCTGCAGTGTCCTGTTCCCTTCGGGAACTGGGGAATGGAGGGTTCTGTTTGTACAGGCTACTGTGTTGAAGCATTGGTAGCTCTAGAGAAAAAAAATGGAGGACGCTACCCAAATATGAAAGCTGAGAAGTAAGGCAGTGGACGAAGGCAGTTACCTTTTTAAAACCAGCGGTCTGTATCTTGGATGTTTGAGGTGTTTAGTACTGTACTGTTTACTTCCCCGAAACGTCTGGAGTGCTTAAATATGCTCAAGATATAATAAGATGCAGCTTTAGAAGGGTGGAATACTCTATCCAGCTGCTGCTTCATACACAAAGTGCAATGAAGCTGAAAGGCTTAATAATTATAATATCTTTATGTCTAGGAATGTTTAAGAGCAGTACGCCTAGAGATGTGTAGAAAGTTAAGCAACAGCAGTAACTGTTGAAAGGTGATATTCTGTAGCACCAAAATAACTAAGTAGATATAAAAAGAGCTGCAGTGTGACTATGTGATTAAGTTAATGGGAGGTGTAAAATGAATAAAAGCTAGTAAATTCTGCAAATAGAAAACAATAAGTTAATATTAACTGTTGTGCTTTTTAAAGCTCTTAATTTTTTTTCTGCTCTTAGTGTGCAAGATGGACTGGCTGCTGACTTCAGAGCATTAACAAAGACTCTCTATGATTTGAATAAAGCTCTGGGAAGTAATATCGTTCGTGGGGGTCCTCTAAAAGAGCTGGTGATAGAAAATTTTGATGAAGAACAGATTTGGCAACAACTAGAGCTTCAGAACAATGCAGTTCTTGATTTCTTCAAGGAATCCATTGCCAGGGATGCCGAGGATGAAGATCTTTGTCTTCTCTCAGACCAGGAAGAGGATGGCTCTGATGCAGAGACCAGCAGCAACGAGGAACTGGAAGGCAACATAATGGAAGCAGAAACTGAACAGAAGAATATTTATACAAAAGATAAAACTAAAGCTAAAGAAAAGCAAAGTAAACTCAGAGAAAGCATAAAGCAGAAATACAGTGATGAGGATTCTGATATTGACTTTGATATTGAAGCACTGGAACAACAAACTAAAACAGCCAAGGAAACCACATTGAAAAAAATGGGAAGAAAATCTATAGTGGATGACAAGTTTTTCAAGCTGGCTGAGATGGAAGCTTTTTTAGAACATGCAGAGAAGGAAACCAGGGAGGAGGAAGAAGATATTAATTATTTTGAAGATATCATCTCAGATGATGAGGAAGAAGAGTCTGAAGAAGCTAAACTCAAAGTAAGAACATCAGTAAATCAATTTTTTGGTCTCTCTTTTCCTTTAAGTCAAGATCTGATACCTGTTAGAGTGACTGTAAATTGTTGAACTCTGAGTAGAAACTACCAAGTTAAATTTGATTAGATGACTAATGTTTACTTCTGAAACTTTAATAATATGTTTGACAGTAATATCTGGTAACAAAATGTCTTAGTGTAATAGAACACACTGTCCCGCTATTCCAGTGTCTCTTTAGATGGGTCTTGGGTTTTTGCATGAATAAAGGAAGAGATAGTATTCGTAAGAAATAAGTGACCTCGTAGAATAGGTAACCCAGCAAATGAAAGAGATGTGTCACTCAGCATTGACATCTGGCTATTAGAGATCACTAAGGTGAATGATGCAGAGCAAAGGGCTTTTGGCAGCTTCTTTTTTCAGGGACATGGCTTTGTAACTCTGATATAACTTAAGCTCCTGAGTACTTGTTTCAGAAGTAAATCTTATATTATTTAATATTACCAGAGATTCTCACTAGCAAGTAAGAACCCTATGCCCAGGGTATAAGGGAACCTGGATTGTATGCATTCCAATGAGTAATCGGCCAAATCTACTGCTCTTTGACTTCTGTATATATTGAAATTGGAAATGAATTCAAGTGGTAAAATGTTTTAAATACTTGTAAAAGAGATTAGTTTTACTAAGATGTTCTACCACAAGTTCGTGCTTCAGTAAACTGAATTATTGTTACACAAGTAGTGCTATTTCCCAGGTGCTAAAGACTTTAAAAGACAAGATACTCTTAAACTTCTGTCAGTCTAACAGTTTTGTGTTGTTTTGTTTTGTTTTGTTTTTCCCTCTCTCCCCTTCTTAGCCAATTAAAAGTTCTAGAGACTTGACATACAAAGATTTCTTTGATCCGGTGGATGATGATGATTTAGTAGCTAATGATGTTGAAGGTGATCAGGAAGAGGAAGCAGACAGTGCTATTGAAGAGGAGAATGAGGAAAGCATGTCTGAGTAAGTGTATGCCTTATCTGCAGTTAAAATGTCCTTGTAATTTTACACTGAAGTGAAGAAGAAAATAAAGTGTGAATTCGAGGCTCACTTTGGTCATGGTTTGCCATTTTCTGTTATCTGCTGTATGCTCATGGTTTGCATTGTCACCTTATTTAAAAAGTAGCTTATTTACTTACCTTTTGAGTATTGTCTCTTGGTATTTATTTGAATAAATAACTTAATAGCTGTAACTTCAAATTTTGAAATTTTCTTTTACTATATAGACGCTTCCCTAATGTCCCTGCCATTAGGTTTCAGTGAAAGCCTATTGTATTTCTTAACTGTGAGTATGTTAAACAGGTTAACATCTAATGGCTGAAGTAGCTTCATGTAAAAAAATTATAGAGGCTTTTCAACCTTTATTTTCTATTAAATTTTAATGTTACAGGGTCGAGGATATGAATGAAATGATGATGAGAAGTAAAGAAGCCTCTAAAAAAGTTACTTTCAGTTTGCCAGATGACAGCGAAACAGAAGATGTTACTGATATGCAATTAGAGAAGGGGATCGATCCCAGTGAAATGAAGTCGTCTTTTGAGAAGAGACAGGAAAAGGTAATTGTTTTTTTTTATTTTGCTAATACTTCAAAACAATGGCTTTTTTTTTAAATCATTGTGTAATTTGTTCAGAGTTTGGCAAATATGAAGAGGCTGTTTACAAATTAAGAAAAAAAAAAAGTGGCTTATCTACATCAGATATATATGCAATCATATATTCCCTCATCTTTATGTGAGGAGTTAGAAGCACCTGAAATTGCTATTAATTTCTTGCCTTGAGTTTACTTGTGAGCTCTATGTTCTAAACTTCTTAGGAAATTGTGTTTTTCAGATGAGCAAAAAAATAAAAAGTTTAGAAGAAGAGCTGTTAGAGGAGAAACCTTGGCAGCTTAAAGGAGAAGTGACGGGACAAAAACGACCTGAAAACAGCCTTTTGGAGGAAACAGTACTTTTTGACCATGCAGTCCGAATGGGTAAGCAGTGAGAGAGGGCATTCCTGAAAGCGTGTTGCATACCATGTTGGGTTTTCTTCCCTTTCACCTTGCTGAAAACACCTGTGACTCAAGAGCGGGGTAACAAACACTAAGTTGAACTTCTCAGTGTGTTTTTGAGGTTGTGCGTTTTTGAGGTGGAAACTACAGGGAACTATAATCTTTTTTGTTCATTTTTAACTTAACTGAAAGTTCATTAATTCAGTGGCAGATTTAGTCATTTACAAGCCTTACATAATATGATTGCTCTCTCAAGATAGAGGAAAACATTATTTACTCACCTCGCCTTCAATTAGTACATTTTTGTTAAGGCTTTATGTTCTTTTTCTGTTGTTTATTCTTCATAGAACAAAAAGTATTTCTTGCTGGAGAAACATTAATCTTAAAATTCTTGTCTTTCTCCTCTCAGCACCTGTGATCACAGAAGAAACTACTTTTCAGCTTGAAGATATCATTAAACAGAGAATATTGGATGAGGTTAATATTATCTTACTTGTTCCTCTGTATTTTGTTCATAGACTTGATTCACAGGGCACATTCCAAGGATGAGTTTGAAGCTCTTAAAATGTAAGGTGTTGGGTTATCCTAATTAATTTCTACAACTGGTTCTTCTGTTGCCTTGGTGAATGCATCTTTAGATTTTGAAGGAGCTCTATTTTTACATGCCTGTTATATGCTAGGTTTTGGTGTGCTTTAAAAAAAATGAGTGTTTGCAGATAAAACTATAAGGAGCTTATTTGGAATGTAATGCCAGTCTGCAGATTTTGTCTGTGACCGTAACTGTAGTGCTCTGAGCATGAATACTAACCAAAACTCAATTGTTTACTTCTCTTAAAAGCCACCAATAGAAGATTTGTATCCCACAGCTTGTTGAGGCTTATTGTTAGTTGAATAAAAAAAATTGGTACATATGGGCAAGAATATTTAAGTACTTAAGAAAATTACACATTTGTTATTTGTTGTACAATTTTTGCACCAATCTGCTAAAAATAAGCACACAAGCTAGAGCTATAAGTCTTTTATTATTTTTTTTCAAATGAAAGTGTGAAACTTAATGAGTTCTTGGGAAGCCACATGCATAAACTAGTTAATGTGTCAGATAAGTAATATGAATAATGTTCTAAATATGCTAAATAGCACCTGATATTTGACTGTAGTTGCATTTGGTCATTAATTTATGACTTTCTCAGGCATGGGATGATGTAGTACCGAAAGAAAAACCAAAAGAAGAGGCTTTTGAATACAAGAAACGTATCACTTTGGATCATGAGAAGAGTAAACTGAGCCTTGCTGAGATCTATGAGCAAGAATACATGAAACTTCACCAGGTAATGTAAGCAATGCCTTTCCTTTTGGTTTGAAGTTCACATCACAATCTTAACATGTTCATTTGCACACTGCTAACTGCTTACTCTGCTTTCAGCGTTGTGGAAGTACTTCCGTCTTTCTCTGAGTGTTCACCAATGAAATGGCTCTGAACTGCATACTGTGTTATCAGTCTTACTAAAGTAAAATAGCTTTATGAATGGTGTTGCAGTAACATTGTGTTATTGATGCAGCAAAAGACTGAAGAGGAAGAAAATCCTGAACACAAAGAAATTCAGGAAATGATGGATTCACTCTTCCTGAAGCTGGATGCACTTTGTAACTTCCACTTCACACCCAAACCAGTAAGTACATGTTTCATAAAGTTGTGGGTTGGGTTTTTTTCCCCTCTTTGAAACTGGCTACTTTAAAATATATTCGGGAAATGGAAAGTAAAGTAAACATTGAGTGTTACTGAGCTTGTTCTTATTTCATATTAAATGCACTATAACTGTCTCTGAACAAACCCAAATACTTGGTATCTTCAGCTAGCTGCAAGCTATTGTGTGCTCAGTCCTGAATATGTTTCCTTATTTCTAGCCTGTGCCAGAAGTTAAAATAGTTTCGAACCTTCCAGCTATAAGTATGGAAGAAGTAGCACCAGTTGCTGTTAGTGATGCTGCTCTCTTAGCACCAGAGGAGATCAAGGTAAATACAAATAAAAGTCATGTAAGGATCTATATTGTTGATAGAAGGGTGTACTGGCTGTCAGATCAATGGGAGAATTCTGTCCCCTCCCAGCCTGGGTTCCTCACCTTGTGGACTTTCTTCCCTAGCATTTTAGTATTGGTGGTTGTTGGGTTTCTGGGTTTTTTTGTTTGTTTTTTTTTGGGGGGTGGGTGGGTGGTTTTTTGTGGATTTTTGATAACCGGAAGGAGGGGAAAGAGTTAATTTTAATTGGCTACACTAGGCCGTAACACTATGCTTTGGTTTTGTTCTTGACTATTATGTGATAGTAATTATTTTCACAACATATATATGGAAGGGGAAAGCTAAATGATGGCAAGGAAGGGTAACTATCATGTCTTCGATCAACTGTACAAAGCTCACTTCCCAGCTTTTGCCAGTATTTGGCATTTGCCTTAATGTGGCATTGTCCTGAGCTGGCTAAACACTGGAAAGGATGGAAACTCTAAGACAGATGAGTACTGTGAAGTGAGCCTTTTCTTTTGCACGCTTACGGATCTAGAAATCTTGTTCTCTTTAGGAAAAGAACAAAGCTGGTGATGTAAAAACAGATGCAGAAAAGACTCCCACAGACAAAAAACGAGAACGAAGAAAGAAAAAGCTTCGTAAACGTATGAAGTTAAGAGAAAAGGAGAAACGTCAAAAGCTTCTTGAAAAGATGAAACCAGAACAAGGCACGAAACTTAGCAAAAAAGCTGCTGTAGCAAAATTAAAAAGACTTACAAAAGAAGGCAAAGCATCTCTGCTCAAGGTAAGGCGCTTTTGAGTAATGCTGTATAACTTGGAGCTTCCCAGCTAAAGACTATTGAAATCCCAAGGATAGATAATACTTAGCTAGAAGGAGGAAAGGGAACTTTATCACAAACAATTAGAAAGTATAGGGTTTGTTTCCCTCCCATCCCTTTTGGCACAGCTACATTACCTAATCTTTCTCTGTCCCCTCAAAAATTCTTGTACACAAGTGCTATATCTGCTTACCGCCCAAACCTTGTTACCTTATTTATGTCTGAGCAAATATAAAAGGTACATGTAGCTGCTGGAAAAAAGAGTTAGGAAGAAGACATGGAAAGGGTAGATGCATACTCCTTTTTTTTCTTCCCCCCCCCAATTGCTAATTAGAAAGGGAACATGCTGTTTATTTCTTTAGATAGCTGGAGTGGTATAAGAATGCAGTGAAAAATATCCTTTGAAAATCAATTATCAGGTTATTTTTTTTTTTATGTCAAATATCATTATATGTGAGTAACTAGTAAGTATTGTAATGGTACTGTTTGTACATTTCTTGGTTATAAAAAATATTTTGTCTATGGACAGGATGAAGGGAAAGACAAGGTCTTGAAATCATCCCAGGCCTTCTTTTCTCAACTACAAGATCAAGTAAAAATGGAAATTAAAGATGCAAACAAGTTAAAGAAGAAACAGAAGAAGCAGAAAACACTCTCTGTTCATAAACTGAAACTGTGATTTACCTTTTTATATGCATTGCATCTTGTATATAATAAAATGTTTCTACGTGAATGCTGCATTTGAGTAGCTTTTATTGTGTGTCCATCTTTAAAATGTTCTGTGAACTTCTGAGGTGATGTAAAGACACTTTCCTTTAGGTTTTACACCCCCCCACCCCCCCACCAGCATAGAACTCCGATTTTGTCTTTTTATTCCCAAAAGAAGGCTTCTTGCCCTGGGCAGATACATAACCATGTCGAATACTGGATATTTGTGCAGTGGCTGTTCAGTCTCTTTCGTCTGTAGTCCGTGGCTTTTGTATCTGCTGCTGTCATAGCTGTCTAGCTATTGCAGGAGTAACTGCATTTATTGAAGAACTTAAGATGTATCCTGGCAGTATAAATCAGAAATTATATTTTGAAATCGTGATTACCAAACAGGGAGGACTCGGAAGCCTTTTAAGCCTGCAGTAAATGTATCTTTTAACTGAAAGGATATTGCTGGAGGTGGAAACGTTTTCATATTTGCTCTTTTCTTGGCTAAATAAAACAAGGAAGTTCTTCTGGTTCCCCTTCCTAAAGAAAGATCACAGCTGTTCTTCACCCTTTGCTGTTAAAGGAAACTTTAAATTCAAAGAGGGCAAGATGTTTAAAATAAACCGGCCCTACTTGGTGGGTTGCTGCTAGGCTCCGCATTCTGCTCCCCAGGCCTGCGCCCCGCCATCGGCGATGCATTGCTCTGGCCTGGCGGCGAGCCGCGGGCCGCTGCCTGCAGT
Organism: Burhinus oedicnemus; assembly: GCA_008921705.1. NCBI lineage: Eukaryota > Metazoa > Chordata > Aves > Charadriiformes > Burhinidae > Burhinus > Burhinus oedicnemus. The sequence goes on from VFFE01006128.1 coordinate 87,153, forward strand.
GGGGCGGGGCCCGGCGGCCCCTCGCGCCCCCTCACGGAGCGACGCTCGGCGGCGGCGCCGGTGCGTGGGGACAGGCGGGACGGGCGAGGGGCAGCTCCGGCCCCCCGGGCAGGAGCGGGGTCGGCGGCCGGAGGCGCCGCCATCCGCGTCGGGAACGCGTGGAGAGTGCGCAGGGCCTCCTGCCGCTCCTGCGGCTCCGCGCCGTGCTGAGCGGGGCGGCAGGCCCGGGACAGGCCTGGGAGAGCGCGGCCCGGCCGGCGCCGGCCCCTCGGGGTTTCAGAGCGCCACGGCAGCGATGGAGCGCGCGGCAAGGTACGCGCCTGTGCTTGGTACGCACGCACGCTGTACGTGCTCTGCAGAAGTGGTTAGTTGGCACCAAAAATACATATATATGCCTATAAATGGCAAACAAAGTGATGACAAAAGTTAGAGGTCTCGACTGTATCCTTACATTGAATTTTATCTCAAGTTTTCATGTACGTCGGCAAGTGAACGTGGCATTTAAATAGTGAAAGTGTGTAGTAATATTTCCATTTTTTAAAGCATGCCCGTGAAGCCAGCAGCGGTGCTCAGCTGGCAGCCATGCTGCGCTTGCTTGCCTGCCTCCGGAGGAGCTAAAGGGACAGTGGCGTTGTAGCAGTTCAGGAGTGATTGACTTTTCCACATTTTTGGTTTGGTTTTGGTTTGGTTTTTTTTCCTTCTCCTCTGTTCATCTATTGTTTTTTTTTTTTTTTTCTTGAAGGCATGTCAGGATTACAGATGGAAAACGCACAGCCAAGGAAAGTATCTTTTTTGTTTTAAGTAATACAGAATAAGGAGACATGGCCTGAATGAAGTTGCCCGTGCCATGTAAGTGCTTTGAATTTTTGTAATGGCAGAAGCTAGGTCTTCAGAAATTAAAAGATCCCGAGTAAGTTTGTCACTCAGTAGAAATAAGAAAAAAAAAGGAACACCAAAAAAAGTGGAAAGTAAAGGAACACCATCTTCAGCATCCTCCTCTATTATTTCATTTTTTAACAATGTTCCCCCTGCCAGAATTACGTGTCCCATGTGTGGGGAAGTGGTGCCAAGATACGGAATAAATGAGCACATGGATGAAACATGTCACAGAAACCATGGTGAGATTGGCATTGTTGATTCAACACTCAACTCTTTTAGGAATGAGAATCCCCCAGCTGCAAGTGTGAACAATAATTCCAGCTCATATTTTTCAAAAACACTCTTAAATCTAGAAACAAGTCCTTCCAAAAGCAGTTTATTGAAAACAGAAGGGAGTGCAGTACAACAGATTAGTCCTTATTTTAGCAATAATAATTCAGTCTGTAGTGTTAAAAATGAACCACAGGCCCAAATAGTTAAAATAGTCTCTTTGGGAAGCTTGTCATCTAAACTGTCCAGAAGACGATGTATCCAGGGAGGAAAACAGATCGTGTATAAAGAGATCGACTCTTCACCTCCAGCTGTTCACAGTATGTGCAAAAGTGCTGCAGCACAGGATGATGATGATGAGATTTATGCTGGGCATAGTTCTCAGAAAGAAAATCAGCTTGCTCAGAGAGAGTGCCAGGAACAAAATTTTTCAAAGAAGGAACCTGAATTTCAAGAAGAAACAAACAAATGTAACAGAGGAGACCTTGTGGATATTGTTGAGGTATCATTACCAGCTGATACCATTAACAGCAAAAGGTTACCAGTTGGTACAAGGAGCACCAAAACAGAAAGTACATCTGAAGGTGTGATACTTGGTCCTGGTAAATTTGAAACACATCTAGCCATTTATACTTCAGCAGAGCTGACCAATAGTTTGGAAGTCAAGACTCAGCCTCACACTCACGTTATTTCTTCTTCCAAGACAGAAGTGAACTGTGATAGACAAAATTGCTTTAGCAAGAGTGATGTACAGGTACTTCCTGTGGAAGTTCATGAAGACCTTAAGGATGAGATTAATCATACTTTATCAGAAACTGTGGAAAAGGTAGAATGTCAAAATTCCATTGGGGACATTTTAGACAAAATAAATGAGATTAGCTCTGTGCCTAGCTCTCCTGGTCACCCGTATTACCTCCAGAATTTTTTAGTGGTGCTGCGAGCAGTCTTGGAGAACGAAGATGATGTCAGACTCTTTGATGAGCAAGATACGAACATTATAACCAAGTTCTGCAAATTATCAGGTATCTTTTTTTTTAAATATATTTTCATATTACCTCTTGTAGAGAACTGTTAGATAGTTTTATGTGAAAGGTGCTATACCAATGGGCAGTTTAACTTGACAGAAGCTCCTTTATCTCAGGAGACGTATCCCTCAGTGGCTTCTTGCAGGTAAACTTTCCTAACGATGCTTTGATGGGAGGTAATGATAAATAGTGGACACTTGTAAGAAACAAGGAGAGAATGATTACTTCTATTTCTGTTTTTTTTGAATACTTTTTTTACTGTTTTGATACTCTTTTTTAGAATCTTAAATCAACTTACTACTGCTTTTAAACATGTTCCCAAGGAAGGAAACTCGTAGCACAGAAAGAGAGTATCAGTTAACACCAAGCTTTTGATGATTAGTATGTGTGGCAATTCTACAAAATGGTGTTATGAAGAGGCCCATGCTGGATACATAGACCTTGAAAAAAAATAGTTCTGAAGTGGAATTTGTGCGCTTTGATTCAGCACATTTACAGATGACTTCTGGGCTTGGTGTGAATCCATGGTTATCCCTATGATTATTATCCGGTGTTTAGAATGCTAGTTACTAATTAACGGTCATTTTCTTGTACGTTGCTTAGTACTTTTAACTCTCATTAATTTCAGTAGGAGCCAGCATGTTGGAGATTTAAGCCCTCCATATTTAGACAAGATTCAAAGCAGACATTTTGCCTGGTACAAGTTTTACAGTAAAAGCATGGTAGAAGTGGTGTAAGTTAAAACTAACCCTCCAAATTTTTATGTACATTTATAACTTGTCTTAAACTGTAACTAAGAGTAGTTTTACCAGCACTTGAACTGCAGACTTGGAGCATCAAAATGGAAGTAAGCTTATAACAACTTCCACAAGAAAATTCGTACCTCAGAGTATTGCAGGCATACTCATTTATATTGTTTTAAGCTACTATGGTAATATGCAGCTGCCTGACAAAGTATTTTTAGATATATGCTCATATCAGCTCAGTTCATGCATCTGACCTGAACATACAAAAGTGACAGTTGCCTACATACCTGCTGATAAAAAAAAAAAAAAAAAAAAATCAGAAGCAGACTGTGTTTATTAATGTATTGTGTTCATTGAGTTTGGCTAGACTGTAAAGTTTATCACACTAAAGAATAGTATTTCCCTGCGTGAAATTGTTATGTATTTTGGCCTTTTTCCTCTCTGTAGATTATATTCATTTTTTCTGCACGAGTGTACAACAGTCTTAGACTGTTTCCCCATTGCAAAGTGGAAGAAAACTGTTCTAGCTGTTTAGAGCATTTAGTCCTTTAATGTTTGTTTCTATAAAGTTCCAAATGGTATTGTGGATTGACACCATGGGACATTAGAAAAGAGAATATCAAGGCCATGACTTGTGATTAGCAATTATGTGAAATTTTTCCAAGGCCAAAAGTAAGTTTTTCAGTAAGTGTTTTTCTAATAACTTGTATAGATGTGGAGAATAATAGAATGAGGTTAGGTTAGTGCATATGATATCACAGTGTTTTTAATACAGGATACTGAGTGACAAAAATAGAGAAGTGTTGGCTTGGGCTTTTTAGGAGGAACTGTAGCCCTGATAAGTAGTTCACAATCTCATTTCCTTGAAAAAATTGAGTCAGTGCGTACCTGTTTCTCTAGGAAGTACTTCAACAGTGGTGGAACAATCTCAGAAATGTCTCTTTTTACTTAAGATCTTCTTCCAGAGTTTAGCAGCTGGAAAGGACCACATGAACATTCTTTGTTTGCCCTAGTGGAAAAGTCAGCTGAGCTGACTCAAACCACCTTAAGAGATGGTTGCTAAAAGGGTGAAGAAATTCCAGAGGAGGAAGTAGGGCTCTGAACTTAGACAGGTATTTCTGCATTGGTTACCTGGTCACGGTTAAGCTCTTACAGATTATATTGTAATAATTACAATTATGCAGTAACACCAAATATTTAAAAAATTAAAGAATAATACTAACGTAAGTTATGAGAATATTGTAAGTAAGACAAAATCGTAACATAGGACTGTATTTGTCAGGGAGCAGCAAGAGCAGGCTACTCTGCATGGGAAGATGAGCCAGGAGCCAAAGGGGACAGCAGGGCAGGTGGGGACCACATCCTCTCCTCGCCTGCAAGGGGCACAAGCCTACATTGCCCGGAGAAGAAGAGCAGACTGGATCCATTGCCAGCACTGGGGTCAGCCATGCTCCAGTGGTGGCAGGTCTTCAGGCAAGTCCGTAGTAACGAGGCAGGTGCAAGGTGAAGCCAAGTCAGCAAGGTGCCTGACTGGGCACTGGCATGCCACAGCACAGCTTAGGCAAGAGTACAGGCCACCAGCCTAAGCTTAGGTACGGCTCCCGAGCGAAGGAGGGAAGGCCCTGACAGAGCCTCACGCAGCTCTCCCCAGCAGCCTGAGCCCAGCCTGCGCAGCTGCACTGTGTCAGAGCTGACCTTGAACACAAGCAGCCAGACCTGTGGGGGCTGGGATGGGGTTGCAGAGCCTATTGGAGCACTCAAGGCCACAAGAATATTACAGTAGTTAACTTTCTTCACCTAAGTGTGTATACAGTGACATCTTGGAGCTTGATAATGCCCTGTTTATGTTGTGATAGTTAAAACAGGGATATATAAAGAAAGAGTGGAATATAAGCAACAAAACTCTTCATTATTAGCTCTCTGAGGCAAGCAGTAGATGCATATCATTTACATCCAAAGAAGATCTAGGAATAAACTTAATTAGGTTGTTAGTAGATACAGGCTTTGGCTACTTTGACAAATACTAAAAGAGATGTTCAGGATTCAGCTTCCTTATTTCCACAGTCCCTTCTCTGGGTGAGTACACCACCAATCAGTAATAGTAACTTGTTCCGTTAAATAAAGGAAGTGCTTGTTTCTCTTTCAGTAGTGTGATTTCAGTATTCCCCTCTCACAGGAGTTCAGGATACAGAAAGAATTACTGCGAAGTGATAGTGATAAATCCATGTCTGCACTGACTGCTACAGTCACAAATAAAACAATCTCTCTTTGCAGAGTAGGAAAAATGCAATGATTCAGCTGTGGGAAGTGATCGGATAGCATTAAGTCAATAGATAATGAATTCTGGACAAGTGACAGATGGATGTCTTTAGCTTCAAGAAATCTTAGAATACTTTAAAAGTTCGAGTAGATGGGTTCTGTTCCACATTTGAAGTTTCTACCCAACCAAGTGTTGTCTTTCAGTTGTCATAACAAAAAACCCCCACATGTGTGCTTAATACTATAAAATTTTTTGAACGTAGGTATTCTCCAGTATTCACTTATTTTCTGCCAAAATGTCTACCATTCTTCAGTGAGTTCTCTCTAATGCTTTTTGTGAAAGGAATGATATTTTTAAAAGGATTAAATTTGAAGCAATCCTTCCTTCCTTCCTTCCTTCCTTCCTTCCTTCCTTCCTTCCTTCCTTCCTTCCTTCCTTCCTTCCTTC
>VFFE01006128.1:92799-154832 GCA_008921705.1 Burhinus oedicnemus
TTTTTAAGTACTGGAAACAGTCAATAAACGTAGCGAAAAGCAGAGGTGTATCCATAACAAGTAATCTGCCGTGCAATGTCAGGCTTTGTGCTCAAGATGAGATCTGTCTAAACTTAGGTGTAATACTTAAAAAATATTTTTTGTATTCTCCATGTTTAATTGCACTGCATGTTGCAGTTGGAAGAATTTAAATGTAAGCACAGAATTCTAGTGACACAGCTTAATACACTTTGTGAAATCCTCCTTCCAGCTGTTATACAACAGAAAAATCGTATCTGAGAAACATTGATTTATAGTTACCAGTGGAACTGAGGTACAGAAAACTGAACAAGAAAAAATAATACAATTTTTTTCTGTTGCATTTTAATGAATCGTAGAAGGTGAAATTCTCTAAGATCTTCTGCATCTTTTTGCTGATAATATTTAAACTTGAAGCAAATTTTTTTATTTCAGTGATTCACCTGAAACTTTCTTAAGAACTACAAAAGAAAAAAAATATCTCAAACCTTCGAAGGTAATGTACTGCAGAACAGGATGCTTAAGAAGCACCTAATTACTTGCGCAATAGCCTTTTATTCTTCTATTCGTCATTCGAATCCTTTAGAGAGAAAGCAGCCCCGGCATGCCTTTGCTGGGTTGGAGCCCTAGTTTGGTCAGTTTCCGTGGTCTGGAGAAAGGACGTTCATGTGTTACTCAACCTTTTTCCTTTTTCCAGAGTTGTAAAAACTGGAGGCAGTCTTCAAGGAAGTTATAACCCCACAGAGAAAATGACAGGTTTATGCATCTGAGTGTAGTTCTCTTAGTGAATTGATCCTGGACACATTCTATGAAAAAAAAAAAGGCTGAAAAATTCTTTTTAAGGACAGGAGAATAGTTAAATAAGCATGTAAAAGTTAACTGCCATTTCTTAAATATATCTAGGTCTGGTAGTGTTTCAGTGTATGTTTATGTTAATGATCCATTTCAGTTCAGCAGCAGTCAGGGACAAAAGAATCAGAAGTTAATGAGGTATGAACTGAGTATTCAGAAGGGTGCTGAATGTAGTAACAATAGCTAGATGGTTTTCAGCTAAGATTCAATAAGCTATATTGTTGAATTTCAGCATTTTTAGTATTTTAAAAGTATTTTAAAAAGGTACTTAAGGAGAGCACTTCCCAGATAAAAATCAAATCAATAGGAGGTTTTTTTCCCTTTTTTTTCAGTACATACATTAGTAACATTAAGCTTATCTTTGGAAAAACAAGAATCTGGAGACTACTACATAGAGAGGTATTCTATGATTATGAAATCATTCTGTCAGACTACAGCTTCTTTTGTTCCCCAACATCAAATAGTTGGTTATTGAATGAGTGTTAAAGAAAGCAAAAAGACCTATTTAACATCACAACATGCAGAGTTTGAAAAATGAAGTTGTCTTTTCCTAGAAAACAAGTTGTTATTAAAGAGTAAGCATGTCCAAAATGCATTTTAGCAATGTTCGTTACCTACAAAATACGTTGTAATAAGTTTCTACCTACAAAACTTAAAGAGTCTAATGAGTAATAATTACTTGGAAAGGTAAGTTCCAGTATTTTACCAAGTCTCCTCATAGAACATGGACAGATTTAAAATGTATTTTAGAGGGTATCTGCATCAAAATAATTTTTCTAGGTAAGGTAGTGATTATGTGTAGTACTATGTTTTAGAATTTAATTTTCTTTTTATCCTTCCCTGCTTTAAATAAAATTTGCAGTTGGTGGGCAGAAGTTATATGTGAGACTTTTTCAACGCAAGCTCAACTGGTTAAAGGTGAACAAAATAGAGTATGGAGAGATAAGTATGGATTTGTCACCAATAATTGAAGAGCTAGCTGAAGCCAGATTTCTGCAAACAGGTATGGCCAGCATTAATAGATGTTAAAAACCTTATAAATAAAATCTGCAGTTGTGTCATGTTAGAGTTTAATGCACTACATGCTTGTCTGTGCCTTAAGAAGAGAATAAGAGGAGCGGAATAAAGGTTTCACGTAGATGTGTTGTGTTACGTGAATTATAAAAGCAGTTAGCACAAATTAGGTAATAAGGAGAGCTAAATAAATGTCAGGGCTGTAGGTGCCACAATAGGCCTTACTTGCCCTCACCAGCCTCCTCTGGGACCCTGACCTGCGCAGCCTCTGCGTGTCGGTCCAGGAGCTCTTCTTAGTATCCGTCAGTACTGCCCTGAGCTGTCTTGCAGGCACCCTGTCCTGGCCTTTGTCCACCCCTGGCTGGCTGGACCTCCAGCCACTGCTGCGGGTGTTTGTCTCCAGTCTTGTCGGTGGCCACGTACTGTGGATGGATCTCAGACGTAAATTGTAGTCTTGTCTCTAGCCTTATGGCCAGCTTGTCTCTTAGATTGACCCTGCACCTGGTTCATCATCATGCCTTTTCTGGGGCTGCCAGTGGAATCTGTTATCAGGACTTTTGCTCTGCCCACTCTGTTCACATATGGTGGGACTGCACCAGGGTTGGTGAGGACGCTGCCAGTGCTGTGGTCACTCTTCACTTCGGGCTCATTCCCCCTTGTCGAGCAGCTCTGCTCTTGCTGCTCCCTGGCAGCACACTTTTTTGCATTGGGCAAATTTTATCCATCAGGAAGACAAGTTTTTTCTAAACAGCATCTTTTTGTAACTCAGCACAATTTCTTTGTATTTGCTTTTGTTTTGAAGTTGCAAAGGGATTTTTTTCTGATTATTCCATTCCTTCAAACTGGACCTGTGAAGAGAATGAATTTCAAGCTGAACCAGCTAGCATGTTTGAAGAATCTAAATTGTTAGATTATTACTAGGTTATGTGAATGTACTATACTTTGAGCTGTTGCTTTTGTTTGTATGTATAGCACGTAACGAATATATGTGGATCATTTTACTTTTAGAATCTGAACTGGAAGACCTGTGTGAAGGGTTGGATTTGCTTTCAGCCCCTGAGCTAAAAACATTGGCAAAGGTCTTTCACTTGCCAAACCCAAATGGTCAGAAGCAGCAACTTGTGGATGATTTTCTGAGGTTGGCAAAACAACGTTCGGTCTTCAGCAGGAGTCAGGCTGGTATTGGGACAGTGATTTTGAAAAGGTAACTCTGTAGTTAAATTTTGCAGGTGAATGCAAGTTACACTTTGGAGGACTCAATCTAGATGCCTTTTGAAGAGAGGAATGCATTTAGTAAATTTCTGCACAAAAAAAGGCAGCATTAAATTTTGATTCAGTGGGTCAAACAGAAGGGTAAATATTAGACTTTTTTTTAAACTATGCCATGCTTTTCAGCTGTGAGCATGATTATCTGTCTCCAAAGTTACTCAGTTATACGGACACACATTTCTGAATTATTTAAAGCAAAATCAATGCAGAAAAACATCTAGGAAGACATAGGGAAAGTCATTGCCTGTTAAAGCAACTATCTGATGTTCGTTTGCTGGCTGAGCCCTCTTAGTAGAATTAGAGGGGAGCAATAATCTCTTTTTTTGTGATTGACTTTGTACTTTAACATAGAACCTCCTTTTCGGCAATATTTTAAAAGGGAAAAGATTATTTACTTGACAAGGTGTTCTTTATTTCCTGTGAATTTTTTCACCGTGGCTATCACAGCTATGTATGTGAGATGCCCTTGACTTCCAGGTCTTCTGGGGTCCAGATTCAGGTTTAAGCTGTTGTCCTGAGTGATTATAGCATTAACATTCTTGGTGTTTAGGGCTGGATCTGTAGCTGGAACACCCACAAAAAGTACAGGAATATGAACTAAAGTAATAGCCAGGGCACTGATGCTGGGGTACAAGTCAGTTCTGGAGTTTATAAGCTTTCTTACGCAGTTACCTCTGTTAGGAACTAATACCAAAAAGTAACTGTTAGAATAATAATGCATATAAACAGAGGTTGCTTGTCTAGCAGGTAGCTTATCTAGTAGGCTGGAGAACTAGGTTCTGACCTCAGTAACTGTGGAATCCTTTCTGTACAAAATGCAGGTTGGGTAGAAAGCTGACAGATACCAGTATGTACTGCATTTGCTTCAATAATGTAATTTGTCTTTCCTGTGGTGTTCTTTTTCCAATGAGAGAGGTATAAAGCTTTGTCAGGTTTTGCATAGCTATGTTTATTGCACAGATATTCCCCCCCTGAAATCTATCATGTGATTCTCAAAAAAATTCCTTATATTAAAATGGACCTAGTATTGGAAGAACTTTAAAATCATCCCTCCATGAAGAATTTTTAATACGTGAATCAGTAAGGTCATCTTTCCTTATGCCAAAAGAGAGGCCTAATGCTAGCTTAGTATGAAAATACTTTGTATCACTTGAGATTTCATTTTTTTGTCTTTGATACTAGATATTTGAAGTACATGACAATTCATGATGCATAATTTGTATAAATATCTCTAACAGAAACACAATTGTTTTCAGAATGTTGACTAGAAAAAAATGTGTTCAGGAAAATGGAAAGGAACCTGGGAAAATTAGTTACATTCCAAAAAAGTCCTTGGCACTGGCTTACTCTCTACTCCAAGAAAAGAGGCTGATAGTTACTTGCTCGGGCACGTCAACTCTGGGAATGTAATGCCCTTTGCTGTAGTTGATAGCTGAAATACTAGTTACCCTGTGAGATCAAAGAAAATCCTATGCTAAATCCGTGCTGCCCTGTGGACAAGTTACAGAAATCTTGTATGAAAAGGCTGGATGCAGATGTGCTAACAGAGATACCCTAAAACAAGAGATCTCGAATTGTGGTCTGTAAACACTGCCCTAACAGCAAACCACATCTCGTTGCTTGTCAGTACTGCCAGGCATAGCAACAGGAGTGGCTGCACCCAAAGGGCAGTTAGTTCCAAATCTATTCTGCTTGGAAGTTTGGCCCTTAAACTTTTTATTAGTTAATGCATTTCTTTGGCTTTACACTAGAGATTACATGCACTATATAGTTTCTCAAGATGCTTCTTTCAAGGAAAATCAAGTTTACACATTAATTGGCTTGAAAACAAAATTATTCTTATACTTCATTCAGTATATTTGAATTTTTATAAGCGATGGGAAAAACCATTTGTTATAATCACTTTATTTGTCCTTCCAGGGTGAAGGACCTGGCTGGAAAATCTGTCAGGGTCTGTAAAGGCCCTCGGGCTGTCTTTTCTCGAATTCTGCTGCTGTTTTCACTGTCTGAGTCAATGGAGGATGAAGAAGCTGGTAGTGCTGGTCAAGGCCAGCTCTCCACAGTTCTTATGGTAAACATGGGGCGTATGGTATTCCCCAGTTACACTGTAAATAGGAAAACACAAATCTTCCAGGACAGAGAAGATCTTATCAGGTAGGGGGAGCTTTGGCAGTTTGGAAATCTGTTTATTTCTTGAAAAGCTTTACTGCAGTACTTGTGTAGGCAAATAAGAATTCATCATGTGAAACTCCAGATGTAAACAGGGAGTAGTGCACTTTTGCAATGATTTGAAATGTGTTTTGGTGTCCAGGTAGGACCTGTAATTCACAGTGGCTTGCATTTTTAACCAAAATAGCATATTTATTTGCTTCATGGCCATCTGGTGATGAAAGTTGTTTCTTCATTAGATGTGATGATTATTAGAATGGACTCTGAACAAAACAAAAAATATGTTCTCTAGTTTTTAAATAATTTTAAATAAGGTACCTGCTAGTGTAAACTGCTGATCCTACAAGATTAAGAATAAAGCTGACTGCATGGTTCAGTGTCTTTGGAGACCGGAAGGGAGTTTTTAAAAGATACCGTATGGAGGAATTGATTTCTTTTAACTATAAATACTTTTTGATCCTAATGCAGTTACTACGTTTTTTTTCCCTTAGGTATGCAACTGCTGCTCATCTGTCAAATGATATAGCCACTGCAATGGTAAATGGGAACTGGGAAGAAGCTAATCATCTATATATGTGTGCTAAAGAAACCTGGAATGAACTGAAAAATCACCCCTCTTTGAGGTATGAACACTAGCTTAGTGTTCATATGAAACTATTAATTGTATTATCTTACATTTGGTACTTTAGAGGCTTATAGTCTGGTGATATTATTTAAGCCTGATAAATTTAGAAGCTTTAATGTTCCTGAAAGCTTTGAACTTCCTGATTGTTTGTTTAGCTTTTAAGCGATTATATGAAAAGGCCTTTTTTACAAAACCTTGGGAATGAATTGATAGGCGTGGATAAAGCACTAAAATATTTCTGTTCTTTGTGTCAGTGCAGGAGAACAAGAGCCTTATTTTTCCCTTGTCACTTTTAGACAAATAGCAATAAGCAGAATTTAAAATTCACTGTGAACAATAGAATGTTGCCAACGTCATGGGAAAACATACTGGGTTATTCATCTCTTCAAACTTCTAAGTGGTTGTCATTCAGGAAGTGTTACTAAAGATCTGAGAACTGAAATAGCCTGTATTGTTTTTGAAGCATCCTTCATCAGTTTTTCTTTCAATTATTCTGTTTTCTGGCTTAATGATACACTGAAAGTGAAAGCCTTATGTTTGGCATTATATTAATTTTCATGGCAACTGATTTATAATAATATTCAAAGAGGGTCATTTGGAGGTCTGTGCCAGTTCACACTGAAGACAGTGGAAAAACCTATTTTGATTTTTTATTTCAATAAGACATTCAAGAGACTTTGTCTTGAAGCATAGAGGTGCCTACCCGAAAGACGTTAGTCTTCTTTTATGGCAGGAGATGCCTCTGCTAGCCTTTTTCTTTTGTTCAGCTGTGTTTCTAAAGTTAACCTTCTGACTTAGGAGAAAAAGTTGGCAGTAACAAAACATGATGTAATAAATTACTGTTTTGCGTTCCACTACTGTTGAAACCAAAATCTGCTGTACAAGTGCAGCTTGCACCTGCTCCCTCAGCTAAATTATTTTCTTACGTTTGGTTCTTGACTTTGCAGCTGGAATGCTCAGTTCAGTTCAGTTTTGATGTGTAAAGCATTTAATTTTTGTAAATGCTTTAGGTATAAGTATTCCTAGTAAGAAAATTTTAAGAATTCAAATTGCCATCATGAAATTGATCTGAGCTGCTCTTGTCTTTCAGCTATCACAGAGTTTTACCTGAGTATCTGCGACATTTCACAGTTGGCTGGGTATATACAAGAATACTTTCTCAAGGTGTTGAAATTTTGCAGAGACTTCACATGTATAAGGTAAAGTGGTAAATAGGAGTACGTGTTTAATGTGGCATTGTACGTCAATTTACGTTTCTGATGTGGCTGGAAAATGGTGATAATGTTTGCTAGGACTTGCTACAGTTCTCTTAACGTGTTACTTTTAAGGAAAAAGAGCCTTTTTTTTCTTGCTGCTTTAGAAAATTTTAAATTGTTTTTATTTCTGCTTATGCTTTGGAGATTTACCATATGCAATATACCATAAGACTGTTGCTGAGACAGTGTTGTTTCATTATTTAAAAATATCTGTGTTTGACTAGATTTAGTTATTGCTTTTAAATAAGACAATCGTGGAAGAAAAGTCTTCTATGAAATCCATGCCTCTTCACCTTAGGAGCTAACATCTCCAAGGGCCTCTGGCTTAGATCTTAAAGCAAACCAGATTATTTTGAAGACAACTTTGCCTCTGCAAAAAGGCAACAAGGAATATTCAGGTCTTTTTCATATACAATAAGGAATACATAAAGGACAAAAATACTGTATTTTTGGCAGCTAATATTTAAGTTTACATAAAAACATCTATTCTGGAGTTTTTAAGATTTACCCATGTACCTGAATGCATTGGATGCCAGAATAAAAATGGAGTTTGAATTGTGCAGAGACAAAGTTTTATAGTACCTAGTAGTTAGAAGGGAAAGTGAGAAGCTAATTATAGAATGAAACTTCAACTTGGTTTTCTAACTCAGTTACTAAAGACATAATCCTGTTGCTACAGGAAGCGGTGCAGGAGCTGCAGACCCTTCTGTCCCAGGATGTGTATTGTACTGACAGCAGAGGGCGATGGTGGGATCGACTAGCTCTGAATTTACATCAGCACTTGAAAAACACTAAGAAGGTATCTTCACAACTGCATGCTGTAAAGCTGGAAACACTGCAGTCATTGTCTGAAAACATTTTTTAAAAATACTTCATATGAGAAGAACAGCGGGGTAGGCTTTCCTGAAAATGCAGATGTTGGTAGGAATCCCAAGGTCAGGCAACCAGTTTCTCCTAAGAAACTGAATATTGAGTGTGTACCCTTGTTCTTGGTCGGCCTGCTTCTTTCTGTTGCATAGAAGAACACCGTTCAGCATGAAGGATTATATAGAGTTTTCAGGCAGCAGCTTCCTTGTTATTCTGCCTTATAAATTTGCCTAATGTGTGAGAAGCAGAGAAATTTCCTGCAGTAAACACTTCTGCTTCTGAACCTGAGTCATGATGAGGCCATATCTAGAATGAAAATAACAAGCATGATAGGAAGGAGTTTTTTAATGTTTTCAAATAAAGAAATTAAGGGAATTAAGTCCTTGCCTAACTGTTGCCAGTGGGGAGGAGCTTGTCTTCTATATCTGGACCAGTTTTGGTGTGGGGTTTGTACTGTAAGTGGTCAAGGGGTACACAGCTCTGACAGGATTGTCAGTCTTTAACAGCAAATTTAAACTATTTCCACAGTCCTACAGGAGAAACCGTAACTGACCACCCTTAGACTGGTAAAGAATAACATCAGTGGTTTTAGATAGCATGTGCTACAGGCTATGTTCATCTTGGTCTGTTTAATTCTCTTAGGAAGGCAGAGGAGGGGAGAAGAGGTTTTGAGGTAATCTTAAGCTTTTGCTGAAACTTTGCCCTCTTCCCTCTTCCCTTCCAGTAGGACACACACACACCAGTAGGGTGTTTGTACAAGCAAAACACGTAATTTGTGCAATGGGTAGACTTGCCAGTCTCAAGTCTGAATTATGCAGTTCAGGCTTTTAGAAACGGTGTACATGGTGAGCGGTCTTTGAGTTTCCTAAGTGATTAGCTGGACTGTAGCCGAATGAGAGAAAAATAACCATATGGGAATGGCAAGGATCGTGTGCAGGGATTATTGTAACTCTCTGTAGAACTTTCTGGCACCTCTGGATAGATTTCTGCAGCAGAATATAAAGGAACCAGAGAAAACTGCAAGCTGCAGTACAGGTTGTGCCTTTGAATGCCTTGTGAGCCAGCACCAGCTTTTCAGAGACTTTCTTTTCAAGAACCACAAGGCATAGAAGCCACTGTCACTCAATTTAGGGTACAGTTGCAGTTCCATGAATTTTTTTGTGCAAGAAACAGCAGGTGGTAGTTGTATCAGCTGCTGGCCTGAGGATTTATAAATACAGGAGATTATGTCCATTTTTCCTGTCTTACGTATAAAGGAGAAATATTGTTGATTGAAAATGCAACTCTGTAGGACTGTTTAGGTCACAGTGAAGTATGGACAGACCTAAAATCAACTTTTAACTAAAAGACAAAGAAGACCAGTCTAATTAAACACACCTAAGGTACCTGACTAATTTGGCAATGAAAAATAGAGGTAAAAAAAAGTTTTTAGTCGAGGAATAGTAGCAGTTGTAGAGTTATTTAAAATAAACAGAGAATGACTTTTTTTTCCCCTTGGTGTTGCTTCCTTGCCTCACTAAGGCTATTGAGAATTGGGATTAAAATCCTCTTATTTTGTGTTGCATTTTAATTTTTTAATTAAGTCTGTTAAAAGGAAATAATATCATAGGCTGTCAAGCGTCTGCAGTTGTCTCTTCTGCATCTTATACCGCCATACCAAGCTTTTCTCAGATTTGGAATTAGAAGTCGTACAAAGGAACAGTTAGTCTCAGTTCCTTATTTATAAATTAGGACAAAGTGCCTTCCTCAAGTCACAGAAAGAGAGTATGTCAGAACCATGATTTGAATTAATTTTTGGAGTTCATATTTAACCCTGGATGTTCTTCAGTGCAGTAGTGCATTGATCTAAAATTTGTTCTGTATGTACATTCTTGCACCACTGATCTGGTCCTTCTGTTTCCATGTTACGTGCTGTTAAGAAACTGGCTTAAAAATATTAAACTGATTTACCTTAGAACTAACTTTTTTTTCTGGTCACTTCTGTAGAGTTTACACTTCCTTAATCTTATATTGATCAGTACAAGTGGAGAGTAATTTCTTTTTACTGTACTAGTGCAAAATTGAATCCAGAAGCCTACTAGTGCAAGATACTACTTACTAGTTAGGACTTAAGTACGTAAGTAAGAAAGGTGGCCCTGTCTTACGTGCTGGTTTTTACATTCACATTTTTGTGCTCCTTAAATCAAGTGGTCTCTTGGGCTTAGTAAGAACTGACAGATGTGCACAGGTCTTTCTAAATTATTGCTTTTTCTAAATGTTCACTTGCCCTTTGCTAGGCCATTGACTGCATTAGAAAGGGGCTGGCAGACCCGTTCGTACGTACTGGGCATCGTCTCTCTCTCTACCAGCGAGCCCTACGAATCAGAGACTCGCCAAGCTGCAAGCAGTTCAGGTGCCTGTTTCATGATCTGCCAGTCATAACAGTGGAGGATGTGACACATGTAAGTAAAGTTGCTGGTGGTTTCTGAGAAATAACAACTCGTGAGGTCTTCTTTCTTCTGACAAGAAAAAATTATCTGGGAGGCTGTTGTGCGCTGTGCACCAGCCTCTGACTTATTTGTGCTACAGGAAAATGAATGCAAATGTGTTTCTAACATAAAAGCCTCATGTAAACAAATATTTCTACTTACTTAATAAATGGTCAGCTTCTTAGGTGAAGTTAGTCAGCTGTACACTGATTTAATTTGCATTGCTTTACTGAATATGTGTTACAAATCTTCTCAGCTATAAGCTCCACTAATTTACCAGCAACACTCTTGGAATCTTTCTGTCTGAAGAGTCTCATCAAATCAGTGCATTGCCTCTGGTGTCTTCAGGCCAAGCATTCTATGTGTAAGAAAAAGTAATAGTAACCTTAGCATGTTGTCAGCATTAGATTAATAGCTCAAAAAATGCAAGGTTTTTTAGTAACCTTTGGAATTAATGCAGTCTAAATATGCGCTATGCAAATACGCAATATGGTGCACTTGCATCACACTAGAATGGATATTTTTTTAACTCATCCTTTTCCCTACTGTTGCAAAGATAATTTTATCTGGGCAAAGTCAGAGCAGAGTCTCTCTCTCGGCCTCGTCACAGCGTATCTGCCTACAGCCCTTCTTTTTCTCAGTCCAGAATCAGTCTCCTCGGTCGTCTGTGTTCTTTCTTCCTGGTCCTGTGTGTAGAAAGACTACATTCCCATCTGCCCAGCATTTTTGATAGACTTTTTTTTTCTGAGAAATTTGCCAGTTTATAAAAGCTAAACAAAATGTTTTCAAGGGCATGGCAGGTTAAATTTTATTCAGTTGATTTTTGGAAACAAGTCTAGTTCTGATTTTAAGAAAACTGAAAAGGAAGAATGTCTGTTTTAGGAGAGATTCAAATGCCTAGGCTAAAGCTTGTTAAATGTAATGCTGGAAAGTAACTAGTTCTTCTGATATGTTCAGGTTACAATCAAAGGAAAGATGTGTCCTCAGATGGGAATGGGAAAATCTGTATTTCTGATGGAGGATATTGGTGATGAAGAAGGAGGCGAAAACTTCCCTGTATCCACAGTCATGTGCTCAGTCGAGGAGCTGGCGTTAACTCATTACAGGCAGAATGGTTTTGATCAGGGTAACTAACTTTTTTTTTTGTACAGTAAAACAACTGTGGGAGTAAAGAACCAATTTACTAAGCAGTTCAGTTAATAGACCAGTTTTAGCTGATATGATTAGACCAGTTTTTAGTCTGATTCTGTTTCCTTCCCAAACGGCTCTAGTATGTAATTTCCTTACCAAAATGCTCTAATACGTATTTTCCACCTGACCTGCTTCACGGCCTTTAATTATTTGCTGCCTTCATATACCTAAGGTGGTTTTGAAATGTGTTAGGAAAAACCCCAATGTTTCTTCTTTATCTCCAAAGGAAATTAATTACTTTGCCTTTATTATCAGTGAACAGCTATTTTATTTCTTAGGAGTAAAATGCTAGCAGCGTCATTTTAGGGAGTGTCATTAAGGAAAGGTAAACTTCCACTGATTTTTGGTACTACACGGACGTGAAACCAGTATATACCATAGGAGGACACGTAGCAACTTCTTTTGAAAAGGCTTGATTAGTAGTTGTTCATGTATTTTTACAACTCAAGGGCTGTGAAAAGCCATGGACAAAAAAGAATGTATAGGTCTGTTTAGAGGAAGAAAAGCAAAATACTAAAAAGTAGGCAGGTTATTTTTTAAGATAAAATTTATTTTTATTTTTTAAGATAGAACTTTTTTACTATGAGGGTAACCGAGCAGTGGCGCAGGTTGCCCAGAGAGGTTGTGGAGTGTATGTATATATGTGTACGTTCATATCAACATATGTTTGCATATTTATGTACACATCTTTAAGACATAATGTATACGATATGTACATATGTCCATACATATGTTAAATATGATTTAGATAATATTATATATTATAAATATTCCACTATAATATATAATTATAAATATAATAGATACAATAATTATAACACAATTATATATAATAATAATAATGACCATTATACAATATGCAAGATCTAACAAGATCTAATTATATACTATAGATATGTTTTTACTATATTATATATTATTATCACCAATAATATACTAATATAGTAATATAGAATATATATAATCTAACATATAACACATAGTACATGATATATGAGATATAGTGTGTATTAACTAATTTATATATGTATATGTAGCGCATATGTTAGAATAATATAGAACCTATGTAAATTTGTATACATCATATATCATACCATTATATACTATAAATGTATACCATTATATATTTATGACATATGAAATATTTAAATGGTTGCATTATTATGGTATACTGTATATGTATTATATGCTATGTATTATATACTATATGTTACATACTGTCTAGTCTTACTGCTATATCGTATGTGACATATAATAACTGTATCTTTGTATGTATATATAGTATATATAGCCTATATGGTACATACATTGCTGTACAGGGTTTGACTGGATGGAGTTAATTTTCGTCGTGGTGGCCCATATGCTGTGGTTTAGACTGGTGACCAGAAGAGTGTTAGTGCTCTTCTGGGATGTTTCAGCTGTTGCTGACCGGCACTTCCACAGTCTCAAGACTTCCTCCGTTCCTCCCACAGGGAGCAGGCTGGGGGTGGGCGGGAGGCTGGGAGGGGACACAGCTGGGACAGCAGACCCCAGCTGACCTTCCATGGCAGGCACCTTCCCTACCGTAAGTTGTCACACTCAGCAAAAACTTGGGGGGAGTTTTTCTGAAGTCGCTGCTCCTCGAAGACTGGCTGAGCATTGGTCTGCTGGTGAGTGCGTGCTTCTGCATTGCCTTTCTTTTTTTCTTTCTTTTTCCTTCTCCACTCTGTGCCCTCCCACCCCCCTCCCCCCAGTTACTTTTAAAATTGTCTTTATCTCAGCCCCTGAGGGGTGGGTTTTGTTTCTTTTTGTTCCTCACTTTTGCCCTTCCAGTTGTGCCCCCAGCCCGCTGGGGCAGGAGGGGACAGCAAGTGACTGGGTGGGTGGGCTTGCCTGCCATCCAGGGTCAAGCCACCAGAATTTTTTGAATATATAAAAATATGCATAAATAAATATATGCATAAGTATATAATATAGAAAAAATATATACATATGTGTGTATCCACATACATGTATACATATGTGTACGTACATGTATATGCATATATGTGTATACATATTATACATGTGTATGTGTATATGTATGTGTGTACATGTATACATATAAAAAACCCACAACCAACCCTCATGGGCTGATATAAAGACAATTTAGTAAGTGACAGGAATGGAAAAAAAAGAAAGATGATGCAAAAGCACTCACCCAGCAGACAAATGCTCTGGCGTATTACTCAAGAATGTAATATATTAATAACAAAATGTTTATATATAGATAGAAAAAAAGTTTATATTACACATATATGGACAAGTATACATACATATGTATGCATGTATGTATGTATATGTATGTATGCATATGTGTATGTATACATACACATATACACATACATAGGTGTGTACATGGACATGTATTTATATGCCTATCTGTAAATGTAATAGAAACGTTTCTATGTAAAGAAACATTTTGTTATTAATGTATTAAATTTTAATATACTGGCTGGGCGTTGGTCTGCTGGTGGTGAGTGACTGATTTTTGCAGCACATATATGTATACATGTGTATGCATACATGCATACATATATGTATATGTATAGCTCCATATACATTTATGTATGTATACATGTATGTGTATATGTATGTGTATATTTATAATACAAAATATTGTTCTATATAGAAAAAAATGTTATTAATGTATTAGTTCTCTAGTGTAAAAACTAAAAAATTTTGTGTATGAAAAATTGTTAAAGTTAGAAGAGTAAACCTTATTCGTGACAGGGCATAGTAATGTAATCCTGCGCTGTGAATGAGGGCCGCTAGCCTGGCAATGGAAAGCAGTAGCAAATTGTGGAAGTAATAAACTGCATTTACAACTTGATGCCATCACGTTAGTATATACTGACTTCAGCTGTGTATAAACCTGAACATGGCATGTTTCTGGTTTCAATCATGGTGATTTAGTACCTTTTCATATGAGATTGCTGTAAAAATTAATGTTTCTGTTTTTATTAAATTTTGTCCTTTAGGCATTCATGGGGAGGGCTCAACATTTATGACGCTGTATGGTATTCTAATGTGGGATATCATTTTCATGGATGACATACCCGACGTTTTCAGAAATTCCTATCAGGTAGTTTTGAAAGGCTTTCTTTAGTTCATTTCTTTACCCATTGCTGTAGGCTCTGTAACCATGTTGAAATCTTAGTCGGGATTAGATTAGCGTTTTATTCTGAGGTACTTTCCGGACAGATCTTCCTGTTACTAAAGGGCTCCTTGCTAACTAATTGCTGTGTAAGTCTGGACTGACTGTCAGATAGGGTGGGATTCATGTGGCTAAATGCATATGATGTCCTGGGTCTGAACTCACTGGTCAAAGTTTCCTTCACAGTCAGGGGAAGAATACTGCTATACCAGAGCATTGCTCATCTCATTTGAAGATGATGCATGCGATTAAAAAAAAAAAAAAAATTAAAAGAAGAGTCTGTTTCTTTTCAATAACCTTTAGAGGGAAGTCACATTTTTAAACTCAGGTTTGTTAACACTCCCACCTGCTGCTTCCCAACATGTTTATGCTTTTGGGATCATCCTTCCTTTTTGTCAAACAAACAAACAACACTGCACCCCCCCAACAACTCCCTACCACACCCTAAGATTAATGATTCCAGGTGAACTTGTGGCTTTTAGCTAAAGGCTTTACAACCTACAAATTACAGCTAGAAACAGTTTTAATATTTGCAATTAGGAGACTTGATCACTTAGTGGCATTTGCTGAGAAAACCCTAAAAAGCCACCTCAAATGTTGTAGAACTAAAAAAGCCCAGACAATTGTCGTCTTTCTGCCACCTTAATCCATTGCTTCTAATCGAAACCCTGTCCAAGAGGTAAACCAGCCAGTATCGTCCTCTTCTTCGACTGGATTTATTTGTACTGTAAGAAATGATAGGTTTATAGCAGTATGAGATATCTTAGGTAGAAATTTCTTCTTATTTTAGAGGTGAAACATGCAGGTTTTTCTTGTCTTTTCTCCCTCCCTGCCCCCGTTTTTCTTTATTTTTCTTCACTAGTATGAAGTAGAAATCCTTGCAGCTGAGTTGAAAACCACCTGGTGGTTTTGGAGATGGCTGTCTCCCTAATTAGTGACCACTACAAATATCTCTTTTTAATTGGCGGCAAGAGAGATACATTCCCTCAAGGCCATCCTTACATAAGCAAAGGATGTAAAAATCTAGAGAATCAAACAGTACAATTATTTTATTAGGCCAATAGGACTAAACTCAAAATTATGAATACGAGTCGCTCTCTGTCCCACTAATCTGATGTTTAACCTGTTATTTTATTTTATGTTGACATGGATTATGATTCTGTATATGGTCATGTCTTGAAATAATTTCTTAAGCCGCGAGCATTTGAGTATAAGTATTCTTGGTCATATCCTTGGAGAGCTACTCAATGATGAAAAGAGGCAGCTTACTACTGAGTAATGGCTGTTCTTTGAAATGGCTTTTACTACTTGATTCTTGTATTCATCTGACCAAGTAAATTTAGGGTTGAATACTGTTTGCAGAGAGAACTGAGGTATGGTTGTCCTTCTTCCGTTGGCATTTTGAGGTGGGACATGAAGAGACTAGCAGGCTCAGAGCCAGGACAGGAAGGGGACTGCTGTAGCTCCAAAGGCCATGCAAATACTGGTAAATGGAAGTCATAGAAGTCACTCATCTTGTGGAGTATCTGCTGTTCTTGTAAGATGCCTGAATTATATGAATGTCATGTGTTAAAAGCAGGTATTCTTTGTCAGTGCAAGCTGCCATTTACTGCAGAGCTTTCCTTTCTAAGTACATTTCCTTTTATATAATCTTATATGCAGATGACACCTACTTGAAAAAAGAAAAAAAAAACCAACCCAAAACTCTTGTATGTTTATATGTTTATAACAAGCCCAGTATTTACAGCTCATTTGCATATTTATGTTTTTTTTCCTAACTAGATTTTACTTACTAATGCAGAGCAAAGCTGTCGTGAGCCTCAGGCATGAACAAGGATGAGCTGAAGGCTTGCATCTGATTCTCTCAGTCCTTCCTAGGCTGTATTCTTGTGCGATTAGCTGTGGCAGCAATTTGTGTAAGGCTGAAATTTGCCATTTTCTAAGTGCACTGCATTTGATTTTGAAAAGCTAGAATGGCACTCAGCTACTACTCGATAGCCTTTTTCAGCCATGTTCAAAACTGAGTAATTGCTGCGGTGACTTTACACACTAATGCGTTCAGCACTATAAAAGAGGTATAAACCTCTGCCTGTAGGCGGCTCGTGTGATACTCTCTAGGTTCATCACTGCTTTGCTCTTCCCACCTCAGACTGCTCACTGTAGCTGAGCAGTCTTGGTACTGATTCCAAATCCTGACTAGAATATTACTGCTCGGAGAGGTAGGAGAGCAGATAGCTCTTTGTTAAAGGAAACCTTTGTCTAGAGGTCAAAACCCAACAGTGCACAGGCTAAGATGTGGCCAGCATTTTCTGCACTGGCGTTGGGTGTTAAAATATATGCAGCTTTTCTCCCATGTAATAGAGGTTTATGTGGTGGACATACTCAAGTGAAAGTGACCGAGTGTTTGAGTGAATTTGTAGTTGAGATAAGAAAAATAAAAAGTAGGGCATTGTCGCTCTTGGAATCGCTGCTTTGCTGCCAGCTCCTCAGGGCTGTATTTACCTTTTTATACAGACGTTCCCCCTGGATTTATACACTGACAGCTTCTATGAGAACAGGAGAGATGTCATTGAGGCCAGACTCCAGCAGCTTCATACAGCTTCCTCAGAGACCCTGGCAAAGTTGATCGCTGACATCTGGACTGCTCAGGAGGGAAAAGCAGCAGCACTAGTTAGCTGGGGGCGGTTTATTTCCCTTCAGCAAGTTCAGGTAAGTAACTACTGTCCAGAATGGGCACGCTGTTTGATTAGGCTTGCCGTTAAACCACACGCAGCCGTAGTGTGCTCACAGTTTGTCCTGAGGCGCTGGGCCAGCACTGATGGTGAGTGGTGGGAAGGAGGAATCGAGTGGGGACTTCAGCACAGTTCTCCCTGCTCCCAAGTACTGTTACTCTTCGCTGATATGGTCACTTTTCCTGCAACAGTAGTTGGGCACACAGCAGAGAAGTTGCTGTAGATAACACCGACTTAATTTTCTTTTACATGTGACTAAACAAAAAGCTGAGCTGGGCCGTAGAATATTCTTGCGAGAGCTGTACAGGAAATAAAGAAAAAAAAACCCAAACAACAAAACCCACCACACCAGCTATCAAAACTTCTCTTACAGAGCCTTGTCTCTTGCCTTGGAGGAATGTTTCTGAGCGGTGTTTTTAGGCGACTTTCCAAAGATCTACGCCATTGCAGAGGGGGACTTCCTGACCTGGTTGTGTGGCGTACGCACACTAATCACTTTAAGGTATTTTGGGAGATCGTGGAAATTCTCAGTGCTGAACTCATCTTATGCTTAGGTATAAAACCTTCCCGTTGTCAGCCCACATAAAGTGTATTTTCCCATTGTGGTGGAGTTACACCTGCTGCTCATCTGCCCAGCAGCTATGGCAAGCAGTGGGTGATTGTTTATCTGCTATTTCATCACATTTTGCTGTAGCTTTCATGGGCATAATAAGAAAGAGCAAGAAGTGGCTAGGTAGTGTTGTAGAACAGGTCTTCAATTAAAATTACTGTAAAGCAACTGTTACCAGTCAGTCATACGCATTCTGATTCTTGTTAGCAAGGGGTGCTAACATCACCGCTTACACAGAAACTTGAATATATGAGACTACAACAACTACGTCTGTCTCTGCTACAAAAACAGAGTCAACAGTCATGGCTTGTGTCTTGCGTGGTAGGGGAATCGGTATTAGAACACTGTTGGCCATCTCTCAGCTGCTGGAGCAACTTGTTATGTTTGTAAAACACAGCTGACTAGCAGAAATTAGTTCTGTGGAACATCTGAGTAAGTTGCTGTAATGATCAGCGGGAACAGGAAAGGTTGCAGATGATGGATTTTTTAGTATGTGGTATGTTCATTCACCAGTGCCTCTGTGTTTGGTGGGTACTTACTACATAAAATTTCATTCTCTTAAACTTTGGAACATGGGCTAATAAGGTAGCACCCACTGGGTCTTTGTGCTGAATCTGTATTATTTTTGTTGCAAATAACGGCCATAAAAGAATACTTATATTAGTCTGTGGGAGCTAATGATCTTCCAGTTCCTCCACAGGCACACTACTAATCATCAACATTTCTTTGTAGCTGGTGGAAGTGAAAGGTCCCAACGATCGCCTGTCCCACAAGCAGATCATCTGGCTGAGTGAGCTGAAGAAGCTGGGTGCTACAGTAGAAGTTTGTCACGTGCAAGCTGTTGGAGGCAAGAGTAAACGCCTCAGTTGACACAAGAAGTCTTGATCACATGGGTAACTTGGGTGTTTTTAAAGGAACCGGCTTGACACACACTACTGGCTGCTGCTTATTAAAAGTAGTTTCTTCTCAAATTCTGGTTTCTTGGAACATTACTGTAGTTATTTTTAGCACAAAACATTCTAAAAAATAGTTTGAGAGGACCGTTGGAATGATTTACAGTATGTCACTTTGTGTTCAGAACAAAGCCTTTCTCTCCCGCACAATTCATAACTTGCTCTATGAAAGGTAATCTCGGGGCTTTGCCCAGTAAAGACAAAAACAGAGCTGCAGTCGCACTGGAACCAACTGAGATCCTCTACAATAAAAAAACGTGGTGCATCAAGTCCTGATCATTTCCACGTTGCCTGTGTAGCCCCAGTTCATTATGTTGCACAGGTTTCCGTGCAAGTTTAGCACATTCCCAGGACTGTCAGGACCAGCGTGGTTCTATAACTGTCCCCACTTTGCATTATGTATTTCAGTTTTCCACTTTAATATAAAAAAAATACAGCTGGTCAATGACGGGATGCAGTAAGGCATAGAACTTTTTTTTTTTTTTAAATGCTGTTTTAATGTGCTGCTGTCTTTGAAAGGATAATTTATTTAACAGCTTCTGTTGTGAATATGTGTATTACCTGTATAAAGGTGAAATATTTCTGGTAGTAGACATGTGGTGTTCAGTGCCACGCTCACTGCGCTCATGTGCAGCAGTGGCATTCATTGTAGTCAGTTTTGCCCCACATAAATTGATGTGTTTTCTTGTTCAGAAATAAGTCAATTGAAATGGAACCAAAAGGATGAGTTCACTTTTAAGACACCAAAATCCCGTGGCTTTGTCTCCATTTTAACACACAGCCAGCATCTTTTCTCTGGAGTCTTCATTCTTATACCGAGAAATCCTGCTGACCGTACAGACAGCAGATGCTGTAATAGAATGTAGTGAGAAATTAAGATGATTTGCACAACCTTTTAATTAATCTTTCTACAGCACAGGGTCCCTGCTTCTCTTGGAAAAAAACAAATACACATCCCATCCCCCCCACCCCAATTTTTTTCGTTAGAGGAAGTGAAAGAAAACCACCTGAAGTTTGCTGTGGAAAGTTAGGAACTTTTATTTTGTCTAATTTACTTCACATTCACAACTCGGCATCAGGATTTTATAATCTTCCTGGCACTGCTACTTTACTCAATAAATCATTATCAGGCACAAAGGTTTTAGTTTCAGTTGAAATAGTGAACTCTAAACCATCACAGCAACAGCATTAGAAACCTACTGCCTAGAGCAATTTGAGGTACAGATTTCTGTCTCTTACGTTAGAGGCAAATTTAAGATTTTGTCCTTTGCTTAAATATGTTAGAATTTTTTTGGTTTTAATGTCGTTCCGTCTGAGAGTAAGCCAAAACCTTTGCCCCACTTGCTACATTTTCTTCAAAAATACAAGGCAGTTAATATCAAAGTGGTATTGCAGGCAGGTGCACGTTAAACACACGTGCAGGCCTGGGTACACATTTACACACAGACACACACTTTTCAATGGATTTCTGGAATGAAAGAAATTTCTTTGATACATGGCAGTAAATGGTGAATAAAGTTGTACTACCATGATCGCTAAGCCTACAAGACACTCTACCTCGCAGTAATTAATGACACTGGAGGTACACTTTAACCCTACCAACCAGCATTCCGTCTTTCCCTCCACGTGGTTTACAGTGTAGTACAAAAGTCATGATATAACAGCCAATAACAGCCAAAATAGTGCACGTTTTCAGGAAACAGACAAAAAAAAGGTAAGATTCTTGATAGTTTTTCTACAACACCAAAATGGCATGAACAGTATCTTCTTTTAAATGGTGAACAGAAATTAAAATTTGAAAATGTGTACATATATACACACACACACATATATATACACACTTGTATGTCAGTATTCTGTACAGAGAAGTTAAAGATATGTACTCGCACCCCAAAATTGCATTTGAAAGTTATTAAAGATGCTCAGAGCAGTCCCTACTGACTAGTGCTAAGGCAACTGTGCAGAGCGGAGAGTATTTTAAAATCAACATTTAGTACCTGTCTTTCTTTAAAAAGTAAATGAAGAAAATTAAGGTGTTCCAGAGGAAGAAACAACACCCAGCGGCAGGCACGCACCCGCACAGAGACATGGCAGTTGTCAAACTCCTGGGCAGGCGAGGCCCCTGCGCGCAGGGAGCGGAACCTTCTCGGCAGTCCCAGGGCAAGGGGCCAGGCACCTTCCTCCCCGTCTCTGCTCCCCGTGCTCGGCGCCAGCT
The DNA here is from genome assembly GCA_008921705.1 of Burhinus oedicnemus. NCBI lineage: Eukaryota > Metazoa > Chordata > Aves > Charadriiformes > Burhinidae > Burhinus > Burhinus oedicnemus. The sequence goes on from VFFE01006128.1 coordinate 114,214, forward strand.
CAGCCTCCACCTGCCCAGCTCCACTTTTGGAGTTCTCTGAAAGTGATCCTTAAGTCTGTTTGGCAAATAGATATTTAGACAGGTTTTGTTTATTATAAAGGCATATTGTTTTTAACCCCCTCCCATGCTATATATATAAAATACAAAGACCATCTGCAGCATCTGTACACATCTTAGAGCTGAAATGTAAAAATGTCTGAAATCTCCTTATAAAAGACAATCCTGTTTAAATACAGTACCAATTTTTTCCCCCAAAGGGTACTAGCCTAAACAATTATTTTTTTTTTATTCCACCAGCTGCCTGTGTGGAGTAATTTATTTACACATTTTTGGTACCTTTAAACCAAAAAAGTTACACTTCTAAGGAAAAAAAACCCCAACACCATAGTTTTAACTGTAATTTTAAAAAGAAAAAAAACTGGTACCAAAAGACACTAAGCACACAGGTTGAGGTCTTCTATGTCAAGTATCAGGCCAGGGAAAGCAGTAAGCTCATTTTAAAAAAAAAAAAAAAAAAAAAAAATCACAAAAGCAAACTAATACAAATATTTGAATAATGAACTGAACAAGGTAGATGACTACTCCAGCAAGCTTGTAAGTAAACACAACTAGTTTGTGGACCATTTAACATGCTCGGACCGTCTTGCAGCACAATTAGGCAATTGAGGTGAATACACGTTTTTTCCTCACAAACAGTTGACCAGACCCAATCCGGCGTCATGTCACAACACGCACGTGCATGTCCGTGTGCACACGCGCACACACACGCTCAGCTGCTTTGCATAAAACCAGGTTTGGGGGGGTTTGGTTAGTTAATAAAGGAAGCCACCCCCTCTCCCATTAGCCCCTTCCCAGAGAAACCGCCCGCTTCTCCCCATCAAACCAACCCCGCGGGAGCGCAGCGCAGCGCAGCCCGTGCCCCCTGCGGCTCCGCTCGGGGCTTTTTTAGCCTGGGGAAAAGGGGGTCCTGAATGCAATGGCCTCCTCTAGCACAGAGCCTGCACCCGTAAGGCCACTCCAGATGCACATTTTCTAAAATAAATACTTGAGCAATCTCAGACATCCAAAACCCACATTGTGATTTAGGCTGTGCTGAAGACCGGTTTGGTTTTACAAACAAATTAAGAGCTCCAAATCCTATCCCTCCTCGCCTTTTTTTTACCCCCAAGATACTGTGTGTTATCATCATACAGCTTTTTTTTTTTTCTCCTCCCAATAACTGAGAATAGCTTCTAGTCTATCGTATTCGGCCTTCGGTGCCTTAACTTGTGAGTCAGCACCTGAACAGAGGCTCAGCGTTGGTTCAGTGGCGCCCGGTTCATGCCCAACACAGCCTCGCTGTTCAGAGGAGGCAGCCGACAGAAGCCTTAGCCTAGGAGAATGACGCTTTACTGCTCCTCCACCCTCCCAGTACACTTTACTTTCTTGCTTTTCTCCCTATGGAACTTGAGGCTTTTTCTGGCACAGCATCCAGGGGAAAGGCATCATTTAAAAGGTTTTAGAGCAAAGAGGAGGCTGCTGCATTAAGCAGAGGGAGGCTGTTGGATTCAATTCCCTCAAGCAGTGCTTGTCCATTGCACTGTCTGTACAGACATGCAGGTACATAAAAAGGCGGACCACCAAGCACTCTTCGTCCAGCACCTGCTTACAGGTGATGGCAGCACTCGCACCCCTCGTGGATTTGGCCACTGGGAGCACGTCCTCCTTTCTGGAACCCAGTAGGGCTGAGGATGAATTCTGCTGAAAGCTGCTCCATCCTGCAACAGCATGAGGCGAGGGTCGGTGGGGATCAGGACGTGTGCAGGGATAGAACACTGAGTATTTGAGGTGCCTATAGAAAAAGGTGAGGCTCTCATGAGACTTACCAAAAAGCTTAACCTTAACAAGGAAAAACCTGATGTCTCTTGAGCTGGCCGCTTGCCATTTCCAGAAATGGAGAGGGGGAGGCGGGGGATGGAACAAGAACTTACTGTAACAATCAACTGTAAAAAGTTGGGGGGTCAGCTACATTAGAGAAATCTTGCTACTGTTTCCTCCCAATTAAAGGCACTTCTAAAACTACTACAACACCGTATCTACAGTAAATGTTTTAAGGTTAACAGTGCATTGTCCTGAAGTTGGTTCCTACAGTTTAAAGTCAAGCTCATGACAAAGAGCACAAATCTGACTAATTGTTAATGAATACATTTTAGGGAGAGAAAGGAAAGGGAAGAACCCCACCCCCAGAGATACACACTGCATTAACACATATGTAGGGTGATCAAGTCACAGAACATTAGTATGTATGTATGTATGTATGCATGCATATATGTGTTCTTCCTGAAGAGGCAATCTGATAAAATAGTTTGTTCCCAGATTCCAGCTGTCGGTCTGTGTCCACTGCACCGAACCACTTTGCTTTGCCAAGCTGTTCTGACACAAGAGTCACTTCAGTCGCTATCTGGGAAAAAAGGTATTTCAACCCTCATTAATGACCACGCCAAGCCTTTCAATTAGCTAATGAAATGCTCCATCACATACAATGAGCCAAACCACAAAAATATAGAAGGAATCGGGGACCAGAAACCCTAGCAGATGAGAACTACTGAAGACAAAATTGTGCGATTTGAAGCATGACTTGCTTTGCTTTTAAATATTTGTGCAAAACTTACGTAATGTTTGTATATAAAAATTATTACAGCTTTCAATGCCGCATTTAGCAGTGTTAACTTAGAAAAGACAAAATGATATGCTGTATTCTCCCCAAACCTTTAAACCATCACATCATCTTAGTCTTCATTTGCAAGCGTCTCAGTGGATAGCCAGATTTTGGCACCACTTAAAAATTTGCTTAAAGGTGTTCCCAGAATGCTCCGCCTGCACAGGTTCCCTACAGGAGAAAACGGGAAGGAGGAGGAGAGAAAGTCTGGGGCCCCAGAGGTGTCATTTACACTCTTTGCTCTGAAGTACATCCTGCTTTGATCCAGTTCCGAGCAGTTGCCTTGCAAAGAAAAGTTGCTTTTGTATTGCCGAAGATTCCGGTTTAACATGTCTACTTCATCTGCCAGCAAAGAAACTTTATGGAAAGCAGTGATGAAGCCACCATGATTAATCTGGGCCTCAGGAACCCAGCGGAAGTAGCACAGTTTCCACAGTTTTATTTGTGTTCCAGAGATACGGGGTAGAATTACGCCGTGCAAATCAACAGGCTTTGCAAACCAGTCTCTGAAGTACTGTTCCATACTGTTACTCTGACTCTCTGTTTGCTGTAAAAAGTCCGGTTTCAGTTTTAGTATCAGAGAGTTTCTTCTTGGAAGGAACTCTTGCTCACTGATGATTCCGTTTTTTAATGCTGGGGGGACACCTCGCAATGTGGAGCTGTAGTTTTTCTGCAGAAAAGAAATACTGGTAATTTTCCGGTTTTATGCTCATTTGAATAGCAGATTTCCCTGAGCTGCTAGGATGCATCATCCAGAGAAATGATGTGACCTTTAAACAGTTCTGAGCTTGTGAGTCACTACCGCAGGGCTCACAGGTGTGGCCACCTGCGGCCTTTAAAAAGAAACACATGTTTTCTAGACTTTCTAAAACAATGAATGATTGAATTAAGCAGTATTCACTGAAAAAACTGACAACCCTGGAGGACAGAAGTGGCATGTCATCACCTTTCCATAGGTGAAATAATACAGATGTTGGCAGTGAGCTCAGCTGTATCAGAAAACGTCCTGGAACACAAGGCTCAACCTTTACTTCTACAGAAAAATAACTTCTTTAAGCTGGGAAGCTAAGAGAATTAACACTGCTATTGCTAAACTAAGGGTGTAAACCACTATGTAACTGTAAATTTTTAAGCATCAACACCGTATGGTTAAGCACAGAAACAGTCCATTCACAGACAGACGTCACTATAGTTACCTTTGAGCGTTTAAAAGTTTTCACTGCTCCATTTTGGACACACGGTGCACTCTTTCCAACATACAAAGGGTTGTGAAAGAGCAGGCGATCCCTGCTTGTAAACTGAAGAGACCAGTCCCAAACACAGGGAAATCTGAGGCCTTTCTCATCACCCAGCTGAATATTTTTGCTTATGGCAAATTCCTGCAAGAAGTTAACATTCAGGCATATTAAAAATCAAAATAAGCCTATTCACAAATCTTAATTATAAACCAGCACGTAACTACTGGGCAAAGAAGAGCAGGGATATACTTTAGAGGTGGCTGCAGCAAGACAGTCTGCTGCTGGAGAAAACAGCTGTACCCTCTTTTTCATTTCGTGGAATCGCAGAATGGTTTGGATTGGGAGGGACCTTGGAGAGCATCTCATTCCAACCCCCTGCCATGGGCAAGGACACCTCCCACTAGACCAGGTTGTGCAAAGCTCTGTCCAGCCTGGCCTTGAACACCTCCAGGGATGGGGCATCCACAGCTTCTCTGGGCAGCCTGGGCCAGTGTCTCACCATCCTCACAGTAAAGAATTCCTTCCTAATATCTAATCTAAATCTCCCCTCTTTCAGTTTAAAACAGTTCCCCCTCGGCCCATGGCTCCACTCCCTGATAAAGAGTCCCTCCCCAGCCTTCCTGTACCCCCCTTCAGGTACTGGAAGGGGCTATAAGGTCTCCCAGGAGCCTTCTCTTCTCCAGGCTGAACAACCCCAACTCTCCAGCCCTCTTAGGGGACTGAGGACTAATGCTTACTTAGCAAAAATTACTTTTCAGTATTGTTTGTTTGTTTACTCGTAACCCCCCCAAACTGTTGAGAATACACTAATGCCCCTCAATGCTCTACTTTGTAAGGTAGCTATCAACAACTTTAAAGGGAAAATATTTAACAAAATAAGGAAGTTTATCAGCCATCATATATTTTCTACACAGAGTTCTGATAAGCTCCAGCTTTCAAAATCAAATTTAAGTGCTCAGTTTTCTAAATATCTTCATTTTGCATTACTATTTGAAGTTCATGCAGGCTTTTCCAACTTTTTCAACTATTTAAACAATTATGTAAAGAGATTTCAAAGTCTGCCTGAAGTGCGAAATTCTATTTATTGCCTGTCATTCTACTTTATCAATTCCAGATACAAATCTGTTTCCTGGAGGAGTACAAATAATAATGTACAATAACTATGCTTTTCTAGAAAAAAATAAAAGAAATTCAATAGACTTTCTTCTTGAATAGTTAGTTACTGTCTATGCAAAGATCACCTGAAAGGACATTCTGATCATACTCATCTGGGGAGCTGAATATTTTCCCCTGACAGACCGTGACATTTTGAAAAATATAAAGGAATACCATTTAGTTGAGATGATGTTATTTCCAGAAGGGCATAGTGAAGTCCCGTATTTGAAAAGCAGGTGTAACACTTCATACTCACAGTGCTTTCCTTTACTCGCTGATGAGGACAATTGAAAAGGAAAGTGCCAAACAGTGAGATGCGTGCGCTGTCGTACAATATGGTCAAGTACATTTCAGAAAACTCGAAGGCTGCTGGGTATTGTTCTAGCAGCTGCCAAACACAGTCGAGAAACATCAAGAACAAAGGAGACTGGGAAAAGAAACAGAGAATTATTGGATTTAACAGAAGCTTTTCCCAAGTCATACCAATTTTTTTGCAGTTAGTGCTCCATTAGAGTACGTAGCCATACCTCTGGTACGTTCCTCAACAGGGTAAATTTGGAGTATTGTTTTTTTCATGATTTTATGCAATTGTAATACCCTGTATTCCTGTTTAACTTCTTTCACAAGCAACTATGGCAACTGGCTTCCTCAGCGTTACCTTCCCACAGCTTTCCCTTCTCTTTAAGAAGCCAGTTAATTCTTTCCTGGGCTCTCTTCATACTCATGTAGCTGCAAAAATGCTTTCTGCCCTCTTGTATGTCCCTCATAATTTCCAAATTAGTACTTGTATGAGCCTTCCTTGCTACTTGGCCTTATTTTCACAACATATATACTTCTTGTTTGAAATGATTGGAGAGCTTAAGATTCAGCCACGTTAACTTCTCACTACACTTTCTAGCTCTTTCCACAGTGGCCCATGAATGGCAAAAGTATAAACTATCACTTATATAAAGCTTAAGAAATATTTTCCTCTGCCCAGTTTCACTCTTCTGTATATCCTTTCCTAGGGTCAAAATACCTGCTTTCTCATTATTTCCCCCTTGGTGTTTCAGTTTCTTTATCCCTTCGTGCATTTTCTCTGCTCGATGTCCTCAGTTTACCTGTTGGCCCCGCTCTCTGGGGATACTGCTTTTCTATGACTCTTAGGCATTGTCCCTGAAAAAGGCTGCTAACCTAGGGTCCTCTATTTTTCCAACTGCGATTACAAGTCTCTCCTTTGCAATGAAGAGGCCAAATAAAAGTACCTGGAAATACTGAAAATCAAGCACTTTGCTACCCTCTATTAGTCTGTTTGGCAGCTGTGTATCAGTTCATAAAGCTGCAGTGCTTCTCTGTCAGCTCAATACTTTGAGAAGTACTGCGTATTGATGTGACTTTGCGTTCCAAAAATCAGGGATGAAAACAGATACCCATGGTAAAACAAACAAAACGAACAACCCACTCCTAACCCCTTTTATTTCAATTAAAAATGTGGGCTGTGCTACCATTTGTAACAGTGGGACCTTTTCATGAGTAACACTGAGGCAACAAAAAAACCCAGCAACATTGGATTGTACCTGGTGTTTCACCGGTTCTCACATATCTCTATTCTGGACAAGGACTCATTTCTCTGATATTAGTTTCATGAGACTTGAAAGTATTAAAAAATATTTTTACTTTTAGATTTCTGTGTGAATAAATGTTCTGGCTGATGTTAACCAGATACTGTTATCACATACAAACACAATTCACTTTTACCTCTTTGTCAGATCTCTTTAAGTGGTTACACCTATCTAAAAACTGATATCCTGCCATGACCCATTCCTTCTGTATTAAGCTTTGAAATCCAACAATTGTTCGGAAATAGGGATCCAGCATGACTTGAATGAGAGAAGCAGCAAGACAGCTCAGGTCCCGTCCCTCTTCCTCTGTGAAGAACATTAGAATGTATGAAATATATAAGGTATATATGCACATACACAGAATTAGATCTCAAAGAGCAGAAAATGACAACTAGGTCTGATGTTTTTGTTTGAATTTCTTTTAAAACATGCTTTTTGCTCCTGTTAGTTGTTAAAAAAAGCTAGAAGAAAAAACCTTTTTTTAACCAAGACTCATACTATAGAAATGTTCCTGCAGTATCCAGCACAACAATGTATTCACCAAGAACAAAACACCCACCCAAACATTTGGTATTTAAACCAAGATGTGATGAGAAGGAGAGTGCTCATGTTGCTGGAAATTTTCAACGTATTTTCCACCCTGAAGCACTTTTTCGAAGGCCATCATGTAAGTGGGATATACCAGCTGAACAGGTCTTGTAAAAATTACAGAAATTGCAACATTTCTGATCTCGATAGGAGCAAGTTTTTCAGTGTCTTTTTTTTCCTGGAATATCCGTTTCCACTTACACAACAGCAGCTGCTGTTAGTGAAATACTTTTGTATATAGGACCTCTGAAGAAAACTGATATTGCTTGTGCAGGGAGTATCAGTTCAATTAACACAGTACAAAACTTCACCCTAAAGTTTTGATTCTATCACATCATTATCACAACAAAACTCACAAAGACTCAAAGTGAAATATTCCTTTGATGCTACGGGCTATACTACAGTTCAGATAAAAAACAAAATTATTTTCCTTTCTAGTTCCTCAAATGCCTAAAATATTTAGAAGCGATGGGGTATGTATAAAGATTACAGTTGATTTTATCTGAATGTGTCTATCTACGTTACAATAGTAACGCTAAGAATTACAGCATGCTACAGGGTTGTATTACCTTGCAGAACTACAGAAACATGCTTACACTCCATCATGTATACAAGCTCAGCAGAATGCTTAAGAAATGATCTAGACAGGAAAAGAAAGTGATACAACAGTTACTTTAACAGGTTCACACACTAGAAGAAAAAAATATTTGCGGTATCTACATTTACCTACCTCATATATTAGAACAGAGAATCCTTCAACTGATTCACTGCTTATTTACACTGCTGAAAGTTTTTCACATCTCATTAACCATAATCTTATTAATGGTACAAACCTAATATACTCTAACCAGTGAGTATTTTCCAGTGAGGATAGCCACTTCTCTTCAGTTTCTTCAAAAGGCTCTGCAACAAGGAAAGTAATCACATTGCAGAACTACTTCAAATAACTATTCCTGTTAGCCAGATCTATTAGAATTTGTTACATTTCAAGAAAATAACTACCATGAAAAAAGTACAGTCCAGCATACCATTAACACACAGCTGTTTGAGTTTGATATGTGCAGCCTGGATTTCCTGGATGTTGGGGAGACACTTGTCCAGATCAGATTTGTAAACGTCACTTCTCAGGGGATGGCTTCGAGTTATTGCGTTACAAATCCTAAGTATGAAGAAGAATCAGCCATTTTATTATTGCAGAGGAGAGAAACAGCCTTTCAAGAAACATGCCACAGCCTGTAACTGCAAACAACTAAAACAATGTAAAACATGCACCCTATTTAAAAAAAAAGCTTTCTAGTTTATATTGAGGAGATATATTGCTCCTGCCACAAAGCTATTGACTCAAATATTTCTGGTATCTGCTAGTTACAAAACAAAAAAATGGAAACACCGGATGATTAAAACAACACGTTAGGGAAATTAAAATCTGAGGCTGACTTACAGTTAAATAGCTCTATTTAATTCTCCACAATTTTTAGTAAGACTTATCTATGCTAAATAAACAGATCATATATAAAGTTTATAAAGCCAGGAAATCCGACGGCGTTTCAAATAAAACTCAGAGCTCCAGCCTAACACACATAATGCAAGCGTTTGTACTACTACAAAAAGCCACCCTACAAATTAAATCAAAGAACAAAAAATACCAAGCTAGTAAACTACTTATTCAAGGCTCTAAATGCCTTCATCTTTCATCAAAGACAGTGAATGACAAATATTTCACAAAAATACCATGTGCATTGTGGCGCTGAATCTATAGAACTGTATTTCCCAATGCCACAAATAAATTAAATAATTTTTACTGTGTCTTGCTGAAGCAGGTAAGAAAATCTCCACCAACATAACCTGTATTACAGTAATATCAATAGAAAAGATCTGTTTTTCAGATAAAAGTCTTGATCCTTTTATCTGAACGACCAGCTGCCTAAAAAATAAACATCCCTTAAAATTTGAAAAATTATTCACTATTCTAAAATGAAGCGGACCTTGAATAAATTGTGCCACAACTGTATTCAGAGAACAGTTCCTCAAAACTATTGCACTACATTATGAAGCAAGAATCTTCTCAATTACCAATTGCTGCTGTATGTTACACAGTCACCACTTGTGTTATCTTACGCATCTGATTAAAGAGTAATGTAACTAATCATTTACCTTTGATCAATTCTTCTTTGTTGCAATACATCTTTAATGTTGGCCATTCTTACAAGGGCACTCCCATTAGGGTGATTCCAGGACCATAACTAATACGGGGAAAAAACCACAAAAGAAACAACAAAATAATGCAGGTTAATGTTATTCCATAGATTTTTTTTTTCTTAATGCTATACACAAAACTATGTTAATTGGCATATGTATCTTTAAGATTAATATTGCACAATGATCGAGAACAGTAAAGAATAAAGGCTGCACTTACTGGCATTCGTCTCCCAATAAAAGAGTAGGAGTATAGCTTAAGGTCTTGATCTGCTAAGGAAGATGGGACCACGAAATATTCTGGAAGGCTTAGGGAAAAAATACAATACAAAAGGTTACTCTTCCCTACATATTTTACCAGCTTTTCTCTTATTGCAACGCTGTCTTACCAACTCTGTTAAACTATAATGCACCAGCCCCTAATACTGCAGGTTGTCCTGTATGTTTGCATGATCTTACATATCATTGGTACAGCTCAGATCTATTTGTTTAGAAACTGCATGTTTCAGAGGGAAGTACAAAAAAGCATGAAAGTAACAGATACCAAAATATGACATTTCCTTTAATGACAACACTCGCAGGCTCTTTCAGCTGAGGGCCTCTCCAGAGAGCGGCACATTTAAGAGGAGAAGTGCACAGTCAGGTAGGATGGAGGCTTCGGTAGAGGAGACAGGAAAAGACAGTATAATTGCCTTGTTGTCTTCTACTTGCATTATAAGAGAAACTTACCAAGTAGATACCATATAGCCTTCATTGACTGAACAAACTCTCCACTCTGATGCACCTGTCCTTTTGATTTCTCTATCCCAATCAGAGTAAGTTTCAAACAAAGGTGTCTGCTGGCCACTGGCACTGCCGATGCCGCCACCACCACCTCCTGGGTCTATTCCATTCACCTTCTTTGCTAGGAAAAGAACATTCATCAATGCGCATTAAAAAAAAAATATTAAAAAAAAATAATCAAACTCTTCACCTTCCTAATTACGAGAATGAGCCACTAGCATCAGGAATAGTATTACCTATTTTTGTATTACAACAGATCAGTGATTTAATGACAGCTTGGCAATACATGAAGATGTAAATGTATTTTTTCCTGCAGTTTCAACAGAGAAGCAACATAAAATTGGTATGTTGTACTGCTTTATAGAAAGCAAGACATACTAACACCCAGGAATGAATGTTTTCTTCAGTCACAGGATTTCTCTCTTCAACATGCCAAAGTTAACGATGTTTTAAAAACATGAACCCTTTATAGGCTACCCTTTAAATAGGTACCTTCTGAAGAAAGCAAAATAAAAATTATATCATTTCAACATCTTTTCCTTAGAAATGACTGCTGTATTAACAGCAAAGAAAATAAATTGAAGGCCAGGTCAAAATATATATAAATATATATATATATTATTTATATCCACACAAAAAGACGGCCTACCATTTTGCGGCTAGGGACCAAGAGGATTATATAGTCTGTTACTAATACAGAAGGATCTCCTTTGCTGGTCAGTCTTTAGGTACCAAGCAGGCAGCCAGCCGTCTCAAAGGAGACTACATTTTGTTTCTTGACACTTCGAAGTAAATCTTTAAATGAAAGTGAAATACATTGTGTCTCAACCCTACTATCTCCCCCATGAAAGCTCCTAGCTTTAGCAAGAGCCTGTAAAGATGTAAGTGCCTGCCCAAACAAAGCAGAATACAGCATTATGGCTCTACTGTCACCTCACTGATTGTGTAGCTTCTGCTTTCTCTATCTATCAACTTCATTCTTGTGCTAGTACTCAGATTACTTATGTTTTTCAGCAGAAAATGGGACTAAAATCAGAATGAAGTTGTTGTTCAAAGATAGTATACAGAGAAATATGGTAATTACAAAAAAAAGTTATCATCTTACTGTTCAATGGCAGGATATATAATTATCAAATACAGCCTAGTGAAAAAATGATGTACATATACAGCAGAGCAACGCAGGCTCTTAATGTTCCTCAAGAAGTACAAAGACAGTATTTCAACTTTACTTTCCTGGGACTAGCAGGGATAGAGTCATAAAACACAGTGCTGGAATTGTAAGAGCAAAGCCAGAGATCTATGCTACAGACACCGGGGTTCACAACAACAACAAACCCCAACCCAAATCAGCAGTATTTCAAACTCTTTTCTCCAAAACTGTCTTTTGCCATTCTGGTCTGCTGCTCCAGAGGAACATTATTTTTTACCCACCTTATGTAATTCTTCCACTAGGTATTTTTCCATACAGCAAATGGTATTTTAAGGACAGAGTAAAGGCAACTTTATGACAGACTAACACTTCATTCACACTCCGCTTTAACATTTTAGCTGCAAATCGGCTTCCTCCCTAGTACTTTGTAATGCTGAAGTACATGGACCTTAATAACTGCCCAAGTTTTACCAGATAAGAAATTATGTGTGCAACATAATCACATGCACAGTTATTCTTGTGCATGCACAGGGCAGTCATGTAGGCACCTGCATGAAAAACATGCATTTTTGTGCAAATCTGAAGGCCTGAGCTCATAATTCCACAACATTCAAATTTTGTAACAGGCAGATCAGTGGTTTCTAATGCCAGCTGCTGAGTAAATATTTCAGTACCACAGAACTACATCAATGGCACTTTCTCTGTTTGGAGGCTTGTTATGCTAGAACTGATGGTTTTCAGCTGTGTATTGGCTGGGGAACACTAAGCAGTGACCGCACAGCATTACACTAGAAATCAAGTTCCAAAGGCATCTTTTTCAGGCTTACCTAACTGACAAGGTTCAGTTGGAGATTGGCCTTGAGCAGAGAGGGTGTGCTCCAACTCAGCAGGGGTGGTGGAGGTTTTGAGTGGGAAGAACTGCCTAGTAAGCCTCTAGGAAAGAAGGTTTGGAGTCCCAAGTTGCACAAATCCTCCTGCAATACCACCAGAAGAGAAACTTATTCCCAAAAGAAGGGCAGGTGAACAAGCCTGCCTGATGGGAGATTAGCTAGGTACCTAGAGTACCAATATAGACATACAATAGGAGGATCGAAGCGTGAATTGAGAAATACGAGTATTCATGCTGATGTAAGTGTCGACATAGGTAGTTTTGTTTTGTTTCAGACAGGAAAGACGTTTCTTTCAGTTTTGGTCATTAATGTCTATCATAATGAATGACTTATAACCGACAGTAAGAGGTTGGGTGCAGGACAAGCCAATTTTATTACCCCTGGAGAAAGCCTCAAATGCTTTTTGCCATTGCTTCTAGACTGAAGTTGTACTAAAATTACATATTATGGAATAGGAAAAAAAAAAAATCAAACTGTTTGCATACTTACCTGGATTATGATACATTTCCCCAACATACTCAAATGCAAAGAGAAGCTGAAGATCCGTTGGCTGAGAATAATGAGCTATTGCAAGGCACACCTAGGGAAGAAGCATTTATTACTGTTAACTATAGACATAAAATTCACTGCCCTTAATTATGACAGCATGAAATATGCAGAGCAAAATTTAAAAATCAGTCTTCTGATGTTTTATTTCCATATTTTATTTGAGAGGAGTGAATTATATAGTTAAACATACTCATATTTGCCAAGAGACCATTACTGTAACCACAGTAGGTGAGTTCCTGACCATCTATCAAGAGTGATTAACTGACTAAGGGCAGGCTAAGGTTTTGCAAGAAACGTCAGACTGCAACAGGCATCCTGAAACGTGATTCTCTGTATCAAGAGACAAGCAAGGACTTGGAGCTACTAAGTTGTGCCTGCACACCTGCATATAGAATTAAGGAGAACAGAAAAAGAAGAGCACAACACACAGGGGGTGACCACAGTACAGCAAAATTTTGGTATTATTTTTTTAAAATAATACTTATCAACATAGCATAAGAACGTAAGAATGGCCATATTGAGTTAGTTCAAAAGGTCCAGCCTAGCACTCTGTTCCTAACAGGGGCCAGCTATCAATGCTTAGGGAAGAGGGGTAAAAACAGAGCAAGCACATAATGACATATTATCATGATATTTTTCAACAGTTCACAGTTCAGGCACTTCCTGAGCTAAAATCTGGTATCACTATTCAACCGCATTTTACAGATATTTCTTCTACAAAGTTGTCAGTTGGGTCAAGAGGTTTTTGAAGTGTGACTTCCCTGTTGGTTCTTCCCTAAAGTAGCATATTTAACCAAAACTTCGTATCTAATTAAATTTTTAGTATCTTTTCCACAAATTCTTCCCATAAAGGCATCAGACATACCAGTCTGTGCTACCCAAAATTCAACCTTCAAAAATTTCTGCTCTTGGAAGGGAAAACAAGAAGTTACGAAGTTGCTCTTTGAAGACTTTCAGGACCTGTGTCAATCCTGCATCTCATTAAGTTGTATTCCAAAATTATGAAGGGCATTGATGAATATAAATAAAAAGCAAATTGTTTGGTAAGAAAGAACTGCTTTTCCTCCCAAATTACTTGGAAACGAGCAATTCACGGTGGGAGATGTTTTCTTCATGTTAGTCACGTGTAGTTTGTTTGTCACCTGAATGGCAGGCCAAAGATTCTCCATCAATCTCCAATTCCAATAGAAAGTGAGTTTTTAGGGCAGGTCCTTTTGCCAAGTGTGGGGGATCTACAGTTAATTAAACATGCCAGTAATCATCCCCTTCCCAGTTCCAGCCGATCTTGAGAACTGAAACATCAGCCAAACTTTCTGAGGGTAGCAAGATGTCAGCTTCATTCAATTCTGGCCTAGCCCTTGCAAGGTTCTGTCCCAGATGACTAGATTTCATTCACAAAGAAACCCACCCGTAACTTCTAGATGCCTGCAGGTTTACAGCAAGTTCCAACACTGTCTCTGACAATCTGATGTGTTAATCAGGTTTAACCAGGCTGAGTCACAAGCCCTGCCCTGGAAAGGGAAATTCAGCAGAGATATAAATTGAGAGAGAGATGTCTCTTTAAATGTGGAAATTTATGAATAACTACAAAAGAATTGACAAAAACCCTACTATCTAGAAGAATCAAATTCAGGAAGAAAAAAAAAGATTCAAGTAGAGATTGGTACTGTTATTCCCCAAATTCCAGGACTTGGTTTAGAGTCTTTAGCTTTCCCTTCTTCCCTCAGTATTTGCTTCTCCATTTTCCTAAAATGTATCTGCCTTATCTCTAAAGAAAATCTTTAATGAAAAGGAGGTCATAAAACACAAAACTCCATTCAACATGTTCAGATACAGAAATTCCATGTGTCAAAGTTTTTAATTAGGGACATAGTATAAGTTCACATTATTACCACCTAAAATTTTTCCTTTCCATTTTCTTCCTTCCCTCCAACTCTCCGTGACTTTTTATATTTGGCAACATGTTGACACAGTTTATTCACTGTTTAGCACTTTTGGATATTATTTTTGAAAAAAACTCTGTGCATCCAAGAAAACTGTTTTCTGTTAGCGAAGGGAAGTTTTCTTATTGTAAGACACATAGAAGAAAGATTTGCATGACACACCATGGAAGGAATAAAAGTGTCACTGGGAAACAGTCTAGCATGACTTTTCAAACGAACATTTAGAAGCCGACTTCCAGGATTTAGTAAAACTTTTAATAATTACCATGAAGTAACTGGAAGCCATACACATTTTATTAAATCTTGTGATTTAAGTGTACAAATCAAAGCTGAAGAAGCCAGCTATTCCATAATACTTGGCTTCTTCTAACAGACTACTTTTCCCTATCACTCACAATGAAACGAAATGGAAATCTGTGTACGTACACATTTTGACTTCCATTTTTCTATGTGACTTTTCACTACAATAACTGATACTAACAGAGCTACTCCTCATCTTCATTTACAGGAGTGAAAGGTGAAAAGCCTTTTACTATGCTGATCTACTCTCAAGGCTCGAGGATGAGCTGCAAGACAGTAAAAAATTCCATTGTGCTGCCAAGTAACACAATAGAAATACAGTAAAACCTATTTTTAAAACCAGCAGCTGAAATCTCTGTCATTTACTTGCCATATTTAAGAAAGAAAGTATGCGTGTGCTGTGTTAAGAGGGGTAAAATTGTGTGTGGGAGACCGTAAGCATTCAGATCTGGTTCCCAAAAATATGAGCCCATAGCTGTGCTTTTGAAGCCAGCAGCTGAAAAATGCTCCCAGGTGTCCCACAGTATAGACATAACTCACAATACCAGGTACCGCATGGGTGAAACAGTCCACCTGTGGGTTACAATACAGGTTCAGGACCCCTACTTCTGTTATTAAAAAAAAAAATAAAGTATTTATCCTGCTACTGTCTTCATTTTTACATTTTAGACAAATTCCACTCATATACACACTAAACAAGTGTTAAAGATACACTCATTTTCAGTTTATTCCTCACTAAATCCATAGAGTAGTTCTATTGTCTGAAAGTTTCAAAAGACAAGCGCATTCCACAGATCTCAGCAGATTATCATCAGAAGTAGAAAGCTCTTAAATTGGAAGACAAACATGTTTTACAGGAAATGTTCTCATATCAAACTGAAAAATGTTTGGTATTTTTGCCAATTTACAATTGTGTAAAGCTGAAGATATTTAGGCTCAGTCAAATAACAAGAGAATAGGCTGCTTGTTGGAAAGTTCATTTATTAAAAGCAGTAAACACAATGGCTGTAATTATTTCATAGTACAAAGGCCATTTCCCTATGTCAGTGTCCCCTGTTCAACCCCTGTCTGAGAAAAATAAATGGTACTTTCAGGGCAAGCCCTCCTCTTCTTCAACAGGAATTTTACCAAGGACAAGAGCTTCAAAATATTGCTAATGCTCTTGGAAAAGGTCGTTTTGAACAGTCATATTTAAGATATGCTAAGGTAGCAAAGCCATGCACTTCACCTGCTTCCCTAAGCCAGGGTACCTGCCCTGTGAACTCAGTGGAAGGATACTAATTCCCCTTGCTACTGCCATTTCTATTCTGAGTAGATGCCTGTAGTAGAAAGTCAGGCAACTAGGACCAGATCAAGTCCCACAGACAGAATTTGTTAATCTCCCTAGGCAGGAAGTCTTCTTGGGAAAATAAGCTTTCAGGTAACAATACTTTTCAGCCCTAACCAACACGCACATTCTCCTAGCTGCTAAGCTAGGAATTGTCGAATTGAGAACAGCTTTTTTTTCTTCTATAAAAATTCCAATACCAGCTATATGTAATAGTTAATTTGGTTTGAGTACAAGTAATCTACACAAGAGGAAACAGTACAAGAATTTCAGAAGTTGAAGTAACTTTTTACATATCAGAATCCTTGTTTGTACAAGAACGTGTCTGAATTCTAGGTACAGGCTTCCTTAGCATTAAGAGCAATATTAAAATACACTTCTACTTTTTAGAATACCTTTAGATTAGTCTACTTCTGAAAAAAGTTTTCTTCACCCCCTCCAATCCCACTCCAAAGACCATAAAGATAATAATATCTTCTCATGCATTCCCAGTGGCTTGAGATATTACCAGTTTTGTGATCTGTATAAACAATTAGAACAAGGTAATACAGGAGTTTGGGGGGAAAAGGAAAAAAAAAAAGACATTACAAAGGGTCAGAATAATTTGTCCAAAACTCTGAGTTTCATATTATTCTTCTTAACAATTAGGAAAAAATTCTTCTGCTCCATCCCAAGTGTTATGACGTATGAGAAGGCTAGTTTTGATTGCACAGGAAACAAGATTTGAGATAAATAATTTCCCTTATGTTTTGATTAAGCATGTGTTTCTGAAACTGCTCTCACAGTCATTTAAAAAATCTTCCTGAAGAAAAAGAACTGAGGGAGTTCCAGAAGAGAAAGAGACAGAGAAAATGGAGATATATTTAGGAAACAGGAGATTATAGGGTGTGTGCCATTCTGGTGCACTGCCAAGATTCATATGTGTGGTGAGGCAACACGCTATCCATCAGCTAATAGTTGTAAGATCTAAAGCCTCACCTTTGCATACACTTTAATTTCTTAGTCTAATGTCAAGTACTGTAGTGGCTAGAAATTAGCAGGAGTTTTCAGTTTGACTGTTTGTTGTGATTTCTGGAACAAAATCATTCTTTTTCCTTTAAGGAATGTGAAATGCTTCTTCTTTCACACTGCCTAACTTAAGACTTCCCCAGCTTGCTTACCCTTGCTTCCCCATCCTCCACTTCCTCCCACACCCATCTGGCTTTCCTGCCTTTGGAGACTCTATAGCTTTATTTTAGAGACAAAACAGGATTAAACTGCTAAATAGTGATGAGTGCGAGTTTCCATTCCCTCTATTATTCCTTAACTCTTGTCTCCCAAATATCCATTAATAAAAATTAAGAAGGAAATATTTACTTAACGTTCAGACAGTATTTTATTAGCATATATTGGCTGCAAGTAATGTTGAAGGTATTTTTCTAATAGAACTGATTTTTAAGCTTCTTCACAATAATTTACCCCAAAATAAACTAATTCACCTCAAAATTCAATGTGTTCTTCCAATTTGTTTCTGCTTAAAGGTAGAGAAAGACATCTCTGCAAGTTCTACCAATGTTACCCACGCATCATATCTCTGTGTACTCAAGTCAGTCAGACTGTCCACATCTGACAGTGGACATCTGTCCACTGCTTTCAAACTTGGAGCCTTCTTTTCACACTTTTTTTAAAAGAGACTCAGAATACTCTCTACTCTAGTAAGGTAGCTTAATTAGCGAGGGTTATTCTCCCTTATGCCCTGTTCAGCAAATATAGACACTTCCTTAGGAACAGATTACATTCTCTTTGCCAACACCAATTTATGTAACCGAATGCTGTTGAGTATTTCCATGGCATTCAAGGAACTATGCATGAAACAAATTACTTCACTGTATAAAGTTAGTATCTGTTCGCCCTGTAACTATTCCATATATTTAAAGCTCATTTTTAAATAGTAATTATCAAGTGTATTTTTTTTCTTTCTTTAACTATTGCTCTAAACAGAACATTTGCTAGCATCTGGCAACAAGTTAAGAGACATTTATACTCCTATAGTTTCAAGCATATACTTTGGAAGGTAGATGTTTCATTTTGACTTACCAGTGCTTTATTCATAGGATGATACTCTGTATTACCAGGATGACATTTAGTTAGAAATCTCCCTGTTCTGATTTGTATGGCTGACTGTATTTCTGTAAAGTTTGCTAAAGGAAGCTATTTATGATTTATAAAGCACTAACACACAGGTCTCTTGCTTTACAGAACAGAGGTTGTAATACTAACTATAACATCACCTTCCCTTCTGCTTATTTTAAAAACAAGTGAAAAAAACCTTATTTGAAAAAACTTCAGTTGTAAATACTTCAGACATGATTTTAATTATAGCCTGCATAATTCACTGATTCCATTCAGAAGTTCTGAGCTCTGCAGTTTTTCAACATTAAGCACCCTAGAAAACCTTCACAAAACACAGAAGCACAACTTATCCAGTTCATTTTTTACTCAGGAGGTTGCATCTAGCTCCAAAATGACCATAAGCAAATTTGTGAAGAAAAAAAATAGTTGACAGTGATTTTGATTTTTCTCAAAGAGATGACCGGAGATTAGGCCTCAATGTAAAAAGGAAAGTGGAGAAGCTGGAGAGAGTCCGTCAGTGTCTACCCAAGATGACTATGGTCCTGAAGTACATCTTCTGAAGAAACTGGACTGCACATTTAGCTGTGCAGTAATGAGACTGCAGGAAACCACTACTAGGAAGGTAGTTACAGACTCAGTCTTGCCAGATGGCATAATGGGCAGCAGCCAGAAACTCACCTTGGGACAGTCAAGCTGCACATCAGGAAAAACATGCAGCACTGGAACAGGTTACCCACAGTGGGAAAAGGCTCTCCATCCTTGGCAGTTTTCAACATACAAGCGAACAAATCCACTGCTAACCCGATCTAATCCTGGCAACTCTGAAGAGAAAGGTGGACTAGGTGATCTCCACAGGCCCCTCCTGTCTAGCATCTCTGACTCCATGGTCAGTTCTCTACTACAACACGCTCTCGGTCAGAAGGCAATGCTAGCATGCTCAGCTGAAGCGAAGAGCAGGAATTCCCTCTCATCAGAGCCCAGTTACACTTTAAGTTTTGGTCCTCCCTACAAAAGTTATGCACACACAATTATTTCCAAGTAGACAGCTACCAACGTTTCCATGTACAAATAGCTGGATGTAAATACATTTTGAAGTGGCCCTTCAGAACTATACGGAGGCCTGACCATCTTCCTTTGTTTTTAAACATCAGGACAACCTTGCTAATATGTTCTACTTGAAGGGCAAGAACAGAAAGCAGATAAAAATCTTTCA
Organism: Burhinus oedicnemus; assembly: GCA_008921705.1. Classification (NCBI taxonomy): domain Eukaryota; kingdom Metazoa; phylum Chordata; class Aves; order Charadriiformes; family Burhinidae; genus Burhinus; species Burhinus oedicnemus. Next base: position 133,957 of record VFFE01006128.1, read on the forward strand.
AGAGTGTGGTGCTAGCATGCCATTTAAATGCCAGAAAGAACAAAATAACTCAATTCAATATGCTGTGTAAGACCATTCCAACTGTGTTCACCAGCATCCCAAACTAATTTAAGCAAAATCCTGATAGAAGAAACCTGATCTAAGGACCTCATGGTTTTAGACATTTATATTTTAATTCTAACAGAATAATGTTATTATGGAAACATTAGATGAGGTTAACAGAAACTTAGCTCCCTTCAGCAAAAGTGTGCTTCTGTGACACACCCACACAAAGTTGCTGTAACCTACTTGATGCGTAAGAACTGCAACAGCAGGCACACATGTTCTCTTCCTCTCTCCTTTAGTGAGGCATTCTGGTATTTGAAAATGGCAACTGTTATACTTGTGGTCACCACTAGTACTAACTTCATAACCACACAGATTCAGATCCTTCCGGATCTCTAGAACTAGCTGTTCTTCCGATCAAAAGAAATCAGGTTAGACCATGTAATTATAAATGTATGAAGCAAGCTCCTTCATAAAAAGGTTTCACTTTTTGTTCTTGCATAAGCAAACGCAGCACAAAAAGTGCTAATGAGATGCTGAGTTTACACTCTCTTCCTCCCTCCTCCCGGCTGGTCTGAGCTGTGACAGCCAATTAGAGACAGTTGCTATAAAGATACTGCAGCAGTGAGGCTGCTCCAGGGAGATTTCAGAGAAGCTGAGAAAGGGGAATTGATTGCTGAAAGATTGCCAAACATGAAAGGTTACAAACAGCTAAGGCAGCAGGCATGGAGGAACCTAAAAAAGTAGCAAGAAAAGAACAGTCTGCTTGGTTACTGGGGCTTCTGCCCATGGATCTGTACACGAGGGTAAAAGGTGAAGAAGTGATGAACTGGTTCATCAGTTACTCAGCTGATAACTGCAGACAGACTTATGTCTGGCCAGATGGTTCTCAGGACTTACAGGGTTAAGCTCAAACTTTATCCTACTGAGAAGAGGAATTCTTAAGCTCTGTGAACAAACTGGGTCATTCCTTACGAAAGGGCTGCTGTGCCACGCCTGGCCAGAAAGGGGTGCCATGGAGGTCAGGGGAGCTCCAACTCAAATAACCTATCCCACCCATCCAGAAGAAGGAAGCCGGTGAGCTGTCACGTAGACTAACCATCTCCGATTAGCAGAAACTTATCGGGACCTTACCACTTTAAATAACATTGTATGATATTGTTGAGACTTATGACAACAAGTGTTAAAGCTGGGGAAGGAATGACATTTCTAGGAATGTACAGACAGCAGTAATTCCTCTTGTCATGAGGCAAGCAAGTCTCTTCTAAGAAAATGTTGAGCAAGAGCAGATAGTTTTATGTAGATTACAGAAACTGGTCATTCCAAGACCTCATTGAAGGACTTGCTATGTGAAGCAAATAAGAAGTATATGTGTAAGATAGTACACTTTACCTATAGGTAAATTAAGCTTATGACTTTCAGAAAATGTATCAAACATTTTCCATAAAAATGTAAACATCTGTTGTACAGATGCAATGCGGTATTCTGACTCCAGTCTTTAAAAAAAAATAATAAATTAGTACTTTTAAAAAGTACAACAGATACGGCAAGAAATGAAGGTTTATCTTACATGAAAAGAAACAGTTAATACATCATGCTAAATTTTTTACCTAACAATTTAGACTTTAAAAATCTAGGTATTCTCCTGCAACAGCATGTGATTTATTTGCAGTGCTTTCCCCCCTACTTCTCTATCAAAACGTAAACGAAAATGTTCTTATTAGCACAGCTGTTGCTACACACAATGACTAAAAGGCAGGATTTCATAAGAAGATATAATACCTTTTTTGCACTTTCAGGACCCGCTTCATCAAAACGAAATCTGACAATACGGAAGTCTTTGCAATAAATTATTAATTCAGTTGGATTAAATTTAAGCTTTTGGTTGGGACCAAGGACCTTCTGCTTCCTTTTGGTGTCATTCACTGTAAAGAAAAGACAAAGTTATTGGACTGTGTTTTGTAAGCATACAACACAAGACTGGCTCAAACAGATACAGTAACGCTGCTACCAGCAGTTTTCCCATTTAATAGTGTATTTCAACTGTTCGATTGATGTAGAAAATCTCAAAGTCCTCCTGTGGATTGATCTCCTTTCAAACAAGTGGCTGAATTTCTGCTTCCTGTATGTCCAGATTATTTTTGTCCATCAACAACTTCACAAACAAGGAATTAACATACAGTATTCCCAAGAGCAACTGTTGCTCCCAGACAGTTAATTGTGTATGCTGCAATGCCCTTCTGATGCACAGTAATTGGCGCATATGCTGATTATTTTTTTTTGTTTTGTGACTTGGATGTATAAAAAAAGTGCTGGAGTTAAGACTAACTCCTTATTTCTTACATAAAACTCAAGAATGTAAGTATTGTAAATTTCCAGCTGGTCTAGACCTGCAGAGACAGGCTATGTCTCTTGGCCTTCCCAAACAGAGAATATTATGTTGTAAAAAGTAAGAATCACACAAGCCACGGAGATTTTATTTGTGGTAACTGGGAAAACTGGGGCACGTAACTCTTGAGTGATTAACTGACACAGCTGCCTGGTTGCAGGTATCTTCTGGGTTAAACTTAAGCACTTCCAGCGCACTCAAGACAAGTGTTCTAGGACACCTCCACAGGTCCTGCCATGCACCTTAAGTTTTATTCAGCTTTTAAGGCTTTTATCTTAATTTTAAATAAATCACGGTTTCAAATCAGCGAAGATTAATGACATAAAACCTTAAGCATCAACAATTCTGCGCAACCTAACAAGCAGTTAACAGCTTTGAACTGAGTACGTTTAAAGCCTGTCACCATACTTAACTATTTTTGACCTACCTGTGACAATCTGCTCAATGCATGTTAGTGGGACATCATGTTCACCAAGGAGGAGGTTTTTGTAATGGAATTTCTGAAACACATGAACTCATAGTGATTAATTGCAGTTCTGCAGTTCACAACCAGATATACAGCACAATTTTCAAGAAACTATGATAAAAATCAGGCATGCCTAGACTCTTCTGACATGTACCACCCTTGCCTATTCACAGGCAATTAGAGGTTGTGGCAACAGCTCTCTTGGGCTGGTGAATGCAGACCAAATAACTGTTTCCAAACTTAGGTTTCTAAACCTAGAAACCCCAGTGGAGTATGCAAAATAACCCCACTACTTGCACCGAACTTACTAGCCTCAAAATTTGCTGGTAGAAATTCAATACAATCTGAACTGTAAAATATATATATACAATATAAAAAAATCTCCAACTATTACTGTAACCATAAAAAGAAAAAAAATATTAATTCAGCTTTCAGAAATAAGTTTTGACAACTACTTCATGTCAAAAATTAATTTTTTGAAGTTGTCCTCCATCAGTAATGGCAATAAAACTTGGACACATTAAAGGCTTTGCTGATCTGACGCTTGTCTAGTCAAAGGAACATTTGCAATTATCTTCTTCAAGGAGGAACATGTCTATATAATTCCTGCTTTGCCTTTTGTAAAACCACTTCCCAATGAAGCCTCCATAAACAGAGGTAAATAGAGCTGGCTGTACCTCCATACCAAACTTGCTCTGTTCTGATACTCTCAATGAAGGGATGGAACAGCAACACATCCAGAACAGGACAGTGGAACCTCATCATTTAGCCTGCTTTGTTTTAGAAGGTATCATATTTATATCAGATATGAGACAGATTCATTGCATTCTAATTAAATCCATTTTACCCATCACATTTGTTGTCACAATGTAGTGATGTGAGTAATAACAAACCTGTAGTGGCATTGGGTCATCCGTAATAAAGGAAATCTTGAAGTTAGTGCAAACCAATTTGCCCCAAAGGTCATATTGACTTGTATCTGTTGCGATGCATTTTCTTACAAAATTTACTTCATTTACCACAATTTCACCTAAAATAGAAAAAGGGGAGGGGAAAAGAGAAGCCTATATAAATCTTGTAGGTACAACAATTCTAAGTCTGTAGTACCAAGAACCTCCTCTTTACCTGTTTCAAGTTTTACCCTCTTCTGGGTAAACCTAGAGTTTATTGAACGCTACTCCAGGGAAAAAAAAGAAAACTATCGTTCCAAAACAGACAATATTGTGCAGCAGTGAAAAAGCAAAAAAAAAAACCAAACAACCCAACCAAAAACCCCCAACAAAACCCACACCACTTTCCTTATAGCCAGATAAAAATCTGCAATTCTTCCCTATTAAAAATTCACTGGTTTGGACAACACTGTCCTTTAAACAAAGGCATACACCCATGCACTTCAGCTAGCATTTATTTTAAAAAGTGAAATTAGATGGCTATTGTTAATTACTTTAGAAAGTTTTATGAACTTCATGAATTCAGAGACTGAGGACCATTTAAAAAGAAAAAGCAAATTGCTACACATAATATTACTTTTTAGTTCCACAATAGAGGTTTCCGAAAGCTAAATAGTAATTTCACTCTTACTTCAAGAAATGAACTTGGTCATTTATTTTACTCCTGTATAGGGCTTCCGCTTCTGTCACCAGATCAACCACTTCCTTCTGCTGTCTACCATAAATAGCGTGCGAGTTGAAGTGTGTTCAAGAAAAGCGTAGTAGGTTTTTGTTTAAAAAAAGACTAAGGACTAAAGATTGCTAAAGCCTAATTTACTCACAATAGGTTGGCATATTTAGTCCCAGTTGCCTAAAATGTCATCTCAGAGTGTCCTATGCTTCGCAAGAAAACAGTCAGTTCTTTAGGTGGCTATAATGGCAGTAATCAGTTATCTGTATGCCCAATGAGTATGGATATAGCTTTGAATAAATCTCCCGTCAGTCTCCTGACCTAGAGAAGGTGTTTTCCTCAGGTAGTTGTCACTGCACCCAAGTAACCATACACATTGAAAGAACTGTCTTTAGCATTCCAGACACCTGAGCGGAGACGCACCTTTTGCTAGTTCTGAGACCCAGTCTCTGCACATGCTCCTCATCCCAAGCTGTCCGGCTAAGCTGCCCTGCCAGCTCTCTTGCCCCTAATATGATTAGGCATCAGCCTGGAAGCCCCTAGGAGCCACAGCAGACAGAGTCCCTGCTTTTAGTTCAGTTGTGATAAACAGCTCCAAAAATTCCTTGGACTAACTCTGTAGCCTGGAGCTGGTAGAATCATGCTGAGTATTCTGGGACTGTTTGAAGATGTAAAGGGACAAGTTTCATTGACCTGTGGTTATCATATAAGTGCATAATCTATGCCAGAAGTGGCAAGAGTTGTGAAAATGCTCTATAGACAGATGTGCTGGACCTTTAAAGTATTTTCTCAAATATTTTGGGGGGGGAGGTGGGGGGGGAATCTGATTCTGACAGCTTCAGTACAAATAGTTAAGCCCAGCCAAGTCCACAGCAATTAAAAACAATGTCTTATAATGGGGTACATCAGAATGACAAGCCCTACTTCTGTTAAACATCGTAATGAACATGTTTCAATACTTTTAGCAGAGTCTGGCCTGAAATTTCCTAATGCCCAACTTCAACTATTATATATATTATATAACTATGATATATAACTATAGCCTTCAACTATTCAGTGTCAAGTTCTCACTCACATTCTGTCTGAGAAGCCTCCCCTCTCCAGAAAGTCAGTTCTTCTAAACCTAAATAGTTTTTATTCTTCCCTCTCTCAGTACCTCCAGTGTATCACTGCATTTCTAATAAAAAGATATTAAGGGCCAAATATACCGTGAAATGAAGTGCAACTTCCATAAGTGCTTTTTTTTTTTTCCATATAATGTTCTCTTATCTGTTATCAAGCATAGTATTTTTCGGATCACATATGGAGGCACTCTTGCTAAAAGCACAAATTACTACTACCAAACTATTTCAATAATTCATGTCTTTGATGCTACAAAACAGTAGAGAAATAAGAGATCCATAACTGCTCTCATGCAAACTTCTTCAATTTGAATCTACTACAGTTTAAAACACGCCTCCTACATCATTCTCCCTCATCAGTCTTTTTTACTTCCCTCCTCCATTCCCCGTAATTGTGTGGCGACACTACAAGATGTTAACACTAATCCTATTTTAGTGCAACTTCATTTATTCTCATTTCATCCAACACAAACATATTCTGGATTTTTTGGCCTAGCTTCTCCTTTGCACTCAAGTTTACAGCCCTAACACAGCACTGTCAGTTTTGAACCTGAGTATTATAATCTGGCAAGAATGCATGCATGCCGATTTCAACAAACGGGTTTAAACATTAACAACGAAGCATGAGAAAGTTTGCAATGAAAATTTAAAAGATGCAGTTTTCAAAATCCTTTAGAAATGGAACTTTTTTTAAAAAATGCAGGTTTGGAATTTTACATTGGCCTGGCTTTTATCCCTCATTTGGACATCTATAATGAGCAGTAAAAAAAGGTGGAAACCTTCCAAACTTAAATTTAAGAAAGCAGATAAAGAACATCAGTAGTACATGGTTGGTCTTACACAATGAACCCTTCTTGTATTTGTAGTTGAGTAGGTGATTCTTCTATACAAGTGTCAACAACAGAGCTATTCAGAGATACTACACTGCGCATTCTTACAACGTAGCTGCTGCTTTTTCCAGTAAACAGTCACAAGCTGTTCCAGACACGGAACAGCAGTCAACACTTCCATGTGACTCAAACAAAGTATGATCTCAGGAGACAAGAGCAGTTTGTTTAAACTCTGACAGGAAACCAGAAGAAAAATTACAGGTTGCCACCCTTCTATATAAAGCCTAATCATGTTTAATAAAAATATTTCTACATCGAATATGTGAATCACAAAAATAACACAAGAGACTGAAGGATCTATCTAGCTAATACACCTTCCACTTAACACACTGCCTCAGAATCGGCTAAACTTCAGAAAAAATCTGCTAAATCTCCCAAAAGCACATAAAATTTGACTGTTTCATATTTTGGACGTTAAAAGAATTCATGGTATGTATCTAATCCACCATAGTGCACAACCCACTACAATCCAAAAAACCCTCAGAAAGCAGAGCATGCACGCGTGGGAACTGGAGGCAGGACTGAAAATGCTGAATTCCATGATCAGCAGAACGAGCGATCAATAGGCATCAGAGCCGGTGTGCAGCAGCTCCCATTTTGTCCCCCAGCTGGCAGCCACACTAAGCCAGTCTGGTCTAGGCTTCAGGGCAATTCCTTTCTGCAAAATTTGAAAACGCAATCCCTAATCAGGAACATCCTAAAATAAATGATGTTCTGCACCATTTTGCCTACTACTCAACAATATTTTTGTCATTTTTGGTGCCCTGACCCACAGGATCAAGTTTAATTTTTTTGTTCATCTTATGAAGGTAGTAATTTGTAACTTACTATCAGGAACTCTGGATCCAATAACCTGCATACATGCACATCACACAAAATATCCAAAAAATGTTCTTAGCTTTTTTGTGCATTCTGCGTCAGTTTTATCACTATTTGTGATACCAATGTATGAGGTAAAGCAGACTAAACAGTAGTCAACAAATCTAACAATACCGACTGAATACAAAAATGTCGTACGATGAAATAAAGTAACTGAGCAGTTACAAGGTGATGTATTCATACTGTATTGTATACATACATACAGCCCCCTGATACATACTCAGAGAGACAGAGCGTGCACATGCATGTATACATATGTTCAAATGCTAACACACAGTATTTTCATTAAGAACCTGCTACTTGCTAGAGGCAATAAATGGCCGAAATCAGACTCCATAAATGAATAATGCAAATCCTACAGGCTCAAGAAGTTTGCAGGTACCCTACATAACACTAAGGGAACTTTTTCAAAGCTGTATTAGAAGCGTAAGAATAGATGTATTAATATAAGGTTCCCGTAATGAGCACTGAAGTTCTAAATAAAAATCTGATTATGTTTAGCATATGTTGAAGGTCTAATAGACATAAGGGCAATAGAGGGTGTTAAGTACTTTATGCAGTCATGTAATTCCTACCTAAATTCATAAAAAACTAGCACTTGAATACACTTAGGAAACTAAACCCCTGTTCCTCATTTGTAATGCTGACAGTGCTTATACCCAATGAAGACAACAGAAAACAGCTTGTTTATGTGAAAGATAGTCTAAAAAGTTCACAACAGAAAAGCTAAAGTGATTTCAAGTAGCCATTTAATCATTAAAAAAGGACATTAATGAGTTCACTTGTATTTAGAAAGATGTAAGCCTAAAATTGCGCCAAAATGATTGGCAAATAATTAACTTCTGTACATTTCTGAGTAAGAATTTCCAATAAAAATTTCATGAATAAGAAACTGAACTCTAGAATATCTTCATCCATTTAGCTGCCTTTTCTTAGTTGTTCTCTTGTAGAGAGAATACCAAAATTGTATGAGTTTATTAGTATGCACCAAGCATTTAGATGTAAATGTCTCTAATCCACTTCTAAATGAATCTTCTGTTCAGTGTGCTCAGCCACTTCCAAACTTAAGAAAAAAGTATTTGTAAACTCATGAAATAATTTTCTTTTATCTCTTTTCTCATTTTCATGAGCTCTTACAATATATTTAACGATTTAAGGTATGTGAAGACAAAAAAAGCTGCACACTATTGTAGATACCACCCATCTTTGTATTTCTCACAACTATTTTCCAATACTTTCACAATTAGTTAAAAAAGACTACATTTAATTTTCTGTACATCTGCAGAAAGCAAAAAAATAAAAGTAAAAATGTTGTTCCAAAAGGACAGATCAATACTGTGATTATTTGGAATGAAAAACAATTTGGATATATGCTATTTGCATTAATTTTTAATGAGAGAACCTGGGATTTCTTTCAAAACACAACCCTAACCACTGCTTGGAGAGTGGTGTGTTTTAAATGCACAGTACTGAAAGAGCTTGTTTTGCCAATCTGATTAGAAAAAGTGTTGTTAACATGTCATATGAATATTGTACAGTTTCTCTAATGTGCTAATAAACAGAAAAAGAGAAAGAGCATGACAAGAGCTCAGCTAAATTTTAGAAACGCTCAGTAAGGAAAAAAGTAAGTCTTCAAAGAACAACTATTCTTTTCCCATGCACAGTAACAAGATTAAAACCAGTATTTGTCCAATAATGGCTAATCTTTGTGACCCTTGCAAAAGGTATTGACCACAGGAGGGATTTGAAAAGATAGTGCTTTTCTGAACTAGATGGGATGCTCCACAAAAACTTCCCCCATGCCCCAGAAACACAGTGAAAGACACCAGAACGTAGAGCAGACAACCAACAGGAGTTTCCATGGCAAGATGGGAACATCCACCATAAGCAAGGCTCTCGTTAGCAGCTAGATCCAAAACAAAGTATTGCAGTAGATTAAAACGCTGATCATGCTTACAAACTTGCTTTAATCCAGCAACTTGTATTACCCCTAAAATGGGAACAGTTCCATATTCAACTTTCATTTCCACCTCAACCCTTGTGCTGGCATTGTGAAAGACTGTTAGTCACATAAGAGAATTGAACCAGTTGAAAATAATTCTAACCGTGTATTTTTCTTCCTTTTTTCTCAGTCCTGATTTCATCTGAATTAGCTCTCTGATCTGGCTTGTTCTTTGGTTGCACAAAAAAGTGGCAGCACCAAGTAGCTAATAGGAACACACATCTCTGATGAGAAAAATGGAATAGTAAACAGCCCGTCTTGGCATCAGTATGCATTTTTAGGCCAAATTCAAATAAGCTTCTTGCCACCTCCCCCTCCTACCCTCCAAAAAAAAGTTTTAGCAATGATTTGGTCAGAGCTCTGTAACATGAACAATAGACAAGCCAGTAAGGAGGGAGAGTGTTTTCTGTTTTGCATATTTTTAGTCTGGCTACATAAACTACAGATTCCCAAAGCCTGACTTTGCGTAAACAATATAATCAGTAACAATTTGAGAGGACTGTGTCTCCAATACAAGTTATAGATGCTGTTCTGAACTTGTAATATATTACCATGTGTAGCATAAATTACTCAGGTTTGGCTTAATAAATAAATCAATAGAGAAACACATGTTCCTTAGAAATTAGTTTGCGGAAGACTTACTTCATTGGAAGCAAATATAATTGCCAGGTGACAAAAACCCCAGTAGTTTGGTCAGCTGACAATTCAGAATCTACACTAACATTTTATCCCCTTTCTGGACTTCAGTGACTTGTGGCATGAAATATACGTGCAACAGGGTGGGCACAAACCCATTACTTTGGACCTGTTTTGCAGAATGCACACATGGAAACATTAAAATATTTAATTTTAAAGCATGGTCATCCTTCTACCTTTAAAGAATTATTTCCATATTGCCCTACAGCTGATCTGTTGCAAATAGGGAAGTATTTTTGTAGATATTTACAAATACTTAAGATATTTTACTAGTCAGAAACTTTAAGAAATGCACTTTATGTGTTCGTAATAAAGAAGGCAGAACAAAACTGACTCCATCCAGTAAAATCTACTTTTAAGACTGTATCTGGAATTTAGATTCTACACACAGACTGCCTTAATAGTACTTATATCATGCCAATCTTTAAAAAAAGCAAAAGCAAAAACAAAACAAGCAGTTAACTGAACCCAAAGTGTCCCTGAAAGTTTACTTTGAGTCAAACAAACAAAAAAAAGCTATAATAGAGAAGAGCATTTACTATATACTTACTGTAAGTGATGCCTCATTTATTCTAAATATAAGTCAAATGCTTGGTTCATTCTTAAACTTCTTGCAGTATGAAAGATTAGTTTGCAGAAAGCTGCTGTTTCAGATTTCAAATCTAGAATTTGAAACTCATAATTTATTGAGATAAAGCTTTCAGACAAAAAAAAAATATAAAATTCTACTAAAGTAGAAAGCTTTAGGGGATTGTATTACTTTCCAAATTGCCATTCTGATTTTCTAATCTAGCCATTCTCAAATGTTGCAAATAATTTCATGCTCTTGTATAAATTCCTGAAAACGAGTTGAAATTACAAAGCTATTTCACTTTCTTGTTTAATATCATACACTAACTTTAAAAACAAACAAACTTTTACAGTAACATTTCAATTTCAAATAAGAAACTTGAGGCAGGGAAAAAAACCCTAACTCTGCAATATGATGTCTTAATCAGCTGTGCAATGAGTAAGAGAGCCTTGGCTAGCACACCACAACACTTGAAATGAGAATCAACAACTGCATATGCTTTGAGGATAATCAGAAACTGACTTCATACTAGTTCTATTCAGTTATTACCAGCATTGATAGGCTATCACAACTCACCATCAACTGATGAACACCCTTAAGAGATCGATCCATACCTACTTGAGAATCAACAGCTCATTCCAGGAATATACATGGAAAAAGGCACTAACAGTAACAGCATTACTACCTGTACCAAGCAACTAAACCATCCCAGTTTCCCCTTTGAGGTGTTAAGCAAAAATGATTCCTAATACACAAGAAAAGCAGACCTGACAAGTCCCCGGGGTCACACATTAACCTCATTAACTTGGGCCCTATTTCTTACCCCCCCACCCCCCCGGTCACCGTACTGGCATCCTGCACTCGCACCGCAACACCATGGCCTCTGCTCTCCAGCTCTGGGGCACCACAAACCAAACAAAAATGCCAAGCAAGAGGTGCAGGGCTTTAAAGCAGACAGGAGCGAACGTACCTGGGGCACTAACGTGCAGGGTGCCTCACCAAAAAGTTTCTTCCCTTCTCCTATCACAAGATGTGTTGCAGCTGCTCTGGAACACATGACTTAATGTACTAAGGATTCGCAGAACGCAGAAAAAAAATAGAAAAAGAGCTGGGAGAATCAGACACTTTAAAAAGATTAAAACTTTCCATGATACAGTCTTAAAAACCTCCCACAATTGAATTTCTACAGTCAGTTGCCCATCTAAGGGCACATGTATACAAAAATGCAAACCAAACCCAAAAAAAAGTAGGTGGAAAAGCCCATTAGATTGGCATTATTACATAAAAGCCAAATATATACAGCGGTAAAAATCACACAATATGTAATTCTACCTCAACAAGAACACAGCATAACTGGAAAATGTTCAGAGGTAATCAAAAGGATGATTAAAGATATGGAAAGCCTCCTTCTTAGGATCAGCTAAGACAACTAAGCTAAAGGAAAGCAAAACAGAGCGGACGTAGGACCCAAGTCTGAAAATCACCAGTCACATGGAATGGGGGAATATGGGTTGATGTTTGCTGTGTCATACAAGAACTAGGATTTATCCAAAGAAACTATATGGTGGTAAGTTCAGAACACACACATAAAGGTAGTTTGTAACAGCATATAATTAAACTGCTGAACTCCTCACCAGATGAAGCTGTGGGTGATACGGGTTTACATGGCTATAGAAAGCAATTGGATAAATTCATGTAAGAATAATCCAGCAAGAGGAATTAAATATGACAGCACTGTCTCTGTGATGCTCTGTAACTCCTTGCTTGGATCTCCCCATTCCATTACTCTAAGAGGAATGTCCCCATGCCACACATTGAAGGAAGCAGGGAGGGCAGAACAAGCAGCTGGGAGTGCTGCCTGTCCGGTTCCTTCCTCTTCCTATACGCCTGCTGGCAGCCACTGTCAGCAAGAGGTGACATCTGGCCCAGTCCTGCCGTGCTTAGGACCTGTTTATAAACCCACCACAGGTGTGACTGCACACCAACGATGGCACTGAAGTTGACTTCTCCGATCTGACCGCGAAACACGGTGCAGACACAAGCAACTAGCAATAACTGCTTTGCAACAGCAGCTCACCACCAATATTCCCTTAACGTGAGCAAGTCTTAAAGATTAAAAAAAAATACTATTCTAATTCAGCTTACTTCTATAATTTTACTGTATAAAGTTTTAAAACCAAAACCAACTAAACTGTTTCTAGCTGTTTTGTAAAAACCTACAGATAACAACTACTAACTTAATCTACTAGCAAATTAGCATACTTAGCAATGCTTTAAAATAATTACTACAAGTGGGTATTAAGATTCAGGAGGAACAATCCTTTCCTCATACGTAATCAGATGTTCCATTAGTCAGATAATCTGCTGCAGAACATCCTTTGTGAGCAACAGCGAGGACCTTTTCGCCTGATCCTGCCTAAACCACAGTGCGGCACTGCCTACCGGACAGACACTGGACTGGTTCATTATCCACCCATGTAGTGCACCCCTCTGCACACTGCTTTGCCATTCAAATCATGAAAACATACACTGCGTTGTATTCCAGCTACATCGTACAATTTTTTTGAATGCGTAGGTTGATGTCTCAAGAACACTACAGACAGTGTCGTGGAAAACAGGCTACAGCTGATTACCAGAACAAAACACACCTTCAAGTTTAACAACTTTAACTTCATTCTCTCCTAAAGTACACAAGCTAATTTCCTACTAGCCAGGCAAGGCACTTTAACAGACTGACTGGTACACTACCTGCTATTTCTCTGTTTTTCCCCTTTGACATGCTTATAAAACAAGCTACGCAAACAAAGGAAAACAAAGTGAAACTGTTACACAGGCCAAGTCTGCAACTAACTGCAAAAACTCTAGATCACAGCTTCACCAGGAGAAGAGAACTGCAGAAAGAAAAAGAAAACATTTTTGTAACTCCATCTTAAACCTCTATCATGTGTTTTGGAATGAAATTATACCAGATTCTATAAAATTATTTGCTTTTCCCTACTACAGTATCAGTGTTGCCACTTTAAAACAAAGGTTTTTACTTGCTTTAAATGATGTTTGTTACTTTTCCTAATACACCACACTCCTCAGGGCACGCAGTTTTGTTCAAAAACCTGAAGAGATGAGTCTCTTTTCCTCTAGGTAACAGAGGAAACTTTAAAAACAAACTTTACAGGTTAAAAGTTGATTCCAATGTAAATTCCAGTTTTGTTTTGTTTTTTTAAATAAACCTCTCCTCATTTTGTAACCTGACTCATATTATTTCCATGTCTGGAACTCCCTCTCCTAACCTCCACTGCACAGAAATACAAGTTAGACAGTAGGGTATTTAGCTGCTTTGGAATTTCAATTTTTAGTAAGTTACTCCCTCAAAGTGACTATGTTTTGGGAATCAAAAGCTTAATACAACTATTTGCAGTTTTTGAAGATTACTAAAGCCAGTAACTGCTTGTGCTAATATAATCTAATTCCAAAAGAACTCCTTAAAAATTCCACCAATTAAAGAAGCATAATAAACATTCAGCTGCTCAGGTTTAACTCTGTTCCTGAGAGCAAAAGGAAATTCACGCAACTATTAAGGACAGGATATTAGGAATACCATACGCAAACTGTACTTGCAAGGGAGTGCAAGTCAACCTTAATATAATTAAATGAGTTGGAATTTGGCCAGAAACTTGGGTTATGACAAATCCAATAGCCAGTCTATCCAACAGTACAATGCGTACTTGTTTATACACTTTTCTACTGCACCATTTGATGGCAGAAACAAAAGAAATGCGTTTAGGTCAGTGCTTAACTTCAAACAGGAAGAGTTTCATTTAAGTAATTCAAAATAAGTCACTTCTAAACTCTCCCCCACCCTCATACAGACTGATGCTCACAAAACTGAAAAGATTTTGTCAGAGCTATTCTGTGGCTGTACAGAGCAGTGAATTTTATTACGAAATAATTCAAAATAACACCTCGGAATGATATGGAGGTGGAAATTTTAATTCTGTGGCGAGTCATGCTCTCTCAGACAGTTTCTGTACAGCCTGGGGCAACTTACTACAAACGTCCCAAAAGCCATCAAATGCTTATTTCAAAGATAGTGTAGACAAGGGAAGTGATGCAAACATGAGATAAATATAAGCCAGTTGAGAAAAACAAACCCAGTCAGCACCATTTTAAGTGTACTTCGGAGTTTCACAAATAATGAACCACACTGCAAAAAGTTACTGCACAGAAGTTGTTTTCTGTAAGTGCTCACGCACATGTCCACAGTAAAGGCAAGATGTGTTACATTTTGAGAAAAGCAATCTTGTACTGCCTTGCATTTTCTGTGGAATGTCTCAGAGAAGAACATGCAGTCACTTCCTTGTGAGTCAAAGACCTTGGATGAGTATCAACTGCAACATAACCAATAAGATGCCAAGTGGTAAGCAGAAGTTTTGCAAGCATAAAAATATAACTGTATTTCAAATACCAAGCAATCTCAGCAATGTATTTTAAGGTATTTATGCCTCAAGCTAAATCTGTATTATTTTGTTTCATGAAGATTTTCAGTCAGTTGTTATTTACTCTTTCAACTGAACCTCTTCCACAATATTTCAGCTTCTTAAGCTTAAGGGACCTCATTGGACCATACTACCTATCAATCAGTACTGCTTCATTAACAACAGTCCCTATGAAGCAGTGACAGATAAAAGTTTTTAAGAGTAAGTTGTTTATTCTATTAATCACTTTGAAAGTTAACATGTTTTATCAACTTACACACCGATAGCAATAGCTTCCTACATTAGTATGTGTGTGTAAATTCATATTGTTAACACATAACCTGAATGCTAAGAAAAAAATGCAATATACCATTCTGTTTTAAACTCAAAATTACCCTTTGAAACAGCAAGCCAAATTTATTACTGTGATGTACAGTTTGCAATGAAGGTAACCTTGAGAACAGTAAACTGTTCCTTTAGTATCTGAAAAAAGCTGTTAGAAATCCTCATTGATCAAAATGTCACTTACCAAAGATTACTTATTTAAAATATGGAAGTCAAGAATCTCCTACATTTTTATAAATATGTAATTATGAACAATAATAAAAAAATTGTTTTTCTCATCCACACACTAAAAAGGTTATTCTGCTTAAGTTTAAAGACGCTTACAAATTCCAAAATTGCCTAACGGCTGCACATTCAATAAGAGTAAATGAATAAAGATGGCATTAGAAGTCTTCCAATACAGAAGTCAATTGTACCTACCTACTAGAAATTCTACAAATATTTTCCTTTACAATAAAGGAAGACTACAATACACACTATGGCAGTGGGTTCTGCACAGAAGCGAAGGTCTGACTATCTGACAAAAATATACTTATTAGTAATCTTCCAAAAGGTGTCATAAATGTTACAAAATTTACAACGGTTTCATTTCAAATATTCACAATAAACCCAAGATATTATTCTACACATACTAAAGCATTACACAGGCAAAATTGCCTATGTATTTATTTAGTGTTTTGAGCAGGTTAGAACAATTTTCTACAGACGTAAATATCATTAGATTTTCCTACTTAGAAGTTATAGTCCCTCAAGGAGCACGCCAAGATTCAAATATACCAAAATCAATAATCACAGCAAAATAAGGAAAAACATTTACATTTTATCAATTCTATTATAATAAACAAAAGGCTTAAATATATCCTTGTTGAGGTATCTGTCCAATTCCTGATTTATGCCTACCTGGCAAAAGTACTGGTTCCAGTTTTTTAATCCGTGGTTCTGAAGCTGTATGGTCTTCAGCCTGGAGTTAAAAAAAAAAAAAAAATTTACTGAAGAATCAGAACTTTACAGTCAGACACGAGTCTGATCTATTTGGGCAAAGGAAAAAGTTCTTCTTTTAACTTAAAAAGCAGATCTTAAAGAGCTAGCATCCAATCACAGCAACAGTTTTCTGTAAAGATATTAACATTTTTGTGTACATATAGCTTTGTACCAGAAGAATAATACAGTATTTAAAGTGCTAACATTTAACTAATTGTGTAACCTAGGCTATAACAAGTCATGGGATGAAGAAAAACCAATTTGGCTTGACATTCCTAAAGGCTCAAGTCCTACAACAAGCTTTACACACATGTGGACTCTCAAGTTTGCACAAAACTCTCTACTAACTTTTAACGTGCATGTCTTTCTGACGTAAGAAGAATTTCCAAAAAACCAAAGCCTAGAACACATACATGCCTACCTGCATTTTAATTCCAAACCTTAAAAATAAAAATACTTCTATAAAAAGACTGCAACCTTCAGTGAAATAACCTTAATGCCTATGGTTCCTACACTGACAGCGATACTGCCGTGTCCCAGGACCAGGAATATCCAGAATGACGTTGCATCGACATTTCACTTTTACCAACAAATTGTGAAAAAGCAAAAATGAGTCAACGTGTCAAACATGTTGCTAGAAGAGGCCCTGCCTTGCCTAAAATAGATAAATAAAAATCACATTCTATCAGGTGCACATCCAGACCACACAAAAAATCCTAGTGGGTCTACTATAGATACCTGATACTGTATGCACTATATATAGCATTCTACTAGTTATACTTGATACGCATACTTGATTTTCTTATTTATTCCATCAGCCAAGTTTTAAACGTGAAATGATGGCTACGGTGAGGGTTTAATCCTCTGCCAACAGACAGGAGCCAGCTGTTTTCTCCCCCAAGTCCTCCACAGCGCGGAGGCGGGTAACACCGCGCAAAGAGCCCAAACACCTGAAGCCTTAGCCGCCACTTTCCAAAATAATCCCGCATTGCCCGTTTTTAACCGCTACAAGAGTTTATTGCGACACGAGCTGTGCCCCGCGTCGGGCGTTCGGCGGGTCCCCGCACACGCTCGCTCCGAGGCCGCCGGCCGCCCCGCTTTTGTTCCCCGCCGCAGCGGAGCACTTCCAGGGGGGCCGGCCCGGAGCCCACCCCCCCCCGCCCGCCGGTGCGGGTTCTCCCCCCGCCAGGCCGGTCACCCGCAGGCGGGCGGGGAAAAGCTCCGGGCAGAGCCCCGCGGGCCCCGCTCCGCGCAGGGCGGCGGCCCCTCGGCCAAGGCCACGGCCGGGCGCAGGGCAGGGCGGGGAGGAGCCGAGGGGGCGGCTGATGGAGGCGAAAGGCCGTTCGTTACCTGAGGCAGCGGCAGAAGGTAGGACTTGAAGGTAGGTTTGGGCTGCTTGAGAGAAAACATGGTGGCTGCCGGCGGGGAGCCCGGCGGGCCCCGTCCCGCGGGGGCAGCGTGTCGCCGCCCGCCGGCTCAGGCCTGGCGCCCCGCAGCCGCTCGGGGCTGCGCGCTCCCCCTCACACGGCGGCGGCCCCGGCGGGCGGCGGCGGAGGCGGCCCCAGCGCACCCTCCTTCCCCCAGGGAGGAGCCAGCCGCCTGGGCAGGCCCGGCTGGGGGCTGCCCCAGCCCCTCATGGAGCCCCCCGCAGCTCCCTCCGCCTCCCCGCGAGGGCGGCCGCCTGCCGGCCCCGCGCCTCTCTACCGCCGGCGGCGGGCAGGCGGCGGCGGTGGCTGCCCCGGCGGGCTGGGGCGGGCCCTGCCGGGGCGGCCATACTGGGGGCGGGGGGAGCGGCCACCGTACGGCGGCGCGGAGGGCCCAAGCGGCCGCGGCCCGGCAGCCTCCCGGTAACTGACGCCTGGTCTGCGCTTACGGGACACTTTGTCACGGCGCTGGCCGCCAGCGCTGCCGTTTTGGACCAGGCTGGCAGCGGGTGTCGGCCGCCGAATCTCGGCGATCCCCGGGAGACCCCCACAGCCCGGCCCCGGGCTCCCCGGCGGGGGTGCGGCTCGGCATGGCCGCTGGGCGAGCGGCGAGGGACTGCCCGGGCGGGCCTGCGGGGGAGGAAAGCGGCCACAAACAGAGTGAGGTGGGGGCTGGCGCTGAGCGTTGCCAGTGTGGCCACCGCCGAACCCCCGCACGGGGCCTGCGGAGGCGGGTTGTTACTGCGGCCCCAGCAGTAAAAACCCAGCTCCAGCCTGGATGTGTCACCGCTGCCGAGTTGTCACTGTCCCCTTTTGCACAAGGGTCTCACGTTACGGCCGCGGAATGTCTGCGATCCATAGATGGGTGAAGCCTCCGGGCTGCTGTGCAGTCACCCTCCTGCTGCAGATCCAACCTCCCCATCGTTCCGTTTCCTTGAGCTTTCCAGGCGCTCACCGACTGCTCACTCGAGCTTCTCTAGGACATGGAAATAACGCCGTTACCACCTAAACTGCCAACATCTAGCACTGCTCTCTTTCATGCCAAGTAGGAAACTGAGTAAGTACTCAGATTTGTTTAGTGGCCCTTGGCACCCTTAAAGGTCCATGTTGCGGGCATTTATGTGAGCACTGACTGTAATGCACTTGCACTCCGCAGCGGAAAGACCTCCTACAAGAAGCAACAGTTGGGATGGAAATGGGGTTTAATCGAGAGCCCCAGCGTGGGACCGCATGGGTCTTCCAGCTGTGAGACTGAAGGCCAGGGGAGAGCCTGGGTTCTCCTGCTGGTGGTCCAAGCACGATGGAGTTGGGTAAAAGCAGCCAGGCCTCTCCAAAGTTTGACGCCAGGTCTGTTGCACTGGGTAGGGCTGCTGGTTCCTGCACTGCTTGTGCTCCCCCACAGCTGGCGCTCCACAGCAATGGTTCCAGCCATGAGCCATGCATAGTCCACTGCAAGGCCCATGGTTTAGGGGCAAGAGTTGGAGGCCAGGACCTGCCAAACTAAATGCTGGTATTTGGGCACTGTACCCTAACCTTATTAAAAAGCATGGTTTTAGTCAGCATACTGTCATTTTTCTGTAACAGCTCACATGCAAGGTAACATCAGTAAAGGCCTGCTACAGCATAGCAGTGTCGTAACATCACCATGACATAAAGATAGTAAAGGACTAGGAGACTCCAGAAAAACAAACATACATACATTAACAGGAAGCAGATTACATTGTACTGTAGACCCCGGGATGCTTTGGTGAAGTCAGAGGGTGGATGTTCAAGGACAGACTTTAGCGCACAACCTAGACTCCCTAGCTTAGATGAGATGCCCCATTGATGCTACCAGGGAGGTTTGCTTGAACAGTGAGGAGGGAAACAACCCACTGGCACCTGCCTAGGTTGAGGACATATGCGTGCATGCAGTTAAAGCTCTTCAGCAGCCCAGGGGAGCACACCAGCAAGCACCTCCATAACCATACACTAGTCTTGGACTTGCAGGTGGAGAAGATAAAAACAATCCCATTGTGTAGTTTTTTTTAAAACAAATGCACCTCCTTGTACAAGGGTGCCATCTTATGTGGTGTTGACAGACAGTTCCCTTCACTTTATCCTGTATTTTCACATATAATATTTTTATTTTATGCTGCAAACATCACTGTTTAAGTGGCATTACGCAGCCTGGCGTGGGCTCAGGCTCAGCCGCTCTCCATTTTAGAGAGTGCACTGTGCGGCAGAAGCTGCTGGTGGTGTAATGCTGTGTGCTCGACAGTGCTGTCAGAGCAAGCCACAGCTCCCCTCCTGCTGCTGACTTAACCCCTTTCACAAGCTAAATCCTTTGGATGTTTGCTAAGTGAGAAATAGTGTGGGACATACCCTCATCTCTATTCTTCTCTGAAGTTTTTTGTTCATATTCAGAACATTGTTGAAAGGAAATTAAAATCAGAAAAGGCGGAAGAGAAAACAAGGGAGCGAGGAAGACAGAAACTGCCCAAATCAGCTAGGCTTGAAATTGCATATAAAAAATTTGCCAGAGATATTAAAAATTACAATTATTTATACTACACCAGAATTACAAGACTGTTTCTGCATCAGGACAAAGCCTTCTGAGGAGTGGCTGCAAATGCAATCTTGAGGGAATCAGCATAGGATAGCACAAATTTCCACTAAGGACTGCACTGACATTTAAATAGCAGTGCTGTTCTGAAAAGGAACAAACAAAATCAAAACTAAGCTCTCCATAAACAGAAGATCACAAGATTTGTGAGGACTGTTGTTGGAACTGGTCCCAAGTTGCCACTGGAAGTTTTATGCCAGTGAGAGGAGGAAGCTGATTTGACAGAAGGGCGTATTTTGGAAGAGCAAGTTAATTCTGTCACAACTTGCAGGGGGATACATGCAGGCAGAGCAGGACAGGCAAGTCAGGCAGGGTAGGTAGGCAGGGCAGGGCAAGGCAGGGCAGGCTAGGCTGGCAGGGTGGGTGGTCG
>VFFE01006128.1:154852-268506 GCA_008921705.1 Burhinus oedicnemus
GTCGGGGGCGGGGGGGGGGTAGGGCAGGCAGGACAGGCAGGGAAATCCTCTGGATCCCAACTTGGATTTGCCAATGCACTCAACTGCCTGCCCGTCTGGAGCCATCCCAGCTTGCCTCACTTGCTCATTTTTTTCAGAGAGTTCTACTAAACCAGAGATTTCAGAGAATGCCTGTGTTCTATGAGAACAGTCTTGAAAGAATGGTGGGAAGCTAGCTATGCAACAAAGCCAGCTGAACTGAAAAGACTGCAGATGTCTCTTTTTATTTTCATTAATTTAAGAAATACCACTTTTTTTACTCAGTGCAGTTATTTTCATTGCCTCAACATGAAGTTATTCAGTGACCCCTCCTGTGTGGTAGACCGATCAGCCTTACTCTTGCCCACTGTCACAGCGCTCCAGAACCAGCTTGGCCTGCCCTCCTGGTGGTATCACACCCCACATGCTGTGTGGCAGTTTCCTGGAGCCTCTTTTTACAGTGCAAATTGTTTGTAACAGTTAAGATAGTTATCTGTTTAGTTGTGGCTATGCTCCATAACCTGCTGCATTTCTTGCACATCAGATTTAGGTATCTTCCTAGAAGTTCTGGTACAACCTCACAAGACAGCTCTGTGGTTGGGGGAAGTACAGTTGTACAATGCATGAGGGCTGGGGTTAAATCAGAACAAATTTTTATAATGGTCCCTTTTGATCTCTCAGATGATTAGAGGATGGCTTTCATTAAACATGTAACAGGTTAGACCACCACCTGCCACTGATGCTATCGACATTGCTGAAATTGCCTCGGTGTAGATGATCTCTTCCAGGCCTGTATTTCTGTGGCAACTTACGTGTTTTCATAGCTTTCTGAAGAATGGTTCAATTCTTGGTTTGAACTCCAAGACACAATGACATACGTGTTGTCTGATTTCAGAGCTGAGCTATGTGCCCAGAGCTACCGCAAGTATGTGGCAAGTCTGCAAAGCCAGGGATTCCCTGATGAAAGTCCGTTCTATTTTTCACTGAAAGTGTTATGGTTTATTACTTTACCTGGACCCCTCCCTACTTGTGCGCTCAACTGCACATCCAGGTTGCCACAGCCTGCACTCAGAGCGTGGGACGTTTGCTGCGGACTTGTGAAGAAGCCAGCCCTACAGGTCTGTATTACCTCTTACAGAAGAAAAACATTATGCCTTAAATTTATTAAGCAGTTGAAAAAAAAAATCTCTTTCCTGAGTGTCCTTGATGAAGATCTAGCAGAAGAATATTTAAAATGTGAATATTTACATAAACCAGCAACTTTGATAGTCGGCCAAAGATATATTATAGATATAAAAACTATGCAAAGGTTTTAGTTTCTTGAGGTATCATCTCAGGAAAAAAGACTCCTTTTCAAGGCACATCTGTGAAGTGGAGGTAGTATTCTTAGTGTGGACATTTAATGATGTTGAACTTTGCTACGTTACGTAAAGGTACTTTTCTTGTTAATCATTACGCAGGTATTATAGATCCAAAAAACTCTATGCCTAGAGTTATTTGGAGCTATTCATTGGTACGAGGTTCCACCTTGGCTTGGTCTCTTTTACGTAAGTATCGTGATAGTGACTATCATATTACCAGTGCTCCTAAACTAGAATCCAATCTTTTTCCATGGCCGTTTTTGAAGGCTGTTGGTCTGCTCAGATAATAGCTTGCTGAGCATAGCGGTCCAATTAGTGCAATGAAAGGGAGATGCTGACATTTAGAATCGTGCAGGATTAAGCACTGCAGTTTCATAGGGGTTTTAATGCTGTAGAGACAAAAGAGGAGCAGGCAGCTGAAATTATGCAACTCCTTTTTCACCAACACCAAGCAAAAGGTGGATACAGGCACTTAAATATTTTGGCTGAATGACTGCAAAGAATAATTTAAAGCCTATTATCAAGACATACCTGACATCCATTGTAAAGATACAGGGCAGCAACCATAAAGCACCACTTTGCCATATCAAATTTTGTTTCTGCAGATAAGGCTAAAAGTTGAAAAAAAGCAAAAGAAGATTGCTGTTTTAAGGAAATGTGTAATTCTTGTCTCACTTCTCCCAATGCTTGTGGTTTGTCAGCCTGCAATCCAAACTACTGCTGTGTACAGTTTTTTGACTACCCCAGTCCCTCTGGACCCTGGCACCAGTTGAAATGGGCATTAAATGGCTATATCAAGTAGGTCCTTGCATCTATTTTGCCTTTCTGTCTGATGCTGGATCCCAATGGGGGATCAAAATCCAGAACTAGGCTGAAATATTCAGCTTAGGTGACCACAGCATGAAGTCGAGCATTTATCTGCAGTGGCTGTAGTGAGAGGAAAACAGCTCTAGGGCTAATGTAGCCTCGTAGCCCAGTAGAGTATTATCATGGCTAGCAACAGGCCACAGGCTTTATGCTGACTTTGTAAGGTCTCAGGACTGAGGGTTGTCAGGATTGCTTTGTCTGAACTTGCCTTAACCTGTCTTGAGCCGTGCCTTCGTTTGTTTAGCTGTGAAAGCAATTTTTCTAATGACTAGGAAATTCAGGTGTAATTGTAGGATTTGAAGGCCAGTGAAGAAAAACAAGATATAAAGTTGGTACCAAACATAAACATTCCCATAAGCAAGCAAAAAATAAGGAAAAACAAACCAACAATATCAACATCATGCTCATTCTAGTGAAGGACCTGGGATGCTGACAGCTGGCAGTATTTCCTCACTACCCCCATTGCAGCCACTGACCGTCAGACCCAGGAGATCAGTGCAAATGTGAGCATAACATCAAAAAAGGGGTAGATAGTAGGAAGTGTGCATATGTCAATTATACATTATTGCTTTTTTATCCTGTAGTAGTATAGTAGTATTCTTTTCTCTCCTCTCTTCTTGTTTCTCCTCTCTTGTAATTAAATCTAGACTAATAATAATTCATATATTAGACTGTTACAATTTGTTACACTAACAATAAATTCCTCACTTTACATACAAGATGTGTCTCCTTTTTGCTCATAACAAGCTTTTGAGTGTAACACTAGTTCAACTAGAAGTGACCTGTCAGACAAGCCAGTGGTGCAGAAGTGATATGCTGGCAATGGCACTACTAGGGGGGAACCCCAGCAATGTGTCCAAGTGCTGCTGTCACTCTGAAAACTCACCTCCTCTGTAGCGAGTGCTCAGCAGCAAACTGGCTTTGGGTCAGTGGAATAACCACTCAGAACACCCATAACAGGGCGCAATCCTGTGCATCTTGCAGGTCTAATGAAATAATCCCGTTGACATCCTTGGTCAGGCACTCTCCTCATGTTCCTGTTTTCTGACAAGGCCTTACAGATGCTTGTGTTCTTTTAATTTTTATTTAGAAGAACAGATACACATTTTGCTAAAGGTGATAGTCAGGCCCAGAACCTCGGGAAGCATTCAGAGCAGCATTATGGAGAAGCCATAGTTGGAAGGTTTCAATGGGTACTTTAATTCATTACTGAATAATATGAAAAATGGGCTTTCTTGGTTCTCAGGTATCAAAATCCAGCATCTAAAATGGAAAGAGTGACTCTGCAATAGGAGAGGCTTGCAAGAGCAAAGTCAAGCTAGTCCCAGAATGATGCAATGTAAAAAGGGGTAATTCATGGAATCAGCTGGTATAGTTAAGAACCTGCTTCTGTGAATATTAGAATTAGTCACTGTGTTTAAAACATTTGCCTTGAGGGAGAGGAAAATGTCTGTATTGCAAGATACTGTACAAACAAACTTAAATTACCTCAAGGTAATGTCTCTGCGTAGACATAGCTTTAGATCACATACTCTTTAGGACTGACCTGGTTCAGTATAGGTCAAGCACACAATAAAAAACAGTGAGTGGAATTCACAGTGACACTGCTGTGGAGTCACCACATACTTAGCAGGAGGAGGGACATGTCTTCCTGAAAAGCAGTATTAGACGTGCCTCTTCAGAAATGCAAATTCTGTGCCTGCATCCTTTCAGCCAGTATTCAAGAAAGCATGTAGGCAGACATGCAAATGTGTTGATCATTATTCTGTTTCGTGTGCTCCAAATCTACTATCAGTCTTCTATGCACATATAGAGCCATATTTAAGTCTTATTAAAATGGATGTATGTCTAAAATAACTCTGCCAAAGTCAGTGTAGTTACTTCAAATTTAATGGCAGAGGGGTTATCATTTCAGTTCATGCGATGCAAGAGCACAGAAAACATGCAAGCCTTATGAAGTCATCGCTGTACAGAGAACTTTATAGAAAATTACTGGCAACTGTTAAAAAAGAAATTTTACTTAGAACATGTTCAGCCCATGCACTGCATAAGAGGAAACGGGTAACAGAAGTGTTCTGATATCATTATAGTGAGATTTTTTGTACTGAATTCATTTCACATCTTTTTCATATGTTTCTTTATGAATATTTTTACACAAAGGAAGTAAATAAATACAAAGGTAAAATGTTTTTGTTTGAAATCTACATTCTATCTGATAAATTTGTAATGTAAATGCTACAAAAATAACTGGTCAAACAGAGCATGATTTAACACACATTTTATAAAGACGGTGTAACAAGAGGTATGCAACACACTGTATTTCATTCCACAATGCATACTGCTTGTTTAGCAAAGTGCTGAAAAGCTGCATCCCTTTGTTAATGAATCAGTTTCTGGTGAGTGTGCAGGCAAACAATAAAAAGGCATTGGCAAATTGGAGGCTATTTTAACCACACATACAAAATGGCTATGTAGTTGCATAGAACAGTAACACAGAAGTAAACATGGAAGTGAAACTATTTCAAATGCCATTCTGTTTTTACAAAATGTCAAGTTCCCTAAAGTTGAATAAAAGAGGAGCCCACATGACAAGCAAAATGTGAACTCTGTTCTCACAACAACAAAACCAGTAAACTTGCTAGTAAGACCAAGCTAGCAAAACCCCATAGTAAGTGATGACTCAACTTTCAGAAATGTCTATGCAGATACCATGATCATGATCGTGATCAGTACAGTAACAGTACTTCAAGGTGTAAGTATGGATGGAGTATGAAAATACAATACAAACAATAAAAAGCTGATGCCATCAATGCATTTGTGGAGTCTTCCATCAACCTCTGCATTTCAAAATGCTCTAAGCAGCATTATCAAGGGGGATACTGAGACCTACATACTGTGGAGCTGATGGGGGGGGAGAAATTCTGTCTTTTCAAAACAGTATATGAGTAAGTCCTGATGGTTAATGAGTTAAGCGTAAACTTTTGACCAGCAGTCTGTGAACAAGTAACATACCTTTAACGCATATTCTTTCTTGTCTGTTCAATGGGGAGCAGAATGTCAGGGAGCAGAATGAAGCCCCCATAATCCAAGGGGAAATGGTGAGTGACCTGCTACAGCACTTAGATGCACACAAGTCTACGGGGTTGGATGGGATCCACCTGAGGGTACTGAGGGAGCTTGCAGAATTGCTCACCAAGACACCTTCCATCATTTATCAGCAGTCCTGTCTAACTAGGGAGGTCTCAGTTGACTGGAGGTTTGCAAATGTGACACCTATCCACAAGAAGGGCCAGAAGGAGGATCCGGGGAACTACAGGCCTCTCAGTGGGACCTCGGTGCAGGGGAAGGCTATGGAGCAGATCCTTGAGTACCATCACAGAGCACATGCAGGACAACCAGGTGATCAGGCCCAGTCAGCATGTGTTCATGAAAGGCAGGTCCTGCTTGACTAACCTGATCTCCTTCTATGGCACGGTGACCGACTCACTGTATGAGGGAAAGGCTGTGAGTGCTGTTTACCTGAACTTTAGTAAAGCCTTTGACACCATTTCCCACAGCATTTTCCTGGAGAAACTGGCTGCTTATGGCTTGGGTGGGTGTACTCTTTGTTGGGTAAAAAATTGGCTGGATGGCTGTGCCTGAAGAGTAGTGGTGAATGGAGCTAAATCCAGTTGGCAGTCAGTCACAAGTGGTGTTCCCCAGGGCTCAGTATTGGGGCCAGTTCTGTTTAATGTCTTTATCAACGACCTGGACACGGGGATGGAGTGCACCTTCAGTAAGTTAGCAGACGACACCAAGTTGGGCAGGAGTGTTGACCTGCTTGAGGGCAGGAAGGCTCTACAGAGGGATTTGGACAGGCTGGATCAATGGGCTGAGGCCAATGGTATGAGGTTCAACAAGGCCAAGTGCCGGGTCCTGCACCTGGGTCACAACAAGCCCATGCAGTGCTACAGGC
The DNA here is from genome assembly GCA_008921705.1 of Burhinus oedicnemus. Taxonomy (NCBI): domain Eukaryota; kingdom Metazoa; phylum Chordata; class Aves; order Charadriiformes; family Burhinidae; genus Burhinus; species Burhinus oedicnemus. Next base: position 161,054 of record VFFE01006128.1, read on the forward strand.
TTGGGGAAGAGTGGCTGGAAAGCTGCCTGGGGGTGTTGGTCAACAGCCGGCTGAATATGAGCCAGCAGTGTGCCCAGGTGGCCAAGAAGGCCAACAGCATCCTGGCTTGTATCAGGAATAGCGTGCCCAGCAGGACTAGGGTCCCCCTGTACTCGGCACTGGTGAGGCCCCACCTCGAATACTGTGTTCAGTTTTGGGCCCCTCACTACAAGAAAGACATTGAGGTGCTGGAGCATGTCCAGAGAAGGGCAACGAAGCAGGTGAAGGGTCTGGAGAACAAGTCTAATGAGGAGCAGCTGAGGGAACTGGGGTTGTTTAGCCTGGAGAAAAGGAGGCTGAGGGGAGACCTTATTGCTCTCTACAACTACCTGAAAGGAGGTTGTAGCCAGGTAGGGGTCTGTCTCTTCTCCCAAATGACAGGCAATAGGACAAGAGGAAATGGCTTCATGTTGCTCCAGGGAAGGTTTAGATTGGATATTATGAAAAATTTCTTCACCAAAAGGGTTATCAAACATTAGAACAGGCTGCCCAGGGAAGTGGTGGAATTGCCATCCCTGGGGGTATTTAAAAGACAGGTAGATGTAGTGCTGAAGGACATGGTTTAGTGGTGGACTTGGCAGTACTAGGTTGATGGTTGGACTTGATGATCTTAAAGGTCTTTCCCAACCTAAATAATTCTATGATTCTATGGTATGCCTTCCCTGCAAAGAGAGGTGCTGAATATTTGGGGAAACAAAATTCCTAAAAGGTAACAGAGAAGAATGAGGCAAATAACATCATACTATTATGAAGAAAATTATCAAAACCTAGTACTTAGAATTCCACTGTTGAGATAAGTTTGCTGGGAAACTGTAACTATACATGTGGATTTCCAGTCTTAGTCATTGGTGGATTGAAACCACTTTCGCTGTAGGGACTTTTTTCACTTTGACATTTGTTTTTGAAATTCACTCAAGAAAACGTATGGAATTTCTGTTCTCATCTGGAAAATCTATTTTTTATTTAGACTGACTCCTAGAAACTGTTCCTTGTTCTTCATGTGTTGTCATAATGAAATTGCAAAATGAAAGATTAATTTGTCACAGTAGATTTTCTTCAAACACAGACTGGCTACATCTTGATCTGACCTGATCAGAACACCTTCCCTGTTTTGTTTTGTTTTCCCTTGCAGGCATTTAAAAAAAAGCCAGATTCTTACTCTACGTGGACTTCTACTGTAATCCCGGTTCATACAAAACACTAATGCAGATCTTGGATTCATATTATTAGAATCTCTGTATACTTCATATACTTACAATCCCCCCAAACACTTTGAAACAACAATCACTGTTTTTTAACAGTTTAAGGCTGTCAGCATGCTTTGGGGTGCGGACAGATATGATCGTGAAAGCAAGATTATGTCACTAAAGTTAAAGGACAGGTCAAGAATATGTCTACACATGGCCTTCCAGGTCAGGTTTCTCCAAACAACTGTATTTTGCCACTCAGACCTATTTTAGTGAACGAAGACTGCTATGTTGTGCCTTTCTGAAAGAGGAGCTAAGAAGCATGTGTGAAATCAGAAGTGAAAGAGGGGACTGTGTAATTTTTTCTTGCTTCCAACAATTTTGTTTTAATCTGAAAAACACAATGGCCACAAAGAAACCAGCTGCACAAGTAAGGATAAAAACTAAGGCTGGTTAAAAATTTGTTCAGTTTGTCTTCTGATAAAAATGTTTTCTAAATTATTACATGAAAATATTGTCCTTCTTTCAAGAGCTTGTCAGTAAATGAGCTTATGAGGGAGACTGAAATGGAAAAAAGAAAGATCTATACTGTTGGCATCTGTAGACTGTGCCTATCTGCTCCTGAGAGAGCATCTCCCTTTCACCTGACCCAGCAAGCATTTATTTAAGAACAGAACATATATCTATTAAGTTTAAAATGAAAAGAAACAAATATATGCAAAATTCTTCTTTAGAAATTGATTTTAAAATCTGTAATTTGTTCAATTAGTCATGCTGCTTTCTTAACTATCGATAAAACAGGGGCCATAAGCCACTTTAACATTCAGTTTCTGTGGATGCATTTTCTAGCCTAGCTTTCTCTTCTTCTGTTGCACTGCCAAATGCTACCACCAAATTAGTTACGCTGCTGGCGTGTCCTGGTCTATTTAATTTGTCCTTTACAGACTTGGCTTTCCGAGAATGGCTATGCAAACTCTTTGACCGTACTGATGGGAATCCAGAAGTCCTTTCTGGCTTTACTGATAGTAAATTCTCTTTCTCAGCCTTGACAGTGGCAGGCATAGAGGTGTCAGAGGCACTCATACCTGCTTCACCAACATCACTGTCATCTGTGTCCATCTGTAACTGTTTCTGCTCTGCTTGCCTTTCTGCTTCAGAGATAAAACCAGGGTATTCTGGAGGAGGTTCTTGAGAAAGTTGCTGCTCAACTTCATATTTCCACTCTGTGGCCCATTGCTCAATTGTAGAAGGGCACACCTGATCCATGATGGTACTATACTCTGTGGTCCAGTTGTTAACTCCTCCAACCAGCTTCCCACCCTGTGCAAATATAAAGCTCCTTGACTTCATCATAGTGGTTTGACAAGCACTGAATGTTTCAGGAGGAAAATAGCGCATTGCTTTAGATTTGTCCAAGGGATAAGAGATGGTTGCTTCTAACTTGGTACGTTCTACTTTTAACTGAGTGTTCTGAAAATCTGATCTTCGTACTGACTGTTTGTTTGTAACAGCATCCAGCTGGTTCATACTTTGAGGAACCATCCCATCACTCTTGAAGATCCCCCGCTTTTCATCCCCCAAGCCACCTGAACCAGAATAGGGTCTGGAAACATTCTGTGCAATTTCTAATGTAGATTTACTGTAATCTGATGTGGTGACTGCATTAGCACTAGAGGTATAATGGAGACCAGTGTGGTGTTCAGGAACCAGCATCCTTGGGTCTGCTCCATCTTCTTTGGTACCAACAGAATGGGCTTTTTTACGCAATCCCATGGCTGGTGACATAGGAGTGGTACTGTCATCATATGTTAACTCATCGCCACCGACATGGTATCTGTACATGCTGTAGCCATCAGAGCTGTTAACACTGCTTTGCCTTAGGAGATATGCAGCATCACACTCAGAAGAAGCCCGTGAACGTGCATATGTCAGCTCAGATTTGTCAATACCTGCCAGCTTCTCAAGAGCATTCACCATCCGACCAGATAGTTCTTCCAATTGAGAGAGTCGAAGGTCGACCGTTTGAAGAGAAGCTTTCATAAAATGTTCTCTTTCATTCACCTCTTCTAGCCTCATAGACATATTTTCAACTCTGTTGGGTATAAAAGAGGAAGCACAGAACAGAAGCTGTGGAATGGTGCAGTAACCCATTATAGGCACCCAGCTACTGATTTCTTCATGAGGCAGAATTTTGTGCTATGTATCATGCATCATTCTTTTTTCCTATGTGTAGCATCAAAAGCATGTGCATTTTCTTGTTACCTGTGCTTTCCATACACCATATGAGAGGGCTTTTGAACTTTGCCCTTATTTACATGCCAGGAGAGTACAAGAGTTGCAGCCCTTAGGGACAGCCTGCTATTAAGATTTCTGAGTGTGCCACCCACTTCACATTCAGTTGTCCTCGTTCACTGTGAAGTATCAATTAATTATATGAAAAATAGTTTCTAATGACATGCTCACAGGATGACTTAAAATAGCATCAAGGCATGTTGTAAAACAGGTTTTGTAGCTGTACAAGAGCACACATGCTGGTGTGTATGGGATTACTTTAGCTCTTGAGATACCTTTCAATTATGTATCAGCTGAAAGGACATTGTCTAGTTCAGTTAAAATAATACTTTTTCCCATTTTCTTTTATCATTTATATCATAATGGAAGTGATGGTACCAGAAGAATGCATATAAAAGTAATGCATTAGAATGTGACTTAAGAGATCATACACTAGTAAATGAACTGTGGAAACTAACATTCTTTTGCTCTCACATGCAAAAGATGACAAAGCATCTAGAGCAAGAAGCCATGAGAAATAAGTAAATCTGCTTCGTGGCCATAGGCTATAGTGAATCAGTGAGGCTTACCAGCCGTGCTTCATTCTCTGCCACAATACCTAGGATTTTGACAAATTGCCATGGATAAATAGTGCGACAGAAACTACTCGAATACACGTAGCAGATTTTATTTACTTTCTCTATTCTCAAACTTCAGATATAATAATGCGAGATGTTCAAGTCCTCCCTTCAAGAGAAAGATGTTTATCTGTTAAAGAATTATATGGCTCACAGAGCTACTTCATAAGAAATGTTAAAAGGAAGATATATATACACATACACACACACACATATATATGTATATATGGAGTAGTTCATCATCAAAATACCGTGAGGTAGATTAAGGTGAAAGGGTTTTTAAACTGTGTATCATTTTCATTACAGGAAGAATTTTTCATCATTTCAAGGAAGTGACAGAAGACCCCATCCTTTGATTTTGAACTACTAACAGAACAGGCAGAGGCTTTGGGAACAGTCCTGCCAAGTGACCTGGTAAAAAAGTGCTGCTGCCATTGTCACTGTGCTTACACAGCAATAGGCAAACATTACCTAGCCCTCAGAACAGCTTAATGATTTACATGTGAATATTCCCTCTCTTTTAAATGGGGAAGTTCGTACTGAAAAGCTAAATGCCTTGTTTAAAACTTCCAAGAGAGATTAAAATTCAGCAGTTTCGAGTGCTGGACCTTAGTGCAAACCATAGGTCCAAGGGAAGAATCCCCAGTGCTTTTGTCATTAAGCTCCAACATGTTTCTCATGGTTGGATGAGCTGTTGGAAGCTCAACAAGCAGTAATTTGCTCAAGGGAATAAAAAGCATACCTGTGATCTTTGTATGGGTGAGAGGGAAAAAATTCACCATGAACAAAAATGTTCTCGCACCAAAGCTACCCAAACTAGCAGCCTTAGTGACATACCAGTAGGAACAACAAAAAACTTGCTCTTGTGAGAGATGCACCTGCACAGGATTCAGAACAACTTCTGAATTAGTGGTGGTTTTCTTCAAGATCTAGATCTTTTGTACTTTAACTCAACTTTGGTTATAATGAAGACACAAAGAAGCAAATATTGTTCCAGATAAGTGGTGGTGGTTTGGTTTTTTTTTTTCTCTTGTAATAGGTACCTTTCAGAGGTAACTCTGATGCGTTCATCATTAGATGATTGCTGCTCATCCTCTTTTTCCTGAAAGTATTCTTCTACACACTGCTCTTCAAACTCATACAGTTTTTTTAGCTCTTCATCATTCAGAAATAACTCTGTGCAAAACAGAAAACCAAAATGTAAGTTTCCTTTTTCTGAACTTCTGGCAGTCAATTTAAACCCTATTTAGCAGATTATTTTGGACATACAGATACTGCAGATTCTACTCCTGCACTAAATGAACAGATGATTTTGTAAAGTAGGGAATGAATGCTTAGCCAAAGACGACCACAGCCCTGAAGCCATTATGCATTATGACAATCATCTGCTTTTATGACCATCTACTGGGGGCTATATTTTCTCAATGACCTTTGCACTTTTTAACAGCAGTGCTATGCATTGAACAAACTGACTAGATTTTACAGGATAAAAATTAGGGCAATCTCTGCAAGTTTGACCGTTCCTTCATTGAAATGTTGTTCTTAAAAGGATGCCAGTTATAGGCATCAGATAATCTAATACAACAGATTGTTTGCCAGACATTCTTTGAATAAGAGCTTCAAAAATTTGTAACCATGTAAGGAAAATCCAAGGGAAATATAAGTTCTTGGGAACATTTCATCCTCTATTTGAATTTGTCTCTTTGTATTTGGAGAGAGTGTTACATTTACTTTTTCCCCTTTTTTTCCTTTTCTAACTCAGAAGCATATTGTGTGGAAATAGAATTACTTAGAAAATATATTTCCTGTGAAACGTAGAAATACAGGGATAATTGTGAGCATCTGATTATTTCAATGAGACATATACTGAAAATCATAATCAACAATTACAGAGTATGTTAGGACAAGAATCCTCACAGTTACCCTGTGAAATGAGATAAATCTCTAGCATGGGGAAATGAAAGTGAGGGTACTTTTAGACGCAGATTGCTCACAATCACAAAGCTGACACTAACAATAACATTTGAAATGGTGATCCCTTCTTCTCAGTTTCCTATTTGCCCTTCCCAACATATGGACTTCGCTAGAGCTTGGTAAAACTGGATTAAGTAGATGCCATCTCATGCTTTTAAGAAAGCATGTTAAAGACAGTCTTCATTAGCAGCACAGCATTGCATATTCTCAGGAGCCCAAGGAGCTCAAGAGCTGTTGACATAAATTTTGTCCCATACAGTCTTCTGCAAATACACAAAATATTTCAACATTTGAAAAGCTGCTGCTTTCTGCTAACATGGTGCAAAGAGCTCAATTTAGAGAAGATTTCTTGCATACTCAGTCCCCTGTCACGCTCATCCTGGTCTCCTTCCCCCTTCTTGCAGCGACAGCAGATTCGCTTGATGATTATGTAGATGTGGCTGAAGATAATCATAGGTGGTGGGAGGACAGGTCTATCATGAAACGTCATGATCAGCTGGTACCGCTGGAACTTCCAGACTTGGTTGGATATTGATTTTACCTCAAAGAAGGTATTGCTGAAAGGGAACATACGTACAGTTTCTATTAGGCCCCTAAGTTTACTTCTCATTGAGCAAGTGCTATGTTGAAAAAAGTAGCAGCTAAATAACAACATAAGGCCACATGACTTCCTTGGTTCAGGTTTTTGTTGATGCTGCTGAACTTGCTGAACTGATGATTAACCTGAACTCATGATTTCACTACTCCTTTTAAGGGTAGCAAAGCAGAAGGTGCTCTGCATCCCTTATCTACCCCCCAGAACAGTCTTCCTCTTAGACTACTTGCTCCTGCTGTATAAAGTCCTTTAGGTGTCAGTGAAATGAAACTTGCACAATTTATGAATCACATAATTGGTATTTTTGGGGCTTGGTTATAAAGCATTTCTTTTAACACAAGCCAGTATTTGATATTACACAAAGTATTAAATCCATGAAAGGTATTTTGTATGCTAAACCCAGAAGCTTCACATAGTTTGCCTTTAATATGCTAATCAGCTTGACCTACATAGAAGACTTGTCAAGTTTTCACAGAATGTCCTAAATCCAAACTTTATTCACTCAAACTTCTGACTTGAAAACATGGCGTGTATTCTTGTAAAGGAATTTGTTCTTGGAAGCCATGGCCTCATCATTTCTACACCAAAATAAGGTGTGTTATAAAGATGTTTTATTTTGTAATTCAGTAGATATGAAGGAGTATAAGTGACAGTATTCAATCCAGAGATAATAATAGTCAAGGTTATGAAATACCAACTGAGAGAAAGCAGACTTGATGTGCTGTCTCAGATAAAGCTTTTCAAGCTGTTTTAAAGTATGCTCAGACAGCTCACTCCACTTCTATGATGATGATGATATCGGCACTTCCTTTTTTGTATTTTCTGCCCACTGCTTTTCTAACTTTCTGCGCTTTAGATATCTACATTCACAAAACCAGTTAAAAAAAATCTCTTAAAAACCAGAGAATTCTTGAGTACACATAGCTTTTGATTTCTTTTGGCTAAGTATACATGAGATTATTTATTAATAATAAATAACGACGGGGCTTCATTCTGTGTCTCCTGCATAGCAGGAATGCCCCAGCTAGAACCCACCCCCTTGCAACCATGCTGGGATGCCAGGGGTTAACAGCATGACCTACTTCCCAAACTGCTGATTCCTTGCTCCTTCAGCCAATAATAGCTACCATTGTAAGATTCTTCCCCTTCCCCCTAGCGATGTGACTGGCATTTGGGCACTTTAAAGTTCATGACCTTTTAAGCAACATACATCAAATGAAAGACTGGCATTGTGAGCTGTAGATTTCTGGGCACAGGATGAACTATTTTTGTGGTTGTGACACCAGCTACCTATGCCAACAAGCCCTCTGACACAACATGTTTATGGGCATCAAAAATGGATCACCTGCTTTTCTCAGGTGGTAAGTTCAGAAAGTCTTACTAGCAAGTAGGTATTTCAATTCCCTTTTTTTTTTTTCCTTGTATCCCTAGGTCATGCCAGGAAAAGCATGCAACATAACTGCAGGTAGCAAGAACAAGCAGCAGAAATTTATTTAGTTTTACTTCAGAGAAGTCTAAATATAACTGATTTGTGGAATAACATTAAGAATGTGCACAGTGCACGTTGCTTAGACTGGTCACAGATCTTGGCAACATGTAGCCATCCTTTCTTTTGGCTCAAGGCAATATAGCCGCCTTTTCTGGGTCGTATAAAAACTCTGCAAGACCCTTTTTTTTTTTTTTTTTCCCCTAAATGAAAAGCAAAACAAGAAGAGAAAAGAAAAAGAAGCCAGATGATGTAGTGACAGTGGAAACACCTCCTGCTTTTGATGTTCAGATTTTCACTCTATCGCTAGGGGTTACATGGACTTCCATCATGTATGTAGCAGGTTTCATGGATTCTGTTTTTCATCTTTCCAGAGCAATCTTGAGGCCTGTCACTATCCACTAAACGGTAATTGGAAATAGCCAGATTCCCTCATACGCATTACTGCAATTGCTGGCAAATTCAAAGCAACTTTTCCTCCACTCTTTCCCAGCATGTACACTATTCCAAGTATTTGCCAGTCATCTTCACAGAGTAATTAGATTCCGAGTGCAAATGCAAACCCTTGCAAAATCACTTCATGAGTTCTCACAGAAACTTTATCTTTGCACTAAGAATGTAAAGATAGTGCATGATCATTTACATACTTGAAGACAGCAATCAGCAGGTTTACCAACAGGATATTTGCTACCAAGAGGTAACAGGCCATAATAGCAGGAGTGAGCCAGGCCCCTGGTATACATGGAGGGAGGCGTTTACCATCATCATCGTAAAGATTGTCCCCACAAGGAGCTGAAGAATAAACAGGAAAGGTATTTTTCACAAAGTGCCCGATACTTAAAAACACTATTCACATTTATTTAATGATGACACGTGCATAAAATTTGCCAAGCTAAACAAATTTCAATTTATTTCCAGTAGCAAGTATGTATAATTCCTACTTCAAATTCTGCTTCTAACTACAGCATACAAAAATAATTTCCCATAACAGCGAACAGAGAGGCAGCTCCAAGTTTACTGTACGGTCTGGCTTTCTCTTCAAATTCATATGGATTTTCTTTTTAGAAGATCTTAATGTGTATACGTACATATTAATAGTGGAATTAAAAAAAAAACATCTCCTACCAAACCTGCATGCATACCTTGCCAAAGACACAAAAGCATTTACTTAGCGGTCCCAGATTGCCAAGCATAAATTAAGCCTTTACCAGGCCCCTGAGTGTACTAAAGAGGCCTTAATGATCCTGACCAGCTTCACCTGGGGTCTACACCGACCCCCCATGCATACCTGTCCCTGCCTGAGCTATGGCTGGCCTGCCTGTCTCAGCCTTGCCTCCCGGAGGGACCTTGGACCTGTGTTTGTCCCCTGGATGGACCCTTCTGCCTCTGGCCCTGTCTCCTTTTGCCCCTGCCTGGACCCCCTAGATGGACCCTGGGCTATTATTTGTCCTGTCTGGGGCTGTTAATGTTACCAGCAGGTGGCCCTGCTGCCACTTTCGGGCCAATTTCTGTTTCCCCTATTTTTCACAATAATTCTGAATTTTAGATAAAATTTTAAACCAAAGAGATAAAATTATAAAATGAAAATGATATAGTAACACCAAAATAGCGTGGTGAGAATGAGACAAAAATTGACAATATTGATCAAACTGATAAAAAATAATTGCCTGAAGTAATCCTAAGAATACATAGGTTGTCCTGGGGCAAGAGCTGTCTTGGAATTGGGTAAACGCAGCAAGCGTGTTCTGTCTTTAAGTGCAGTGCCAGTGTATCTGACTTCAAATACAAGGCTAACTTTTGGAACCATTTAGTAGCAGGTAAAGCATTTATCAACCACAGGTTCTTTAGGTGAAATCTTAGTAAAAGATTTAGTTTCTGTGAATAGACAAACCATTTTTTTCAGCATTTTGCAAAAAATCCAGTGCTTCAACCTCACCTGAAAAATACCTCAAATTATTTGAAAACAGACTAATCTTATTTACTGTGGACTGAAAGAGATATTTAGACTATGATTGATAAAATATATTTTACTTGCTTTTCAAACATCAGACCTACACTTTGCCTGTTTATCATAAGAAAAGTGTAACAGGAAAGTCAAGCAAATCATAGTATCATTCACATGGACCAATGAAAGTACCGCCAAAGAAACACTAACATTGTATCTAGGTAATCAAAGGGAATTAGTTACACCATGACACTCTTGCATCATAATTTTAAAAAAGGATTATTTTACTGTCAATGTACTAGAAACAAGTCATAGCAACCACATAAGCTCAATTAAAACTTCCGATCTGCAATCTGTATTAGAATAAAATATTATTCCTCTGCTTCTTTTCAAATGAAAATATTACAGTAGAAAAACAAGATTCACACCTGAATATTGGATGAGCCCTATAATTGAAATGTCAGTATCTAGTGAAGAAAAAGATTAATGAACATGTTCAGCTAAATGAGATAATCAGCTCTCCACAGAGACTTACGATTAATTTCCATGGCATAGACTGAACAGCATTCCAAAGGAACGAAATAGAAAAGGAGGCAGGGAGAGAAAGAAAGAAAACAATAGAATAATACAGGAAAAAAAACCAAACAAAAAAAGATGATTGAAAATACAGTTTTGCTGCCAAGAATAGATAAGTAACTCAAATGTCAGAACAGTAGAGACATGCTTAGAAACAATGTCTTTGTTAAAAATGCATTGCATTCTGCAATTTCCTTTTCATGTTGTTTTCCCCAAATGTTACATATGGCAGTGAATTAATTCATGATATTAATAATAAATCACAAAATGCTTCTGGCAGATGATCATTTAAATATACGTGATATTTCAGGCAAGTAAACAAAACTGGCGGTCACCACAAACACAAAACAACTCAGATTTATCACACAAAATCATTCTTTTAGCTATTATGGAAACATTTCCTTTTTTATTTTATCTTTCTTTTTTTGTTTTTGTTTTTGTTTGTTTGTTTTTTTAAGAACCACCCTGGCTTTGAGCCTGCCAGCTGTTTCTAGTTGAATAGCTATGTTTCTGTTAATACTCATGATACTGATCTTATTACAGCACACAGTATCGTTAAAGCCCATTTTGACTACCAGTATGGATTACTTGCTTGCCAAACCCTAAATGGTGATTGTAAGAAAAATCATACTATTGAAAGAAACTCAGCCACGCTTCTCTATTGTTTAAGAATTTGCTGCTATTGAGTAGTAGATGCCACTAACTTCTTGCTCATGGACATCCAAATGGAGCAAACCAGACAAGAGCATCTTGGTTGCATTAGGAAAAGTTTTACTAGCAAGTTAAGGGAGGTAATTATTCACCTCTACTCAGCTCTGGTGAAACCACATCTGGACTTGTGTGTCTAGATCTGGGCTCCCCCACAGAAATCAGACATGGACATACTGGAAAGACTCCAGTAAAAGGTCACAAAGACTATTAAGGCAATTGGAGCATCTGACAAATGAGGCAAGGCTGAGAAAGCTAGGATAATTTAGCCTGGAGAAGACAAGGGTCAGGGGAGATCTTCCCAATGTTATAAATACCTGATGGTGGCAGGAGTAGAGAAGACAGAGCCAGACTCCCCTCACTGGTATCCAGTGAAAGGACAAGAGGTAGTGGGCAAAGATAGAAATATGGCAAATTCCATTTAAACCATGTTGTCCAGAGAGGTTGCACAGTCTTCATCCTTCACGATATCAAAAACCTGACTGGACAGTCCCTGTGCAACCTGCTCTAATTTACCCTGCTTTGAGGAGGGAAGTTCGACTAGATGATCTCCAAAGGTGCCTTCCGACCTCAGAAATTCTGTGATTTGTCATCTTCGTCTTTAGGTGACAACCTATCCTCAGTGAAGCTATTGACAAAAGTCCAACTACCTTTCTTCTAGATGGAAAATTTGATGTAATACTTTTTCCATAAATTGTTTACACTCATGGCCCTTGGCAAAACTACCCACAAGCACTTGACAGAGTCAGGTTAGACTGCCCATAGCAGCCACTCCCCAATGCCTTCTGAGGTTGCTTTTGTGGTGTGTTTACAGAGAACCATGGAAACATCAGAGTGAAAGATCTTCAGAAGTCAGTCCATAGACTTCTAGACTCAAGAAATTTACAGAATAATTGTAATGCAGTTTAGTTATACCAGTAGAACTCCTTGCGTAGCCACTTTTATTTCAATATTAAACCAACAACAAAACCACACGTTTCCATGTTAGCTTATGTTCAAGCTACTGACACAGCAAAGCTTCTGACCTGGGAAGGCTAGTGAACCAAGTAACTGGACTGAACTTGTGTAACTGGAAAGCCTGAACTCTTTTCTCCTAAAATCTTTTGCACCGCTGAAGAAAGATTTCTAATTCAAAGGATGCTGAGTATGTAACTGAGAAACGACTGGAAGCATGAGAGGAGTCTGGGACACCTCTTACACTAAAGAGATCAGTATTCTTGGTAAGCTGTGAGTTTTGATTTATAAAGAAATCAAACTGTCTACACTGGCAAACATTCTTTGTTCAAACTGAAGTAGGATTTGAATGCGCATTGTGAGCCACAAAGGTAAGGGATAGCCTGTTACAGTCCCGTGGGAGAATTAACCCAGCTGAGAGATCCTGAGCTTATCCTGGCTCACATGTGCACTGAAACTTCAATATCAGACAATAAATGACTGTCTTGACCTTGTATTTGTCAAGAGTAATTTACTGTACCAGAAGTTACATTAATGATACAAGCATTCCTAAGGAAAATGAAGATGATACGATCTTTGCAACAGTGTACACTGTTCAGAAACAGACTAATGACATTTTATTCCTTTCTAAGCAATTAAAGCATACTTTAATGACATTTGGTATAAAGTTTTCTCATGATGATGGATCTTTATGGTTTTTGACTGAATTTAGACCTCACAGTTTCTTCAGCCTTCCACTTTACTACTTGTCAATATATGCAGATGGTTGAAATAACACATAACGCAACGCTGAAAGAGCAGCCTCTATTATTTCAGATAAAGTGCAAACTATGTGATACACACTAGGGGAGGCCAGCTGCATGTTTGACTGTCTGTACAAATTTCAAATATTAACACAAAACTAGCAGTAACATGACAGTTTCCATCTCCTCTAAAATACTGACAGTTATTCTTTTAAACTGTGCAGCTTTTATGTAAGAAAGGCTATTTCCACACATAAAGCTAATCAGGCAGAGTTTTCCTTTTTTGTTTTTTCCACAGGTGTAGAAAAGAAGAACAAGAGTGATTCATGAAATGGAAACATTTGTGGAAAGCAGACAGATGCATCAATGGGAGTAAAAAGTATTAGCTCACTGCCTGATTCAAAAGAACATTTCAGAATGATCTCTTGTTGATCCCTGCAAGTAAACAGAACACTTAATACTGTTATACTCTTGGACAGGAGAGTACTCCAGACTACATCACTCTCAGTGTTAACTGAATTTGAATAGACACTGAGAGACAGGACATGCAGGTGGGGAACAGAAAATTGTTCAGTCTCTGGAGTCTTCACAAGAAAACAACAACAACAACAATATAATCAAAGACAAAACACTACTTCCAAATTAAAAACAATAATTAATTTGGAACTGATCATCTGCCTCAGAAACAGGAAACAGACTCTTACTATGAATTCTACTCTTACGGTCTATCTGGTCTGCGAACACCTCTCCATAGATCATCCAGTAGGGCATATAGAAGATGTTGCGAGCTAGTCTCCAAGAAGGCTCCTCATCCGGGTGCAGGATAGCTTGGCGGGCTACTCCAAAACTCATCAGAACCACAAGCATGATGACCACAAAGTAGAGCATGTCAATCATCTGCACGGAGAGACCATACAGAGGGTCTTCTCATCACCAGGTAGTACAGTAGCACAAGCATGTCTGCTTGTCAGCATGTGTTAAAGTAAACAAGAAAGTAGCAAGAGAACAAACACATTCCCTTGGATAATTTTCTTGATGTTATTCTTTAACTACTGCTCAGGAATTAAGCATACATAAAAATGCAGTAAAAACAGCCATTTAAATGAATACCAGATTTATATTTAAAAAGACTCAAAATGCTAAAATCTTAGTTATCCCTATTCTCTTTTGCATCAAGTGTGCTATGCTGTGCTTTCAGCATAGACCTCTTCTGGGGTTGCAAAGAGATATAATCATTGCTGTATCGTGTCCTGTCCACAACTGATGGTTTTGTGGATGATCCCAGTGTATCAACAATCTGTTATTGCTATGGCTTTGGGAGGCAGAAGGCAGGCAAAGAGTGAACAAGCTTCCACAGGCTGGTTAAAATAAAATAAAAAATAAAAAGAAAAGAAAAAAGAAAAAAGATTCCCTCTCGAATCAAGCAATTATTAGCAGGAGTACTGCATCCCATGTGTGTGTGAAACTGACATCGCAACTTTTTCACAGGCTTTATTCAGAGTCCTACTCAGGTGGAAAACCTCTTTAAAATCAGAACTGAATTTAGTTTCCCATGAAGTTCTGAAATACATCATTTACAGCAATTTAGGCACTAACCATCTTTCCAATCATCATGACGTAAGGTCCCAGATATTTGTTCACACCAAAGATATCTAGTACTCTAATGTACCAGAATATTATATCTACGCAGTAAATCACTCTTCCATAACCCATGTAAGGCTGGTTCTGTAGGCGAAGAATTGCTCCTATTATAAATACTGAAATAGCCACCAGGTCAGTAATATTCCAGTATTCCTGGAGCCAAACTTTCACTTTTTGGCTCAGTTTGCCAGGCTCTGACATCAGAATCTGAAATAAATTAAAAAAAACAACAAAGAAATCATTAGGAAAAACTCCAAGTTATATTTTTGAAGTAATGGTCATGAAAAAAGACTAATATTGTCACATTCAATAGGTGTCTGAGATCCCCTCCACTGGCAGCAAAATTTGTCTCAAGAAGCAATATTTTTATTTACTAGCAGGCAAAATTTCCTTTTCACAGAAACATAGGATGGTTTGGGTTGGAAGGGACGTTGAAGATCACTTAGTTCCAACCCCCTGCCACAGGCATGGTCAAAGCCCCATCCAGCCTGGCCTTGCCTCCGGGGATGGTGCATCCACAGCTTCTCTGGGCAACCTGGGCCAGTGTCTTACCACCCTCACAGTAAAGAATTTCTTCCTCATATCTAATCTAAACCTACCCCCTTCCAGTTTAAAACGGTTGCCCTTTGTCCTGTCACTACAGGCCTTGGTAAAAAGTCTCTCTGTCTTTCTTATAAGCCCCCTTTACATTTTGAAGGTTTGCAGTAAGGTCTGCCCAGAGCCTTCTCTTCTCCGTGCTGAACAACCCCAACTCTCTCAGCCTTTCTTCATGGCAGAGCTGTTCCAGCCCTCTGATCATCTTCATGGCCCTCCTCTGGACCTTGTTTTCATCTGTTTCTACTTGGCTTTCTTAAGGCTTTTTTTGTTGTAGGTTTTAATCAGTAACATTTAAACCAGGAGATCTGGCTTGCTGACTTGGCATCCATATTTATCTCCAAATACAGTTAGTATGAGATGTGGGAATTGTGAATTAGAGAAGGATAGGCCAAGTGCAAACCACACTACAGCATATGAATAAGTAGAAGTTTTTATGCTATCTTCCTCACACAAAAGTAACGAGATCAGTCAGATAGTACTCCTGGCTAATTCCCCAAAACATCTCTCTGCGTGCACTTCTCATCGAGGATGGCATCAGTAGTAAGACGACAGTACCTACTGAGATTTCCTTCATGGGTTATGGCCATGCCTTTACTTGGAAATACACATTAGAGAAGGACAGCATTCATTTTGACTACTGAGCTCAGGGCATTTTTGCCTGACCTTTCTGCCCAGTAAGAGGTGGTTTTAATGTACGGGAATGGGTTATAAATGAAACTCTCTCCAGTGATGGGCATTTTGGGACTCTGAATATAAGAATCTTCCCTCTCATGTATGGCTTCTCAACCCTCTGCACAAGTCCATGCCGTTATTACCTCTAAGAGCGACTGTCATTTTAAGGACTGAGATGTTGGTATGATCAGACTTTACCTCTCTTACTTTCTCTAAAGCCAAGGTCACAATGTAGGAGATGACAATCCATTCCTGGACTGATGGCCACCGTTCCATCCGCACCAAGATGATATAATTAAATAGCATCAAGTAACCAAGGTATGATATCTACAAAAAAAAAAAAAAAAAAGAATCCTTTATGGACTTCAGGTGATGGATCCCAAGATCCTTCCACAGTTAGGCAGTATCCGATTACTTGAGATGACTTACACACACACACACACACAAAAAAAATCAGTCTCCACTGATTTCCATTAGGAAGTTCTGGACTATTAGCGTAAGTCAAGAGAGTTATCACTTAGTTTCCTATAATGAGTAGTGTAGATGTCAAACTGGTGATGCTGGTGTCTCTGTGCCTCACAGTGGTCTTTGGTGATCGGCCAAACTTAAAACTTCAGAGATCCTGGAAGTCCAGAGTTAAGAAAACAAAATGGATTCAATGGCTTTGCAGAAAAAAAAAAGGAAACAAAGCAGTAATAAACCAAACGTTTTTCCAGGGAGAAAATGGAGTTTTCTAAAGAATGAGATATTCAATGTGAAATGTTTACCCACCATCTCAAAACAGATCTAAAGCAGAACAGGGAGGCAGGGTTGTGAGCAGCACCTGCCTGGAGGGGTAGGGGAAATAAAGAGCCACACAGGCCACTGGCTTTTCTGCACCCTGTAATAATGTGGGTGAGACCATTGAGGCAGAACATACGCTTTATGTGAAGCCAGAGGCATACAGACTTCGTATATCAGTCCCTGCAACACCTCTTCCTGTACTTGTTACTTAAACCCATCTGCATGAACAGTAGGTTTGCAGATATTTTGATTTCTTTAAGTAGCCCCTAGCCTCAGGAGCAAATTTCTTGCTGAAGCCTAATGCAATAAGAGCACAGGAGGCTGCATCACCATGTCAGAGAAGAAACACCAAACAGAAGGCAGTAAAATCCTCTTAGCTGAGGGGCCTGTATAATGCATGAAAGCGAAGCCCACCCAAATTGTGACATTCATACATACAGGTATGAACACACGCATTGAGGCTATGTGTGAAAGACTCAGGTGTTGAAGACCCTCACTTGCACAAGAAAAAAGATTTTTCTTCTCTGAAGGAAGCGAGCCTGCTGCAATGCCCTTCCTACAGCTGCCATGCACACTGGCAGAGGCCACGGGCCTCCAGCAGCTGAATTATCACAGGTATCCACAGATGCTGTGGAACTTATGATCCAGGCCGCTGAATGATCTCATTTGTTGCAAGAAGCAAAACAACAATTCCAAAGCACTCTTAAATCAGGCCTTTTGTGCCTGGGGCTTTTTTAATCTGCTAAAATGTAATTTGTTTACACTGTGAAACCACATTGAATACTCTTCTTTGAAATTAAACAGGAATTTTGCTTTTAAATTATTAATACAGGCAGCAGAAAGTGATCAGTATAGTGTTTTGTGACTACAATGTGCTAAAACTAAAAACCTACATAATATTATGACATACTAGGTACTGGAAGTCCTAACTTCGAATAAAAACAGAAAGCAGTATCCTTTTTACAGGGCACACAGCATGAATACTTTTCCTGTTTTATTAAAACAGAGTTTAGCACCAGGTAGTTCTTGATGCACTAAAGAGAAAATCAGATGCTTGTCAAAAATAAATCTTTTAGTTTAGATTAGTTTTAGTTATTTAAATAAGAGAAAAGTACCTATTCAGTTTTAGCAGGCTGGGATCTGTGCTTCCATCTAGGTTGCACTGATCTGAGCCTAACTGTCAACAGAGCAAACGTCAAGCAGTGATACTGGGGCATTATTACTTCTTGGGTCCTAAAATGTGTTTCAATGCACAACAGGAGCTAGAGCTTTTAGAAAGCAAGAGAATCCAGCCTAGTTTGGATTGAGTGACTGGACTGTGGAGCTTGCACTGAGTTTGGCGTATAATTAGCCAGACAGGGCCTCCTTCAAAGTGTGTAAGAGCTTTAGAGGCTGACAGCAAAAGCTTCAGTTATTCGTCCAGTTTCACTGTCTATGCATTTTTCTCTGAACAAAGGGAGTGCTGTAGTCATCAAATTCCATGAAAGTCAGTACTATTTACTTATTTATTACTTGGTTATTATTTTTACATTGGAATCCTTTAAGTTTCACAGGTGTGAGAAAAATGATCACTATCAGTTTAGTCATCATGACTTACTGTGTAGAACCAAAATTTGACAATAGGTGCGTTATAGAATTCATAGATCTTTGTTCCAATTGGAAGGCTCTTTTGTTTTTTATTTCCATTCTCTTCATCTCCTTTTCGGGAGCCTGTATCTGCATTTGCATCCTGGAAGACCAAAGGTGTCAGTTTTCATCAATATACAATAGTAAAAATAGTAGCTTTTCCTCAAATACAGCCCCAGCCATCTGTTAACTACATGAGGAAGCTCTGAGCAACCGACCTCTTTTTGAAAATATAAAAATACAAATTCCATAAATCTGTGCAACTTCCACAAATAATTTACCATCCCTGAGAACCCAGCCTATATCCTCCCAAAACTCTTCACTGATTTTTGTCCCACAGAGGCAGCTGAGATTGTCATCTGAGTGACCTATAGCATAATCATAATCTGCTCAGAAAACTGAGCACTGCTGAGATATTAGAACCTCCTAATAATCTCCATTACTGACCACATTTTCCTCCTCCTTTTCTTTGCCTTCTTCATTTTCTTTTGATGTCTGGTAAGAATAATCATCATAACTCCGAAACTCTAGGAAAAGGATGGTGGGAGGGAAGAGAATCCCCATTATAACCTGCACAACAAGAAAGAATTCAACTCAGATGGCAATAGTTGTTTACATTAATAGATTTCATAACAAGGCAAATCCCATAAACAGTATTTTCTTTTGTATAGTATTCAAGACACTCTGCTATCCTCAAACCTACAAAAATGAATAAGTAGTACTTATGAAGCATTGACAATAAGGTCTTGAATGGAAAGATGACACCCTGGAATGCTTCCCATCTCCACGAATACGCTCCAATCAAGAACTTGTACTCCAGAATTAGAGTTGTACAGAGAAATTCCATGGAATGGACACAGCAGTGGTTGGAAGAGGGCTTCAGGTTTGTTACTGGAGTTTATAGTTACTTTAGTCACCTACTGTTAGTTCTAACAGTTTAAAAACTTGTCAAAGGTAAAAGAAGCTTTGCAGATAGGACTGGGAGAGTTCTTTTACTATATGAGATTGCTGAGATACAGAAACACAAGAGTTGCCAAAGTACAGAGAAGAATGCAGGTAATGAAACTAGAACATTAGCAGGTTGATTAATGCTTTGGAGAAAAGAAAGGAAATCAATAAACAAATTTAGAAAGTACCTTGATGCAATCTGAAAGGCAGGACACTTGCCTGAAGATTTTAAACAGGTTTAAGAGGGAGACATGGGAAAGTGGGAATAAATTGAGAGTGACAGAGAGAGTGCAATGTGTATGTCAGCAAGCTTGGGAGTATGACCTGGGAAGACAGGCATGGCACTTTGTCAATAATGGGGGATTTAAGGAAATAAGGAGGTGAGACTGAGGTGGCACCACCATAAGAGGTCTCCCTGTGGGTGACAGCAACTGCATTATTACAAAGGAAGGATTATAGTCACATGAAAACACATACAAGCAACCACTGCTCTGCTTCCTTAACATTGGCTCACTCATGTTTCTCTTTTGTGCCAGCCTCCTCGCATTACTCGGGTTTTTTTGTCAATCCAACAATCAGGAAATAAAATCAGTAAGAGAGACCAAATCATCAAATCACAGAATAGGGAAATAAAAATCACATAGTTTCACACAACGCAATTGCACAGATTTCACTCTTTTCAACACTGAGTCTCAACTCTGTGTCTTCTGGTACAATATTAAGCAATGTAAGAAGCATGTGTCCACATCTGGCTCATTTTCTCTCTACTCCCATTGCGTGGACCCCTAATGGTGATCTTTTTGTTTGTATCCAACTGATTTTTAATCAAAGATGTATGTTTTCAATGAACAGATCTCATCATTCATTAAAAGCCACAACTTCGCTCTCAGATTCCAATCATGCTAAGCCTTTTATGGATTTATATTTTTCTTTGTCATGGGTTAACGTTCCTTAGACATCCTAAAAAATTAGCTTTAAAACAGCTATGTTCTTAAAACATCTATAATTAGTAAGCCAATTTGTTCTATGCATACGCTATGTATAATATAGGGTTACATGCAACAAACTATATCTTTGAAAACAACTGCAGGAAATACCTTAAGGCCTGGGTTTTTCCGCATGCGTAGTCGCCCCATCCACATATCTGTTAAGAGCATCTGGCTGCATGTGTGAGCAATGAAGTCCCTGTGTTTAGCTGCCACAGCCAATTTGAGGCAGGTAGAATTACTCCAGTTTTTCAGTTCGTAGGTCAGTAGTTTCATGGCAATCTGCTCATCATGTTTATAGGACTGGTCCAAGAGTTCAACAGCCAGCTGGCCAAAATCTCTGGAAAATGCAAGGTAAGTCCAGTGAAGTTTGATTTAGAAATCAGTGTTTGCTTGCATTTGGGGTTTTAATTCCGTTCACAGGGGGTCATGTTTTTCCACACACACGTACAATGACAAGAACAACCGAGTCTCAAGCTTGATTCAGGCCAGTCTGCTGAAGTTCAAAACAAATTTTTAGTGACCAGAGAGAACTAGCTTAGACCAATACCATCTTAAGGCCAGTTTAGATGTATCATTAGATACCCCGTAATTTATGTGAGCAAATCCTGAAAATAACTTTGTTAAATAAAACTAGCTAGTTTCACAGAGAGAGAAGCTGAAGAAATAATGTGTTCTGTCAGGAAAAAATGCAAATCTCCTGCTAGTGCTGCCTTCAGATTCTGAGACCACAGTTTTGCTTGTTTACTGTTGATAAATAGGCTTCAAATGGCATTCTGTGAACCTACATTCTAGAAATCTAGCAAGTCAGACAACCCTCTATATCAAGTAGACATATACTGTGCTCTGTGTCTACTAACTTTGAGTTGTTGTCCAGATCCTGAGAGATGTCGTCCACCAGCTCACTCTCAGAAGACTCATGGGCCATAGACTTGTACAGTTTACAGGCCACAAGTGCTTTGGCCATGGTTTCCTCCCCTCTCTGCCAAAGAAAGAGTGCCATCTTCTGCCGTTTCATGAGCACGGCCCATACCATCAGTTCATGAAAGGGATACTGAAAGCGGCTGACTTCTGGGTCATCCACATCAATATCAATCTCCTCCTCCTTTTTCTTCTTCTTCTTCTTCCCTTTGGTGGGAGGCTCATCATCCTGGGAAGAAAATAAGAAAAAGCGTTCCCAGCAATTTTTAACAGTTGCCTGACAACGGCACCATGCACAGAACAAGTACAGAGAGGACATACTAATATTTAAAGTTCTAATTTGGCTTTGCTGCTTGCTACAATGAATGCTAATAGCAATAAAACTATGAAGAACATGTGACAGAGCATGCACTGGGCTAGCACACACAGCTTAGTATTTTATTCAGGGAACCATTTCTTGCATACTTAATTGCAAGTCACCCATCTTGGATAAGTACAGCAGAACCCTATTGTACTGAAGGCATCACTTTACGCTGCATTGTAAGTAGAGCTCTACCGCATGTGTAATTGCACAAGTTGATTTGCACTTAATTAATATTTAATGAATTCCACTGCAGTGTCAATGGAGCTTTAACAAACCTGAATTCACTATGAACAGGTTCCACTGTAACTTCTGATTTGATATGTCTGCATCTATTCCTGAAGAACAGTGCTGCATATCTTACAGGTATCAAAGCAGTTTTCAGACTGACATGCAGGTGGAGAGAGTGGCAACATGCAAATGGAAAAGACAGGCAGATAGCATCCTTAAGAACAGCAAGATACTAAAGGGAGTCTTCACCTTTGAATAAGCAATCTCCTCTTATGTATGCAGTGCAAACGGAAGGTATAAGTATCCCAATTCTTAAAGGGATAGGGAGGATAGGCCATTACTACAGGAACCAACATGGAAGTAACTGAAGGGAAGTACTGACAATGAAGCAGGATCCTGAAGGGAGAAAAGCCATGATTGGGAAAATTAGGATTTAAATAATGTAGACAGAGCTCATCATCATTGAAGACCTTGATTCTAATCTCAGAAGTGGATTGCAAGTAAAAGCAATTACCATTCTACAAAATCAGTTCCTGTTCAAGGAAAAGCAGCATAATGCACTATTTTTTGACAAAATATGAACTCAGATCCAAATTCAGGGTTCAGCCTCACACCCCAGGTTTCCACAGATGACTCTTCAGCTCAACAATTGAGTATGCATTTCTCTTCCAGCAGTTTTAAGAACTGCAAGTGGTGATCTCTGTCTCTTATGGAAAATTCAGGGGTCATTAACTGCACACACATGAAGAAAGTGTTGAGCATCTCTGAAGCACAGGACATAAAAACCCCAATGGAGGACCAAAAATTAGGTCCTCTCCACACTAGGAAAATCAAATTGAAACAAAATCCTGGGTAAGAAAGACAAAGCCTTAAGGAGTCTAAACTTCCTGGTTTAGAGCTGCTAACACTGGAAATGAAAAAAAACCCAAACACCTGGAGCTGCATCAATTTACTGACCACTTCAGCAAAAGAAATGTTAATTTTTCTTTTCACCTTTTCTTTCTCTTGGAAGCAGGGAGTGGGCTACACCCACTGTCAAGTGGAGAGAACACTTCAGTTTGTGCAACATAAAACATTTCTCACTGAAAGAAATAGGAAACTCAAATTGTGCTTTTGTAGAAGCACTGAGCAACCTACATGTGATCAAAGTGATTAAAAAGGGCCACAGCTCTGAGAGGCTGAGCTTTTGGCCTTGAGCCATTAGAAAATAGGAAGCTGATCAGAGAGATTAAACATAACCTGCACTTTCTCTGTAGAAAAGAAAGCTGCTTATCTGCTTGGGGAAATACAGGCTTTGTGAGTGGGTATAGTTCACATCAAGTGTAATGCAGGCAATGTGCATATACTGTGTTCAAATACTATCACAGCATTAATAAAAGCATACTTTGTAGGGAAATGTACCTAGCATCTTTGTGCAAATGCTTTCCTGGTCTATATTAATACTTTTTTCAGAAACAAAAGCAACTACCTCCAAAACAGAGTGAGTTTTCAGGCATCATCCCAGACTTGCTTCTGATCAATTCAAGATTTCTTCAGACACACAAGTAATTGAGGCAGGGGTTGGACCCAAAATTCTGGATCAGCATCATTTACAAAGCATGGGGCTATCATGCTATCATGGCAGCAAGGATGTTTTGTAGTGGAGGACAGCATCTAACATCTCCAAGCACCTTGTTTTTTCGCTCCGCTTCAATGTTTTCTCTATGATAAAACCTCATTTGTGCATAAATTGTTACTTCATGGTTAAAGGGGATTTGACCATAAGTAGCACTGCTGGATCACATTCTGAGTATCATCAGTGTTCACATCTGAATGATTAAATGTACAGCATGTTCCAACATTATGTTATTACATAATAGCGCTAAAAACTGCCTGAAGACTATTGAGCAGAGCTTAAAGCAGCTCTCAAGAACCTACCCCTAAAAAAAGTCAGAAGTATTTCATAGGCTGTTTGCAAAATGGAAGATCCCGTCCAGTTGAAATTTGCTTTAAGCCACAGTAACAGTGAAAAAGCTAAGAGCAAGAGCAGAACTGTACCAAGAAATGCTCTGATAAAAACCACTATTTTACAATAAATCCAACTTACCTCCATCCCTAGTAGTTTAAGAGCTTTTGGCTGAATATTAAAAATAGAAAAGAAAATCAGTTAGATGGGAGGGAAAATTCAAAGACCAAACAATACCAACGAAAAACACATTTTCATTTGCAAATGTACAGTATTTATTACTAAACTTACTATTCTACCAATAATGGTACGATTAATTAATCTTCCTCTTAATTGTACTTGCAGAAAGGCAATGGGTTAGAAAATATTTTCCATCCTGCACTCAAGTGAAATATTTTGATTCAGATGGAAGAGTTAAATGAATCATTCAATAATATACTCATTTGAGAATTAAACTCACCACACGGTCATAAAACCTCGAAAAAAATAGCACTGCTTCTAAGCACACACAGGATAAAGATATCCATAGAAAACAGTAAAAAATATAATAGATCTTCAAACCTCTCACAATTTCCCATTAAAAACATCCCTCTGTTCTATTGTAAAATCTCTATCTTACAATTTATGTAAAAGGTTTATTTGTTTGTTCCATCAGATAGTACTGCACTATATATGTACTATATATTGGCTACAGAATGCTTGGACTTTGAGTGGCCTTCTGACCATTTGTGGGGCTAGTTTCCTAGTGTGGGGCTTTCTGTAATTAGGCTAGGAAGCTTCACTTGACCTTCAAAGCTGAATCAAACAAATAAATAAGCTAATGAAGAAAATTATTCTATTTGCTTAGAGTAGACTTTTTAACAAAGCAAGGGCCATGCTTGGTATTCTCAGGATTGGTACATAACTATGAAATGCTTTACTGAGATTGCAGTAGCTTCCATAGGATGTGATTTATGCTTAGAGCAGTTCTTTAAAGGACTTACTGTAACAGGTTCATAGCTCTTCTGTATTCAGACTAAACTCTCTGCCTTACCCAAGCTAAGGCTACTGTTGGTTATAATTATGTGATCAATAGGCCTGGCTTGATCAATACACTTTACAGTTGTAAGAGAGCTAAACTATCAAGCTACAGCTCAAGTAGGAGTAAGTAAACACCACAGTTAGAAATGCTTGGACTGTAAACTACTGAAATAGGATGAAATTCACCTCTAGATCAATGTATTTACCACCTTTTGGGTCCTCACATCCTTTAACATAGATATTTTACAGGTTTCTTACATAACTTCATTACCAGAGTTTCAACTCCGGTCTTGCAGCGTTTCTCTAGAATTTAACACGTAGTGCTTCAGAAAGGCAAAGGAACAGAGTATTACTTATTTTTTACCATCAGTGTGATGGCTACATCCAGAATGAACTCATTCTTACCCTCTTTGGTCCAAATAAATTATTATAGAGAGTCCGAAAACTTTTTCGAGTATAGTTGCAGCGATAAGCTCCACCCATGAGATATTCAAGTACAAGACCAATATCTATTAGGCTGATATGATAATCTGGTGGAAGATTTCCCTACCAAAAAATCAAAAAAACCCAAAATAAGGACTTAGGATAAGAAAACAAAACATACATTAAATTGCCTGGCTAGACATATCACGTCATGTTTAAACTGGCACACGGACATTATTTACAGCCACTGGTTTCAGTCTCTGAATATTTGTACAAAATCAGTGATAACTGATTAACATCATGAAAATTTTTGGGGCCAGATTCTTTCTGTTTTATTGTTGGCAGTATTTATAGTTAAGATCAAATTTTCATTTGATTTACGCATACAATATGTCAGCGTCCACACAAGCCCAAGTTGTTTGCAAGGGTTATATTGATGAAATTAAATAACTTTGTACATATTAATCCAGTATAAAAGCGTGACTCAATTTCATGGTACCAGGCATACTTTACATTTCACAGAAACTTGTATTTCATCATAATATTACCTACAGAGTTAAGATTACAATGCAGAACACGATTAGATTAATGTGCAGCCCAGAATCAAAGAAAAAGGCAGACTGTAATTTCCACTGTTACACTTAAAAACTCAGTAGTGGTATTGACTCTGCTAGAACCATGAGCTAAAAACTGTGCTTCGTTATTCAAGCTACATCCCACAACAATAACTGATTCTACAGCACCACTGAGCAGTTGCTATGATGAAACAACTATATCCTAAGGAAACACATCACCTCCATGTTAACCCAACCGAATCCCCGAGACTGCCGCTGAAGGAGTGAGCCGTGAAAATGCAATGAAAAGGAGGAGGGACAGACAGAAAGCAGAATGCAGAAGAGCATTAGTAACACTCAAAAAGACAAACACCGAATGAGAAAAGTGTTAAAACTGTGAAGCAGGTCAATATGAATTATACATGAACCCAGTACTCTGTAATTCCCACATCTAAAGCTCCTGGGAATACATGGGAGTTTTCCTTGCAAAAAGGAATACAGTCTATTTCATGTAGCTAAATCTTACTGAATAAAAGATCCAAAACCTCAAAGAGAGCAAATAAAACAACAAATCTTACAATGACCCTAGCCACATAAAATGAATGAATTTACATGTAATGGAAACAAATGAATAACAAATTTAGGACTTGTAGCACTGAGAAACAGAACAGATTTTCTCCCAGGTAAAAAGCAGGTTTGTTTGGAAGAAAAGCTTGTTTGGAAAAAACTCACAAGGAAACAAAGAAAAGGGAACAAATTCTGTGCTCGTGAGTCAGGCTTCCAGTTAACATAGCTTTTCCTTCCACCCCACCGTTACAACGCTGCATTGGGAGCTTCTTGTAGAGAAGAAACAGTATCAACCAAAACCTCAGATGATACATTACACTACTAGGAGCTTAAGTTTCCTCTCCTCAGTTCTCAAATTACTAGCAATGCAGTATAGCCATACCTGATTTAAACTGACATCGCTGTTTGTCACAAGAAATAATTTAACTTCCCTTTTCTTAACAGGTACCATCTAATTTCAAATGTCTGCTTTTGCCCATGCTACGCTTGCTTCTACTGCTGACTCACATGGTTAACGTAATCATGCAAACGTAATGCTGCTGTTAGTTAAGCTTACCTTTTTCACATCTCTGACTAGCAAATGCAGCGTATTTGGTGGACCCAATCTCTGAAACACAAATCATTCACAGTCCATTAGAGCTTCAATTCTTTAGATTTTTTTCAAACACAAATGTAAATAATGATCTGGCACTGTGAGCAGAACTTGAGGCAACCATGTGCCTTCACATTCTGCCAGGCGTTGAAAAGGAGGAGCTGGGCTACAATGACAAACACATTTCTATCAAGAGCTGTGTAACCCCTTTCTTGTAATCCTTTACGTGGTGACTCAGATTCAAGTCACAGCAGTTTGTGGTATTGTCTGAACTTGTACTTGCTGCAGGAGCCATAAAGGTACCAGAGGACTAGACTGGGGTCATATACTGTATGAATGCTGCCCTGGACTACCTGCCACTTAAATGATGGGAAGGAAGTCTAGAAATAGTTATGTATGTTCCTGATGAATTTGCTGTGGGTTGGGTGGGGGAGAATTTGAATAAAAAAGCATGATGTTCTACGGTTTTGAGAAAAAACATTTTGCTTTGCTGGGCCAGAAGGAAAAGTGATACTGACTTCTGCAATGTGCTAAGAATAAAAGTTGCTGTGTAAGTACTTTGCCAAATTGACAGGCTTGTTTCAATAATAAGGAAGTATACATACATGAAAAGTAATTGAGATTAAAAGTAAATGACCACTACTGGCTGGTATTAAATATTTACTATCTACATTAGTTCTTTAAGTATTCTGAATGTGCACTTTAAATACCTCACTACATTTACATAACAAACTGCAACACCTTCTGAAAGCTGCTGTAAGGCTTATTAATTAGGAACGCATATATCTAGGTAAACTGCAGGACACTGTATGTAGTAACAATGGCTCCCTTTACCACTATCCAACTTCTGTGTACTGTCAGGGCTCAGAGGTTTTGGGGAAAAAAAAGCGTATCTCAGAGAAAAAGGACACCCCTGTTAAATACAATAGCAAAGATATCACAGGACATTTTATTATTTCTCCTCACTCACAGTATTATAAAGTTCTTCCAGTCGAGGAATAGTAAGGAAGTGCTGCATGTTCACTCCATTCTCAATAAGCAGTTTCACAAAGTCCACTCGATCTAGAACCAGTGCATCCAGCATAGCTTGCTCCAAGGAATTCACCTGAATTGCAGAATGGAGAATGTGAGACTACATGAGCACTGAAGAGTTGGTTGGCCAACAACCATAAACATTTTCATTACTTAGGGTATTCCCAATTTCCCAAATATACTGATCAATCTGTAAGTGAAAAAGATTTTAGAAAATTACATTTTACCCATGTGCAAGTCAATAGAGATGGTAGAGTTTCCGATGAGGTCTTGGGCAGTGAAAGAAACCTTTAGCAATACAACTGTAGCTTTCAATCATTTTGTTTAGTATTTTTAACTAAACCAGGCATACCATGCTTGACACATTATGTGAAAAACAGATTTACTTGCTGACCATGATAGGAACAAGTTAAAATTTAAGAAAAATGCACTGTATACGTTTAAGAAGAGGTTGACATAATTTACCCTGATAACACACATAATTATCATCCACTCAAACTGCTGCCTCACAGAGAAAAGGCAACATGAAGTGCCAAAAGACTCAAACCATTTGGGAAGAAGCACTTCCTCTTCCTTCACCAACTCAGCTTTGCCTTTGGAAAATGTTGGTCAGGGAGCCTAATGGATCTTCTCTTAATATGATCTAAGGGTTTAAAACCCAGTAGGAGAGGGGAAACCCCTTGAGCAGCAATCCCCTTGACACATGAACTTTAATCCAGACAACAGAACAATCTAACCTACTGCAACTGGAAAATGAAGCACTTAGAAATGGAGATGCTTAAACTGCCTTCACTGGATAAATAACATGTATGAGGAAGGATGAAGATGTTCACTGGCATTCTTATTTTCTTTTGACAAGTGCAGGGAAGAAGATGAAGCACATAAGCATTCACTCGTATTGTTGTGGTATGGCTGCATGTAGTGCACACAGGATGAGAGCACGATTCCTGGCTCAAAGCCTGAACGGCATCCCTGCAGAATCTACTGCTGACTTTCTGAGAACGTGCAAATGAGCATTTCATAGAATGAAAAATGTCAATTTTCCTTCTCTCTTTGTCCCCCAGGATGAAAAAAAAAAAAAAAGAATTCTTCAACAGTTTTAATACAAATACTTTCATCTCACCCAGTTCAGGAGTTCAAGTTTTCTTGGGTCTGTTTCTTCTTCTGGCTCTTCTTTTCCTTTTCCTCCCTTTTTCTTCCCTTTTCCTTTCCCTCTGGCTGCTTTAGTCTGAGCTGCTGGAGATTTCTTTTCCTTCTCAGGAGCTGTACCATCAGGAGCTGTAAGGCTTCCTAAAGGCTGTATTTAATAATGCAATAGAAGTATTAGAAATCTAATTGATCGTACAATGCTATTTCATTGAATACACTCCTTTTGAACTCACTCCCCAGTCACCACTCCTCACATGCAGTCAACTAAAAATGTTAATTTCCTTAAGTATAACGACCTTTTTGCATAGCCACAGCTTTACATTTTTCAAAAAGCTGTTATGTCTAATGTAGTCAGTAACACTGAAAGTCAAAGTAGTGAAGTAGGCAGGCTGTGGAGGATTTCACTCACAAAATAAAATCAGTGAGAGAGGACTGGGAAGAGGCAGTACTCAATTTTGTGACAATTCAGTTTCTTTGCTCTCAGTGAAAGAAACAGTTGTCAAAAATAAATAGCAACAAGCAGGATAAGGAGCTGGACAGAAAGAAATTAACAAGAATGTTGCATGATGCCAAATAGCATCCATACTGTGGAGGAAGAAAGGAGAGGAAAGAGAGCCACTCACTGGTTCATTTACATTCTGCAGACAATATTTCTGTTTATACCTCTTCAGACACATTTACTCTTATCCTTTCCAACCTATCTACCCAAGACACGCAGGCACACATGCAAATAATTGGACACTACTTGTCTGTGATTTAGAGGCTTAGGTTATATGACTTCCACGAACTTTAGGTTATATGAGCTAATGCTTAGGTTATATGACCTCCACGGACATGTAAACTGGATTACAACTACCCGTGCTCTGCACAGAGAACTGCAGAACCAAGACTTTAAGAAGGCTTGTTTTCTGTGGTTTTGTTTCTCTTGAAAATCTTCTCTGCCTAGTTACCATGAATCCATTTTTAAGCCTGGACAAAACTGCAACTGCCAACTTGCAGCACATGCTAGTCTGAAAGCAATCTTTATGAATCTGAAATGACAGTGAATTGCAATTGGCTGATACTGTTTCCACAAATTGTTGTGGAGTATGAGTATGAAATAGGCCAAAGCAGTAATTGGCTTCAGTTGCTAGGCGGTACCTCTGAATCTAACCACAATGATATGGAGATTGGAACATTCCATCCAACTAAGTGTTCTATAGTCATAATACTTCATAATCTCTCTGGATATGCCTTTTAATGAACCTTGAATATTGGAAACATCTCATTACTACAAGTGAAGGAATAAAATGGCATATGCAGTAACATTTGTTTAAATTTAATTATACGGACTTCCAAATGAAATAAATATCACCATTATGTACAGTGTGCACATGTATAGTGTTCCTTTGAGTGTAATTTTATTGCATAGTTTCAGGAAAGACATCTAATTAAAAGAAAAAAAATATTCTTGCACTTCATTCTTACTGCCTCTTTCAGGCTGGTTTCTTCATGACACATTGTAGTAATTCAACACCAGATGGTTCACACAGTAAAGCAAAAAGCATCAATACAGTGAGACATGAAAGTGGCTTAAAGAGAGGATTTTAGTTACACAGATGAACAAAGGCACTGCAGTGTTTCACCATTGAATTCAACTAGTGCAGCATCAAACTCCAGTGATTTGAGAAAGAAAATCCAATTTCAGGACCTAAAGCTTTACTGAAGACTGGCTTCTTAGTTCATTTGGCACAGCTCTGCCTGCCAGAGGCCTGTTTTCTGCAATGGTTCCGTTTGGTCATCAGGATTTTGCTCCATTAATCCAAATAGATTTTCACAGCTGTTAATGAAGTGAGCAACGCAATTCCTTCTAAGCAGCTTCGTGAATTTCCTTGCCTCACACTTTAATAGGTAGCTGGGGACCTTGCCAACTGCTAGCATATGTCAATGACACAGGCAGTCAGAAGTCTCGGCAATGCTAGTGCATCACACAAGTTTGCTGGGGGGGGCCAGGACTGCTATTGTACAGCTGTATGTAAGGCCACAGATTGTTTCCAGTAAATGTTTTTTTGGTTGGGTGGGGTTTTTGTTGTTTTTTGTTTGTTTGTTTTCAAATCCCACGAGGAATCTTAAATAAGGCTATTTTTATGCTTGTCATGAAATGGCTTTTCTTTCTTTCACAGAGTTTGAATTATTGCTAAATATTTGCAAATGGCAGATTAAGGAAATTTCAAAACAAATAGTTCATTCTTAATGAGATATCCTACATCAGATCAGCATAAACCAGAATTCAATACTGTTTATCCTGTGTGAATCCAAGGTGTGAATATTCCACCAATTATTTTAAATCGTTAATAAACAGTATGACTAGGAAAACTTTGTCTTACTGGCCAGTGGTGTCCAAAGACAAAGATTTGGCTGCGTGCAATGTCTACACGATTCCAGGCCAAAGCCAAGCTGAGCTGGTCTGGAGCAGATGCATTGGTACCTGAAGAGAAACACACAGATGTTTAGTATTTCATGCATGATGAAACAAGATTGGACAACCTTCTCCAAGAACTAGAAAACCGCAAGCCTGACTCCATATCATACTACCGTTAGAATAACTCTACCACAAAGCAGTGGATTCATCACATCTATTTATAGCATCTTCCATTCAACCTCATAATCCTAATTTCAAAACAATTAACCAGATTCTCTCCCTTTTTTCCCTTAAGCGCACACATTGACTTTATATTCTGATGCTAAAGATAGACATTTCACTGTTCTAAGGACTCCTCCTCTCAGCTCCTCTGGCTGATGCTGTAGATATGAGTACAATAATTCCTCTGGGGACTCCAGTGATCCCATATTGAGCTGCTATCAACTACTACATACCTGCAGACAGAAAACAGTTGTTTCAGCAAACATAACAAACTCCAAATAAATATGGAACTGATCCTAAATTTTTCCCTAAGGCTTAAAAAGCACAATCTGAGATGAGGAAAAATCCAGACAGCCTTTCAATCTTCCCACCTTTTTTCCTAACTTTATTAATATATGCTAGAATTGCAATAAAATGTGTTGAAGTATCAGTAGCATACTTGTTGCAGCATTCTCATCCCTGGCTTTCAGGTGAGGAAAGCCACACAAAACTTTCAATCTTGGTTTACGCTTCAAGTTAATATGAACCTAAAGCCAAACATGTTCTGGGAACTTGTTAGAATCCAAGCGAATAAATCAAAGACTTAAGCATCAAGAGTGAACCTCAGTGTATAGGACTGTTGTCCTTGGGATCAATTTCTGCATCCTTCCTAATTGCTTGCAAAACCCACCTTTGAGGAGAGCAGTTAAGATAGACATCTCAATGTCCTGTTGCCCTTCAGACCCCATGCGGAACACTGTAATCTAAAGGACAGCATAAAACCAAACACACAAAATTACAACACATGAAAGAGAGATTGAACAAGTAGATACAAAAAAGAGCAAAATGGTGAAGCTTTATTATTTTCTAAGACTTGCGATTTTTCAAAAAATACAGTTCCACTCAATTTTTCTTTGAAACTTAATTTTCACAAAAGCATTTAATTAAATTCTTTCAATAAAGTTATCCTGAAATACCCCTGCATTGATAAACGTGACAAACTTGAGGAAATTCTTCACCAAACCCGTGAATTTTGGAAAGTGGTGACAAAACTGCCATGCCAAACTGATTGTTTTCTGACAGTTCTATTACTTTCCAGTAGTAATGGAAATGCCAGCTGGGAAATGGAAATGCTATTTACCTGAGATAACTATCATAGCATTAATTTTATTGACAATAACACTCAAATATTTTTTAGTTGTGGGATATGCTACATAAATATTGACAAACAAAAAAGCAGAATCAGCTAATAAAGGAAAACAATTATTTCTAGTCACGTTTGCTTAGTTGAGTCCATTACAGTTCACTGATTTTAAAAACAGCAATTCAGATAAAGCTTAGCCATTGAACTACATATTAAAAGATTCATAATTCAAAAGCAGAATAACCTAATATTCTATCTTAATTAAGTCAATACTGAACACAGACAAAAAAAAACCCCAAATTATTCATCTTCCAAAAGCAACTCTTCACAGCAGATGCTAGCATTAAGTATTGGGAATAGCGATTTTCTCAACAGTTCAAACAGATTTTGCATGAACGCAAAGATACATGGCATCAGAAGAGCAAAGAACTAAAGGAAAAATTTTATTAATTAACAAGACAGCAGACAAAATTATCAACAAGTGCAAACCATAAGCCTGCTTAGGCTGCACAGTCACTGTCTGAATTTTGCTGAGTAAATCAGGCCTGCTCTGACATGCATTTTAAATTCAAAGTAGTTTGACGATGGCAACTTTAGCAAAAAAGATAAAAATATCAGCCATGCCAGTTCCACAAAAAAATCCATCACACTGTTCATCTGCTATTAAAACAGCTGCTTAGGATTTGTATGAAAGAATGAAATGGAATTATACCAGGACTCAAGGGAGAGGCCATATTTACAAAATTCAGCAAGACAATTAGTCAGAGGAAAACACTCAAAGATTCATTCTGCCTGCAAAGGCACTGGCACAGTGAACACAATTTCAAGACACTGTTCACAGACAACAGATGTGAATTTTAAAGATTTTCTTTTCCTGAGCACACTTTTGTCTGCAGCTGGGACATGGCAGACAGGCAGGTACCTGACTGAATGGTACAGTACCGAGAACAGGCCTGCAACAAGCCAGCATCAAGCAAGGCTGGGATCTTCAAGTACACTTAAAGTTTCAATTTCTTTTGAAAGACCTGAATAGCCCGTTTTAGTGGCTGTTAAAAGGCTGTTAAAAAATAACTGCATCAGAAGACCAAAACTGTGCTGATGCAGTCTGAATGCTTACTGCTCCTAGGAACCCTTTCTTCAATTATCCTTCTTCTACTTCTGCAGTTGATCCTGGGTTTAGTGCATTTATCTTCGTGTCTTAGTCTGCCTTGTGGAAGTCCTTGAAAAAAGACTCCTATCAACTTACACAGGAGAAGAATCCAAAATTGGTTTTAGAGGCTTTACAGAAGACAAAATCCCTTTCTTGGCCTATGCTTATGAATGAATGATTGTGTACATTTAGGGAGCTATATGGCGGGGGCAGGGGGGAAAGAAAAAAGGTTAAACTGTAACCCTGGGAGAATGGCACTTGAAAGTACTCTATAAAGTTTCGTCACAGAAATTATCTTCGTGAACTACTTTTAGGACACTTACAAGTTCTTTTTTTTTCATGCACTCCATAAGAATGATGAACAGCTGATGAGCTTGATTCCTGTTGTAGTTAAAGGTTTTCTGGATGGTAACTAGAAGCTGGTCCCTAAGGGATTCACTTATTATCCTAAATGAAAAATGAGACATAAAAGAAGACATTGCCAGAATTAATATATATTCAGAAGGCCTGCTGCTTGAGAAACAATTTTTCATCCACCAGTGCAATGACTTCATTTTGCAAATAAATGAACACACACAGCATCTTTCATTCAGTAAAGGTAAGGAGTTCATGCAGAGTTAACAGTAATCAGGAAATTCATAGCCAGACTGGCTCTTATGTACCTGAGTACCTCAGCATTGATTTAAAAACTGGCAGGGAACTCCAACTATCCTTTCCCCTTGGAGTATAATGCAGGTAGCTCTTACCCCTGTTATATATTATAGACACACTTTTCTTAAGAAGTTCAGTCTTCAGCATTTCAGCAGTACACTTTACAGGACCCCTTCTTTGCCTCTGAATGTTGCATATAGCTAAAAAATCAAAAATATTTCACACTACTGATAGGTCACCTTGGTTACCTTGGTTATCCTCTTAAACAGAGGATTTAAATTGCTAGTGTATCTGAAACTTCATAATATCCAACTGAGAAACAAACAAACCAAAAGATGGTTAAAGAAATTAGAAAACATCTAGAAAGGTCAGAAAGTGTTTGATCTCTCAAAGCAATATGAAACAAAGCCCTTCAACCTTCATCCTTTTCCTAATAAAACACATGTATTTTCAGATGATGACAAACATTACCAGCAGGCATTCAAAGCAGTGAGACAGCTGAGTCTGCAAAGTGCAGTACAATTCAAAGCTCATTGTAAGAAAATGATTCTTTTAGACAGCAGGCCTGACAAAAATTCTCGTTACAGACCTGCCTTACCAGATGAACACATGTATCTCATCATAATTATTGGAGAGGAAAATTGGATACTGCATGATACGTGCTGGGAAAAAAAGTAATACAGTGAGCAGATCTCAGACTGATCCTGATAAGCTCTTTCAATTACCCATGAGCTGATAAGAAGGATGAATGAGAAAGAAAAAAAAAAGAAGGGAAGTTTGATCTAAGGAGGCTTGGTCAACAGAAAGGAAAAGGGAGTTGCTGAATCATAAATACTGTTGGTAGGATTAAATACGTACTATGTGTAAACATCAAAAAAATCCAGCATCACAGCTGCTCTCCCAATTCAGCAAATAACATCTGCACTGCTTGACAATACTAGTTGTCTGCTTAATATTTAATCCAAGCTAAGCTCCAACTTCAGTCAAGGAAATAGACCATTTCTTCAGTGCAAGATGGGTGTGCCATACCCTAATCAAGACAATATACTAGGTTTTTGCCTGAATCTGGCTACTAAAGATAAAATCCTGGTATTAACAATGACAATGGGGAATGTACGTTACTTGACTGGGAGAAGCAGTATTTTAAATTAAAAATGCAATACTCTGCTTCCACTCGAAGTAGTTGTCAGGACAGATCTTTTACTCTGCACAGCAGCTGAGCTTTATGCTGCTAGTATAGGCTTTGTATCTTCTTTAAAATAAGCATACTTTCTATCAATCAAAAGAGCAGACAACCAACCATAAAAATAACAGATTCCAGAAAATGTTGGGTAAGGAGTGACTTTTACAGATTCATTTGGGCAACTGACAGGAGGGCTGTGGAGCAGAACACTCCAGACAACATCCTCCACTCTGTTCACGACATAGGCAGCACTGCTTTGAAGAACCATCATAGATGCAAGAAACAGCAAGAGAACGGAAGGAAGCCCAGCATTTTTTCAGCTGGTCTGGCACTCTTGGAGAATGAAGCTCATTCACACGACACGCTAGAATCAGTCAGTACAAGTTTTGCAAATACAGGAACTAATTAACCTCAGCCCTAGCCTGAGAAAAAGAGTAATTCTTGGGAACCACTTGTTCCTTGCTTCTAACATGCCCAACCCAGCACCCAGTACAGTGCAGGGAACTTTAAAGGCGCTTGTATGAGTGTGCTGCACTGAGAGCAAGCTTATTTCAATGGATCGGCAAATACATTCCAAGTGGTAACAATTCGTATTCATTAACGCCAGGGCTAAGACCAAACAGGCAACAAAAGTTGACTGAGAGCAGAATGCCTCCGTTAGTAGCATTTTGTCCCTGAGGGTTTTTTTTTATGAAGCTTTAGTGAAAGCAAGGCATATAGTCCTAACATTGCCCACCCAAACAAGACACAGCTTTGGTGAAGATCTCAAAACCTCACCCTCCTTCTTCTGAATACTTGTGTGCAAAGGACAGAATATCCGATGCTCGTCCGCTACCATCGCATATCACGACAGGGAGAGGTGGTTCTTCTCGTAGACACTCTAAGACAATGGAGATCACGTTGGGACCCCCTTCCACTATGAGCCCAACTACAGGAACACCTTGTCCCAGCCCTGCAATAACCAGAGGAACAGAAACAAAAAAAGAAGTGTCACTGAAACTTGGTTTAAGAGGTTGAGACATTATGAGTGGATGTGACTTCTGTGTTAAAGCATCACTTCAAACCAGAGCAGTTAGGAAAAACGATGGCTGTTTCATGGCCAACACCAGGAAAAATGTCTATATGCCATTTCATAGCCCCAAAAGAAAAAGAGTAAGATGTCCCTCTGCCCTTTCTTTTGTATCAGCTCCATACTGATCATTTATTCACTCATTGTTGGTGAAATGTTTGTAATCTCTTTTGACAGACAGCAGGTACAGATAAAACAGCTAACGTGATTCTCCTATTACTTCATTAGCTTCATTGTTACTTGGATGGCTCCCAGATACCGTGTCTTTGATCCTTTAACTCTTCGTTGGTTAACTACAGGAAGTCTTCAGTAAGGTGACATATACCTATGCTTTCTCCTAAGGTAAAAAATATGAAATGAGTGTCTTTATCATGAGGCTGAAATGGCTGGCCGATGGAAGAGACGACAGCTGAGCATCCCTTTGCTGTCCCTGCCTCACTGTGATCTCCAGGCATAGGATGACAAAGGGAAGCCCACAGGTCACATGGTCTCAGTAGCCTTGGTCACAACATACTTGGGGAAATGAAGGACAAAACATTACCTGAAGGCTGACTAATCCCACAATGATAACCATTTGAATTCAGCTCTTAATCTGTAACATGACCAGCACTTTATAGAGAAGATGCCCTTTTTTTTACAGCTGAGAACGCGTGAAAGAGTTTGTATTTTCAACCTTCATTCCTCTCTGAAGAACACAAACACCATGCACAATAACAGCAGAAGCTTCCTGATATCCTCCTGTCAGTATACTCCAGCTCTGATAAGAAGTCACAGAGCTTGGGCCGGCCTGTGTGTCCATGAAATCCTTAGTGATTCCTGCTGACATTTCCAGAAGAGGTGCCTGTGCTTGAAGTGATTCAAAAGAAACAAAACAACTCCCCATATGTTGTGACTAGTAGGTGTACTGCAGCCCTTCACAGAACTCTTAATTCCTATGTGTATTCTCAACTTTGCCCTTCTCATGACAAAAATCACCAAACACTACTTAAATCAGAACCAGTATCCCCAGCCCCAGTGGTATTAAAAGAAATGATACAGAACATCTTGCCTCTGGGCCCTGACTTCCTTATCTTCCAAGCCAGGCCTCCCTTTAAAACGTCACAAGTCTCCCAGCAATTCTGCAGAAGACAAAGATGAAGAAAGCACAGCTAACGTTAGCTATTTCTAACGTCTGTGGGCCACAGTGCATGACACTGTCTCCACACTCAAAGGCAAGGGGCATCATTTTGGTGAGTTCAGTTTCTTAAGCTTACCGTAGGCAAAAAGCAGTACCTAAAGACTTTCTAGAACACTTACGTATCTTGTGGCTGCTCTCTAACTGCGCCTTTCAGTTTTACCTGGCACTCTACTTCATTTTTCTGCTCTACCCATAAGAGCACTTAAACCCTACTGGAAAGTTTTGTAGTGTTCAATGCGATTGTCATTCTGAATGTTTGCTTTTTCTTATTTATATGGGCCTACATAGGTTACAACGACATCTGTAAGAAGTCAGAAAGGCAACTGGTAGAACTGATGTCTATTCTCGAGTAGCCCTTAATTGAAGTGTGGATTCAAAGACTATTAACTTCTTTTGGACCATTTTTGACTAGGTAGTTGTTGTGTTTTTTTTTTAAAGTTGCTGGAAAACCTACAAGAATTTTTTATTAACTTCATCTTTAAAAAATAATTTATTTCCACAAAAATGTTAACGAAGAAATGTCTTTTAAAATAATTTTTTTCTAAGCAATGACAAAAAAATTCTAGAAAGTTATTTTAGAGAGCTGTAACAACTGCCAGAAACTTTAAAACTGCACAAAACTCTAAATATGAAAGCACTGAAGTAAAATTATCTTGATAATGACTTCATTAAAAATCAAAATCCTAGCTGAGTTTATCTGGAAGATCAAAGAATTTTGAGTGTGATATTTCAAATGAAACAAATTCATGTAAAAGAGAAAATAAAATGTTAGCATGAACATCTGGAATCAGAAACCACAGGATTCCTGTAAACACGAACTGTACAAAATCACCCCATTCTGTGTATTTACTGATGCTTATCAATTCTAGCTAGAAGTGCACAAATTCTTTACATTTCTCTTTCTTTAAATTCTTACTGCTTTGAAGTTTCTCCTTGCTATTATTTGTCAACTTTTCTTCCTCCCTTTAGGCAACCCTTACTTTTTGGGGTTTTCCACGCTGTTAGATGTGGGCCCTTTCAGCACTTACCAGAAACCATATGCTCTAGTTTAGTCACAGAGTCCTGATAAAATTGCTGCCAGAAAGAACTGGAAGAAGCATTTTATTTCAGTACCTTGAAGTATTTCAAGCCCTTCCTGTAAGATGTGATGTTTGCAGTTTGCCCCGCTGTACTTACGTGTGTTAATTTTCTGGAGGGAAATGTGTTTTTCCAACTGACGACGTAACT
Source organism: Burhinus oedicnemus (assembly GCA_008921705.1). NCBI lineage: Eukaryota > Metazoa > Chordata > Aves > Charadriiformes > Burhinidae > Burhinus > Burhinus oedicnemus. Next base: position 200,421 of record VFFE01006128.1, read on the forward strand.
TTACTTCAGCTCCGTATTTACCCAGCGTACCATTGTCTGCCAGAATGAAGTGGGTATGGGAACTGTTGAGCACGGAGAGCTTACTTAGAGGGTTTGACATTGTTTGGTAAACCCGTGTTACCTGTGTGTCAAAAGCATAGATGCACCTAGATTAAAACTAAGAACTAAACGTGAAAATCCCCCACACCTGCACACGCCTTAGGAGGAAACAAATCAACCAGATCTTTATAACCAAAAATAGAGAAGAATTAGAAATGGAGCTCGCTTTTACATTTGAAACTTAAAACTCTTCACGGCAGTGTTTTCTTTGGAGGATGACAGTCACACCTGTGCACTCTCCTGCATGTTCCCTAAGCTCATTAACGTAACTCATTAACATACTCTCCTTGATCACAGGCTGTGTCACGTAATCCTCTTACTGCATTAGAAAATGGAGACTTATTTGGAGTTCCTAGTAATTAATATGCCACTGCAGAGTGCCCATCTACAATAAATGCCAGTCTTGTACACATAAAGGCCCTTACATGATTTATAGAAGTCTCAGCATGCCATACTGAAGTTGGGACCTAAAACTCTGTCACCACAGAGACGTCTCTATTACTGAAAGCAATGGAAACCTCACCAGCTCCATATTTACTTTGAGGTCATATATAACAACCTGACAAATATATTTAAACAGCTTTTCTTCAAGACATTGTTCAATTTCAGCTTTTAGGCATGCTTTAGAAACAGTAAAAATATTAATACTCCAAAAAGATGAACAGTGTATTTTTTACACAGCTGACATGCCTAATTACACAGGAGTTTCCTTGAAGACTTACATCTTTTCCTATTAGATCTTCCTTGTTTTCTACAATGCCCCACGGTGCAATTCCTATGGCACATATTCGTCCTCTGGATTTGGAAGAATGATCTTTCAAGGCATCTCCCACATGACGAATGACACCTGTAGGTACAATTAATTTAATTCATTCTTGGCACTTTTGAGAGATCACTAAAAACCAGAATTTTCTTCTTATCTCTCATGGAGCTACCTGCTTTCCTGGATTGCTTTCACTACTAAACTGCTATCCCAACTTTATAATAGAACATGCAAAGCAGACAAACCCATGCTTTTGTTTTGTAATAGTTGTGTGTAAATCCCATTGCCTTTTCACATCCTTGTTCTGAATTCAATGAGGTCTGAAAGACTTACCCAGTTACTTAACTTGCCACAGTGTAATCTGTACCACTGTCTGGAATGATATTATTCACTGTACACAATGCTAAACGCATATGGAATGCTATCACTGGGCTCTTAGCAAGCAAAAAACCCTAACCCTATAGTTATCTAAGAAATATTTTTTCACTTATAAATTATTCTGAATAGCAATCATAACCTTTCGTTAAAGACCTTCATTGCAAAACAAAAATAAAAGGAATTCATTCTTATCTTACATAGTTTTCTGAGAAATAACTTGATATAAAGATTTATTTCAGCTAAATAAAGATATTGTTATAGAAATATTATAATGAAAGTGTGCATCTGATTGTTTTTTGAAGATCACTCAGAATGGGTATTAACATAAATGAAATGAACTAAAACCCAACTGGTCTCAAAATGTAACACTATACAGGGAATCATCAAAACAGCTATTTTTCAACGTCTTTCAAATTTTGGACATCGTGTCAGACACTGTTTTTTTGACAGAATCCAGGAACAGTGCCAAAAACCTCCTGGTGGAGTTATGTGGAGTTGCTGTACAACTCATGTTTTAGATATGGTCAAAAGGAAACCCAGAAACAGAACTGTTTCAGGTGGCCAGAAGACCGGAGGAAAACACAAACAGGAGATCACAATGTTTTCAAGTAGAGATATTTACGACTGGCTTCAGGTTTGTGTTTCCAGACTGCTAATTTACAGTCACTCATTTAAGAACAAATACCTTATATAATTAGAAATGAGTGTGCATGTGGGTGATCCCATGGGGACAGTGACTCAGGGACATGGCGTTTAAGGTGGATTATCAATTGATGACGAAGTCTCAGAGAGATCACACAGCCTAAAGGCTAACTCAGTCCTTGGCTGCATGAACAGGGAAGTGTCAAATGGAAGCAGAAAGGATGTTTTACTTCAGGGAGCAAAAGCTTCACCAAGCACTGCCTCAAAAATTGCAGCATCCAAAATTCAAGAAGGCTGTTAAAAAACTAGAGAGAGTTCAAAGCAGAGGTGTGATAATGACTGAAGGACTGGAAAACATGCTTAGTGTGAGAGTTTTATGGAACTCAGCCTGTGCAGTTTGACAAAAGTGCTGTATGTGAAAACATGCTCAGGGAATACGCTTTTAGTAACAGAAAGATCTTTGTACAAAAAGACAGTAAGAAGCTAAAGCTAGGCAAATTTGGTGTAGGATATTTCTTAACTACCAAACACTGAAAAAAATGTATTATAACTAGTGGTAGATTCCTTGCTACTGAAACCAAGGATGAAATATTTTTTTTCAGGGGAAACACTGAGTAATGCAAATTGATACTGATGCAGGAAACTCTTATGGTCTGGGCTGGGTAGGACATTAACACAAACGATTACAATGCTCCTTTTTTGGTCTAGTGGCTAATGACTCATTCACGTAGACTTACATCTTCTGCCTGTGGGAAAGATTAGTGAGTGAACATCACTGAATTCTTAAGTAAACTAAATGTGTTGGTAATTGCTTACCTGTACTAACACCTCCAGTGAAAATCCAAGCTCCTGTGGTCATGGCAGCCTTTATCAGACCTTTTCCAAACACTTGCTTTAATTTAGGTTGCATTTCAAAGTTCTGGAGGCCTCCATGGACAGAGATTAAGAGTTTGGGCAGTTCCAGTTGCCAGTCTTTCACCATGAGATGCAGCAGAGAATCTGGCTTAGTGTCATATGATACGCGGATATACTGAAAAGAGCAATGTGTAATATTATCACTTCAGCTGCTTTGTATATTGCCTATTGACTGAGCAAAGAATGGTTATATTAAGTCTTCCACCTTGAAGAAAGAGTTTTACAATTTTTAGGTAACATATGATTAAATTTCCCTACTGCTTATGATTAGAAAAACTAGGTTGAAACCTTTCACTTTGCTACTGAGAATTTACCATTCACTTCATGAATTTTAAAAGCACCACTTTCCTCTCTTCACCTGCAAAACCGACTGTAATCAAGTGATCCATCCTAAGCTCTTATTACAAATCTGCATTGTTGGAAGCTACCTATTCAAAATGACTGGAAGGTGTTTTGTATTATTCCCAAAACCTCTGGTTTGACTGCCAAAGAGAAGCAACGATCTTCATAATAAACAGGAGGTTTATGTTACTTTTTACCCCATTCACTGCTGATGTACATATTTCTGACTCTGAGGCAATGATTTGCATTCTTCTCAGTTTAGTTCTACCATTGTGGTTTCTTTTGAAACTACCACTCTATCAAAGAAAGCTATGAAATAAACTCATGTTTATTTCTGCTGTAAAAAGAAACAAACCACCACTAGCAAAATCCACCAACCTTTTGGGCAAGTTTTTGCAGTGTGGTTGTCTTGAGTGGCCATATCAGCAGAGAGATAAGAAAGTGAATGGGCAAAGAAACAAATCTAGGTTTGTATTTGTTCAGAAGAGAGGCAAAACAGAGACTTTTTTTGCAGAAGCTTGACTTGCTGTTACTTCCACCACTAAGAAAACTCAACAGTCCATTTTGCAGCTCTGTCAGGCCTCTGTCTTTCAGGAAGGCACGATTACTTTCTATTTCATTAGACTTCAAACCTTAGGAAAAAGGTCTGTATCCATGCTGGGTTATTTGGCCTACAAATCTAATACAAACAGATGGAATCTTGGGCATTAATACATGCAGCTGCCTCCTTAGCTGATATTCACTGACAGTAACTTCAATGAAACTGTTTCATCAAGACATTATAAGGTGCTTCCTAAGTAGGTATAATTTTTCTCTTGCCTTTTCTCTTTCCTCCTCTTTTTGAGCATCTTGTCCACACCTTTCTCAGACAGCAAAGAGACGCCCTTTGATTTCAATGGATTATGCACAGAGTGAGCTGGAATCCTGACACACTATTAAGCTAACATACTAGATTAATACCTTAGAGTGGCCTATGCTCCTTACCATGGCCTTGTTTGAATGTCCTCCTCCCTGGAATTCAAGGTTTCCATAGGCATCAGTTGGGTATGTCTGGGTGTGTTTACTGACAGACCATTTTTCTGGCTGAGCTTCCACTTGCTTTGTTTCTTCTCCATTTTTAGTAGCTGTTATACTTGGAGGAGGTGGAATATGTTGGTTAATGAGCTGGCCACAGCAGCACCTGTAAGTTAAAATTTGACGTGACTTGGATTATAGTATCTTCAATATTGGATGGTGATTTTTTTAAAAAAATAAAAATAAAAATAAATCAGATTTTCAACTGACCATGCCTTGCTCTACATGAATTATAGAAACACCTCTTCTAGGTCACATTCATTGTATTTCCCTATACACATACGCCAGAATTACCAGCCTGTAAGTGTTTCTTAACAATCAAAGATTAAAAATTTCACTTCACCTCTGTAATACACTGGAAGGCTGTTCTAGGCTAAAGGACAGGGCAGGAGGAAGAATGCAGAACACAAGCAGTGACCATCTGTTTCTTACTCAGAGGTGACAGCTAGCATGCGACATAAACTGTTATGTTATCCAAACAAACTGGACCAGAACTTAGCTGTCCCATTACTGCAGTAGCAGTAATATTAATATTTGGACTAAGAATTCCAGTCCCCCTGTAGAGTATTGTTACTGGTAGTGTCATACCAACTGTGAAGAACTTTACCACTTGCTTCCCAGTGCACATTATTGCATTCTTGCTTTTGGAATTCAGTATTGACTTATGCTCTGGTTTGCAAAGCTAGGAACTAACAACTCACTGCCTCTCCTGCTGCCCAGCTTTATCATCTCTGCATGACATGTTCTATGGCTCTGTACAGATTTGAGTGCAAGCATGTCTTGCACTTTTGCTCTCCTGTCATCTCCCAGTGAGTGAACTCGGTCTCAGTTTCACACGTCTAAATGCAAATCAAGTCCAGTTTCTTCAGCATTAACCTTTTCTGCTGGCCAAAACAAAAATTTCAAATGTTACCTGCTAATGTCTTTGTTGTTGGCAATCACATAGATGCATTCTCTTTTTGAAAAGGTCTTCTCTATCCAAGCCTTTTGACCCTTAAAAGGGAGAAAAAATAAGAAGAAACATACTGAAATATTTCTGTATGGCAGATATAGTATCATTTGCCTTCTATTTTCAGCTACTGTTTTTAAAAACAAGCACTGAATTAATTAAATCACTTTTAAACACCAGATACATCTACTCATGAAGCAAGTAGGTGATGTGAATTTTCCATGACTTGGATAAAATTCAAACCTCGAATGCGTGTAAAAACCTTTATGCGCAAATACACTCGTCTTGAAGTTGCAATGTTTATCTGAAGGTCTACCGAAAATGCAGCTGCTTCTTCCTAAACAGTAAATGGACCCAAAGTAGTACAGAAAAACAGTGTAAATTGGGACATAAATAGATTAACAGTATGTACTACAAATAATACTGTAGTATTGTTATTTGGATGTAGAAATGCTTCCCAAACACTTTCGCTGCTTGATTAACAATCTTCTCAAAATAATTTTTTCCTGTTGTAAATCAAGTTCCAGTCATTCCTAAGGCATCTCTTCAGGAGATGTGTCTCAGTAGGAGGCATTCCTTAAACTGAAAGAACATTTGACAGAGAAAGTACAAACTCTACAGGCATGGTGTATCTGTGAAACAGGAGGAGGAAAACAACCTTCAAGACAAATTGTGTTGGCCTATTATACTGTGTTTGCAAACGAGAAATTAGACCAAACTCACAGCTGTTTTAAAAACAACGATGCATAGGCAAGCTAGAACAAAATCACCGATCTGCACAATGCAGTTGGAGTGTCTATTGCAGAAGCGCAGTCCAGTTGAGCCTGGGAACACTGAAGGGAATGAGCTCAGAAAGAGCTGCAGGCCAGAGTCTCCCACAGTTTCTTACTTGCAGACCCCAGGCCTTCTCTGCCCCTGCAACCATCAGCAAAGGCAAAGTATCACCATGGTTGCAATAATAAACCAACATTTAGTGGTGAATTTTAAAAATTGAATTCAAAAGCAGCCTTTTAATTTTAGAGGAATAAAAAACGTTAAAAAGCACTCACGATTCGATGACACCAATAACCTTGCCTTGCTGATGAACGCTGCTTCTCCTAAGTTTGAGCTAGGGAATTGTGTCTTAATTCGTTTTCCAAGTAGCAAGCAATTTCACATGTTTTGCTTTAGTTTCCTCTGTGTAAGTGAAACGAAATTTTTGCAGAGACAAAAGCCAAAAACGACATGAGAACTTTCAGGGTGCCTTCAACAAAAAAACCGAGCCTTTGCTAGAGAAAGAACTTAACAACCTTGCTATTTCCTGACTTAAAGTCAGCTGCAAATTTCTGTCGGATGAATGCTCTGTCAGCCTGTCTGGTAACAGCTTCGAGACTGGACTAGCCCGCTAAGCGCTGCGCAGTCCGCAGCATGATGAATAGAGGGTGTGGCAGTTCGTCTTTTTTCCCTTGCGTGAGGCAGGAGCCATCTCTGAAGTTCCTTTGTTTGTTGACTTGTTAGTTGCTGTCTGGCTTCTTTGTTTCCTCCATTATGTCTGAAATAACAGGAGACTACCTGAAGTTCCCTCATTGCAAATAAGCTGCATACCTAAGCCTCTACTTCATGAAAAAGGTGTCCATAATCTGTCCAGGTACATGAACATTTGCTTCTTTCAGGTGCCTCCGAGCCAGAATGCCTTGCGGTCAACGGTCTGGGAGATCCTGCACTTCTGCTCTCCACTCTGACAGACTTGCTGATCTACCAAGGCAGAACCACCTCATTTCATTTTAAAAGGAGTTGTTTGGGAGCTCATAGCACAGCAGAGCAAGAAGAGTGAAGAACTCATTAGACAAAAATTCATGTAGCCTACAACTTTACTTGCTTCCTGAATGACAAGGCATGTATTTTAGGCATTTAGCATAACAAGCTTGATTATGTAGCAAATTTTGAAAAAAAGAGAGTATTAAATTTAATGTCTAAAGGCCACGCAACTTCATCAGCTTTCCTGTCTGAATTCCATTCCTTCTCAAATGAACCTAAAAAGCCCAAAATATTTAAAAGGTTCTTTGTATACCCCTTCTGGCAAGGCTTTTATAAGATGACAAGTTTTAGCAACAGTATTACTAGAAACAGAGCTCAGAAAATGCGTTCAGTTTTATAGCATCAGAGTCTAGTTATTGAGGTGCAATTCTAGGAAAATACAGAAGAAAACACTCAAGACAGGGAGATCTGTGAGGCTCTGCGGTCTGCGGAGGTGCCTGGTTATATCAAACAAATGCTGTTTACCTGTTCAGAACTAGATTTTTCTAATTCACAGGTATTCAGGCTGTTCAAAATAGTCAGAGAGCTAAAAACAGTCTGTTTCATTGGAATTACACTAGTTCTTCAAAATTAATCCAAAACCACAGTGTCCAAATTCACTGCTGTTTTACAACTATGTCCAATGTTGTTACTTGTGCTTATACACACAATACTAGCTTATGACCTTTAATGTTATAAAATGAGCTTAACTGGAACATATTACAGAGGTTACGTCATTTATCTATTTTTAAAATTATATTTTTTCATTTTTAATTAATTTGGATCTTATTATTCTTTTACATATTTTAAACATATTCACTTTTTTTCCCCCAAATAAAATTTTAAACTTCTGTGTGGTCTCTGATAACTCCTTGACCAAGTGACACAAATGCCCAAATCAACCCCACAGTGCAAGAAACACTCTTCAAAATATAAATAGTAACAGATGCTGCACATTTAACTGTTCTGTAGAGAATACCAGAAAACACAAGCTAGAAATATCAAAACAACTTGGATTTTTACACCATGTACTGCTTTACCTTATTCCTTGTAGCTCACCAAAGAACAGTTTCCTTTGCTATCCAGTGTGCCACGTGTAAAAACAGTTAATTAACCACTGGATCAAGTCACAGACTTAGTATCTGTGTTTGGAAGGAAGCTTTTGCATCTTGGTATCTAAAATGAGCTCTACAATACAGTTGAGCTCTCAGCTGTGCAGTCATTCTTAAAACCCCTCTCATAGGAGGTTTATTATCTACTGCTACATTGAAAAAAACCTTACATACTCACAACTAAAATCCCTGTTAGAAACCAGTCACTATAGGCACTACAGTTGGACAACACATTCTGCTCCACTGGCTTATTTTTCTGGGCTAATGAGGAAGGCAAAAGCAGGCATTGCAGATCGGAGAAATAAAACCTCAGCACATTTGGTCAGCCTTTGAAGTTTCACTGCTTTTGTCTATTTAATCTGCTTAACCAAAGCTTCATTATAATCCAGTGCAAATACTTGAGCAGAAACATTAACTGGCAGAAAATGGGCACTTTCCCCACTTATTTGATACAGATTCTGTACATTTCTCTCTCTGGATTGAAATTTATTTGGTTTCTTGAGGAAAAATGTAAATACACATTCTGTCTCTTGTGAGTTTGAAAAAAATACATGCTTTTAAACAGCCTTGGCATGGATGAATTATTAAAGGACCATGACAGATCAGCTAAAATTTTCAGACCAACAGCCAGTGGGAATATTAGGCTGACAGACAAATAGTTGCTGCCAGCAAGATTATAGCACGGAAAAACACTTCACGTTTTCCATTCATGTCTAAGAAACACAAAAAAGCAAGATCCCAACTTGTTGATAGTAGTGAAGTTCAAACCTGCTTATTATTCCAAATCCTGAATGTACTAATCAGAATCTAATTTTGAAAAACTACATTTCAGTGGCATATTTGTTCTCCTTTATGGAAACGGATAACTGATCTGATTCTGATAACTGAAACTGATAACGGGTCTCCTAATTTATGATAAAACCAAACCAAAACCACTGCTGGTTTTGGTCTTCAGCCTAGAAATCAATACGTTGACGAGAAGTAGTATTAATTAATACTGGCTTTATATTACTCCACTGTATGGATTTGTTAGTTCTCTTTGGCATTAAAAGAAGGTATCCTCCTGCAGAAGGTCCTCCTGCAGCAAGGAATGGAAATCAGTGTTGATTCATAAATCATGAGTTAAGAAAATCAAGACCCTAAATAGTCACCTTCTAATATAGCAATTAATAAACACAAGAAATAGTTCTACAAAGACCAGCTGTCCTTTGACTATGCTATTTGCTGAGAAACATGCATATCTAGGGTTGCAGACCTGCAGCAACTGAAGAGAAAATTTTCTCTAACCACCACACACAGACAATTCCAGTTTGCTGCTAAATTAACATTAAATTTTATGTATTTCCCTTCATATATAACCAACCATTCAATGAACAAGTACTGGGCCTGAATTTCAGGCTGTACCAAAACAGAGCCTGCAGCTCTGTTTCACTGCAGCTTCATACAAGAGCAGTAGGTGGGCTCTGGACCAATGCACCTCTGGTGAAAATCCAGGGTGGGAATCAACACAGGAGAGCAAAGCTACTGGAAAGGTCGTGCTACAAACTCTTACACACCATTGTGCCACCAGAAACTGTGAATTTCAGTTGTCATATACCCCTGCAGGATAGCAGCAGTGTTTAGTGTCTGTAAATAGTCATAATGATAAAACTACCACCAAAGGAAGTGAAAGAACTTGGGGGATGAAAGGCAGCAGGGACGAGAGTCGTAGCGTTGTTGGAGAACATCCAAAGCCCAAACTCAACCAGACCTAAAGCCAACGTAGTCAGCCCTCTCAACTGCCATGATTCCTGAAGAGAGATGCTGCATGAAACAGGGACACATGTCTTTGCTGGATGGGTTGGCATGCTGGACTTGTTGGTCATAGGATGGCATGGGGCTTTGGCCTTATCTTGCAACTCGAGAGCATTGGCTGCGGGACAGCTCCTTGGCACCTGGAGCCCTACTGAAGAGCACAGGCTCCCCAGCTGTGGCACTCCAGCGAGGCCGTGCCTGCACTGGGCACAGCTGGTCAGCAGACAGGCGGGCATGCCAACAGCAGTGCCTGGTGCATGGTGCCACGAATGGCGATCAGACGCAGCAAACAGTGCCTGCCACACAGATGCGATGGGGGAGCAGGCAGGGGACCAAATGAACATTGTGCATAGTGCAGAGTTCAGGCTAAATCAAGCACAGAATAATACAAAAATGGAACTGACTGGGCAGCAGAGCTCACATCTGTGGAATCATACAAATTACTTGCACCAACATCTCGCTAAGATGTGGACTGATTACTGTCATTTATGCAAATATTCAGCTGCAACCCTGCTCACACCATCCTACCAACCTTTCTCGGTAATTCTCCTTTAGCTTGCAATATGCCGCAAAAGGTGGTATCACCAGGGACATAAAATCTCAACTGTGTTACCCAGTTATTTAATTAGAACGCTCTACAGAATTAAACTGGGGTATTTATGCCAGATTTGAGCAAAGAGATGTTTGCTTTGATGAGATAGTGAGAGAAAGAAGTAATGTGGAGATGGAATGAAATTCATACCGTGAGCATGTGCGTGGTGTGTGTACAAGTCCATTCACCATGTAAACAAGTCCACAGATTTTGTAAACGCAATGAAGGTAATCACATTCAGTTGCTGTTACTTGAGAGAAAACAAATAAGAACTCTGCCCAATAAGCAATTGGGAGAAAAAAGAAAAGAAATCATTCTATCAGCAGAATCCCCGTTATCTGGAACTTAAAAACTGATACTAGAAAGATTTTTATTTTGTGCTGCCTTTAAATGCAACATCCCACTTACACTATCCATCATTTTTCTTCACTTTGAAGGAACAGTTTCTTTAAGTGCCTAACTAATCAACTTTTCAGGTGATTAGTTCTACCCAGAACAATTGCCCTCCCAATAAAAGCGTTCTTGCTTGCAGAAAAATACTCCAAACTACGTGATGAATTTTAATAGCCAATTTTGCAGCCATTCATGAACTGCTAAGATTGTACTGAAAAATTGTTCATTACTAAGGAATACAGGGCATAAAACCATAATGCTATTTTAAATTTGTGTTATGTCACTAGGGAGCCAGAGTCACGAACAATATCCCCAACTACAGAACACAGCGACAACCTGGGAATATAAAATGAATTTCCGAAGCCCTAGTTCGCGTGAGTTATATCAAAAATAGTTATTTGTACAAATGGTAATAGTTTTAGCAATTATTAGAATATGAAGTATCAAACAATATCCAGTAGAAAAAGGATCTCTTATATTGTTTGCTAATAAGTATAGCATCAGGAAGGGATTTACAACGGTTGCAAGATTCTTTCAAATAAAAATCTATTTCCACAAGACAATTCTTATTCTCTTCCCAGTGTATTTTTCATATGGTTCAATTTGAACCTGTGCTCTTGTAGCAACCTTGTCAGGGAACCATTTGCACTGTGGTTGAGAATAACACACAACAGCCAGGACGGCAGTGTCAGTAAGCAATGTTGTTATTTCAAATTGAGGCCAGAAATCATTCTTGCTGATGATGTGGAAACCAGTCAGTAGTGCCACACTGCACAGAGCGCTGTAATGAGCTTTCGTGCCTTCATTACGCTTTGTGTTCCTGGCCTGCTGGTGCGGCACACAGCGAACATCTGCTGAAACAAGAGGAACAATTTTCTCTCCACATTCATTAACTTAGGGACACAGTCTACAAAACGCTCTTTTCAAAGTTAACACAATTCTGCTATATCTCTTAGAGATACACAGGCTTTGACATGTGAAAAACAGCTATAGTCTCAACACCATAGCAGACCTGGGTTGCTCTGACATGGTTGGATATAGCCAGCTCTGGCACACAGTCCATGGAGGCACATCAGTAAAGCGTGCTGGGTGAGCTCAGACAGCTGCTGCGAGGCAGGCACAGCTGCTTGGGCACAGCTCAGCTTTAATGTAACTGTACAGCTAGTGCAATGAAAATAAAGCAACTAAACAACCATTTAGAGCATACAGGAGGACAGCTTGGCTCAGTGCTTCCCTGCGGAGAACATACCTTGTGTAGTTTTGCAAAGGGGAATGATTTTTTTTAGTGTGGGATACATAAAGAAACTCACTGTCTAGGTTACACACCACACCCACCACATTTTAAGGTGGCAAAAGCCATTCCTGCAACAGCTCAGCCCCATCCCTTACTGTACCAAATTTCAGGGAAGAGATTTTCTAAGAAATGTCAACAATAACATATAATCTCCATTTGTTATCTACTCCAGTTCTGTTATTCACTTGCTAAATCCTCCTCTTGCCTTCAGCCCTTCTATTCTAGGTGCTAGGGAGATGAGGAACACAAACATGTATCTGTTTCTCAGCCTCCTTTCTGCAATCTGTTTTAGATTTTTTTCCCCCAAAAACCTTCAGCCTGCAAACACTCCATATAGCCAGTTTTACTCCAAGATCTTAATGAGTGGCGGAGTTATAACAAACATAAACCAAGATGCTAGGCTGGGAAGTGTTGAGCAACTTTATCTATGGGTAGCAGAGTCATCCCTGCCTACAAGTAACAAGTGACAAGTAAGGATGGTTACCATCCTCAAGAGGCCCAATAGAGCAGAGGGGACAAGCAGGGAGGGACAGCAAGCAGCCTCTAACACAATGCTAGCCAAAGTAGCCTGGCAATTACTAGTTTCTTCTGTGAGATAATGGGTTAATAATTCTTATCTGAAGATTTAAGACGACTCTGGCATCTAGCTCTGACAAGGCTCAGGAATGATTTTTGTACTGCAACAACTACCTGTCCCATCTAACATGAAGACTCTTTGCTAGATGTGGAAGTCAGGACACTCCCAGATTATATAAACATGGGACATTTCTCTTAAACTACTCTTAACTATGAGCATTTAATACAGGCTACTCTGACCTGAAATAGAAAAACGCTATTCTCATGAAAACCCATGTGATTTAACAACCTCAACAGCAGGTTGTCCTTTGTGAAATTCATCAATACTTATGAAATCATAACCAACACAACAAGGTACTTCCCTCATTACAGAACTAAGCCTATCAATAGTTCTAACTAAAACTACCCGCGGGCTTAATTCTCCTGGCTGTTCATGGTTTAGAAAACTGTGTCAACAGATGTTAATTATATGTGCAAACAAAGACTAACCTGCACTTAGTGATGCAGATGCAAAACCCACTGAATTGGACTAGAACATTGCCTCTATCTGAGGGAGATCTGGGTCATTCGAGTCCACATTATTAAGAGTAATGACAATTAGAGTAGAAATGATCAAAAATGTGCTGTTTGGAAAAGACGTTAAAATATAAGCGCTTCCTTGATGTAAGAGGTTACAAGTTACTAGTTCAGACATAACTTCTATAAAACTTCTGATAAGCCAGTTAAACATGCTGATTTTTCATACATGATATAACAGTATGGTTTGAGACTTTACAGTCATTTTTCTTTAAGAAATAGGGCAAACCAGGAATGGAAAACATTTTAAGAGAACGACTACATGTTGTGTGAGGTATTACTTATCTAAGAGAGTTTGTTCTAAATGTACAGTTCTAATTAGTACTACTTCAAGTGCAGAGTGCACTGAACAGGTAGGCTTGGGGAATTTATTTTGCTGACATTTTCAAAACGTGGTGAAAGAAAGCCACTATTTAAGGCATACTGCTAGATGTGTTAATAAAACACACTTCAAAATTGCTACAAAATAAAATTTCTACATTCACAATACAATACAATATATGCATATCTCAGAAGCCTCTAAAGTCTGGAGATGCTGAAGAAATACATATTTTGAGAAAAGGTTACATAAATATTTACCTCTGTCTTCTGCTTTCTGTAAATATGCGCTCTTTTTGCAAATATATATATGTAATATACTACAGTACACACAGCTTTCCTGAAAGCAAGATTCTCCAGGTAGAATTCTGTTAAATAGTGTGAGCTGTTGAAAGTTTGCAACTTGCTGTGGCTAATTTTACACTCAGTAAAGCAATTCTTTTCCAGGCATTAGCTAATACGTAAGCTTTAACAGAATATGCCACAATCAGCCACATTTTATACCCTGCTGCTTTCTGTCATTTTTAAAAAATAAAGAATTTCTAGCTAATTTTACTCTTGGGCTGCAGGGTTTGCACAAAATTATTCCTTATGATCTCTTAGAAATCATAATGCAAGCACTGGAACTCAAGGGTTAAATTATTTCCTGGAGATGCTAAATACGTACATATAAAATATTGTATTATATACCCAAGACTTGTCAGCATTCATTGGGAACTTTCTGAAAACTTGAGTACGACTGAAACAATTAGAAAGGGTGAGGGCAATGCGAGATTTCAAACGAGTTTATAGATAAAAACAGTTTTCAGAAAATTTGGTCAATCTTCTCTTCAGTCCTTACCCATCTAAAACCCTGAAAGCTGTGAGAAAATAAAAGAATTAATAGGTGCCATAGAACCAGAAAACAGTATCTCCAGCGATGTTCCTGGGCTTTTCTTTCCATGATGTGCGACACATTGTTCTTCTCTAAAGAGAGAGAAGAATACATCTACCTCCAACAGATCATAATACAATCCAGGAAACAATCCATTAAATACTATGCCTGTATACAGTATCATTTACAGTTATGTTACGGATAACTCATTAACATATTCGGCTTCAAGATGTCACCCGCAGTCTACCATTTGAATTAAAATGATAGTGGGTAAAAATTATGATAAAGGTTTCAGTTTACTGGATATAATCCATTACACAAAATGGGGAAGAAAAATTTTAAAGCCTGCATTAGGGGAGTTAAAGGAGACTCGAACAGGCCACCAGCTGTGGCCATGGCGGTCTCTGGCTTGCTGGGGAGTACAAGGATATGCCCTCTTGGAGCTACTGTTACTCTGAGATGTCTCTCCTCAAGATGCCCACTGCACTGCAGCAGAAGGGGTAGGAATGAAAGAGGAGTGGATGGGAGCATCATTCTTTACAGTTGTGATCTGAAGAGCTAAGGGGTAAGAAAGGCCAAACCTGAGCTTCCTTGGCTCCTCAATCATTTGAAAGATCAGTACATGAATAGCCAGGGATCACATGTAGGTTGGATCTTGGTGAGGGAGTTCTCATAGAGACTTCTCATCTCAGAGTCCAATACGCTTTATGGCAGAAATACATTACTTCAAATGATAACAGCTGTATGGTTGATACAAATGTGATGGGGCTGCTGATGTTTGTTATTTCACTGGGAAACCCCCTTTACTGGCAGCTCTCACTGGGGTAAGGAAAACCACCATAAATTATGCCCTTTTCTGTTCTAAGCCTTCCATAATACCTGACCTACCATCAGACGTTGATAAACTCAATTGGAAACAAACACACACAGAAAGACGCTTGCTTTTCAGAAGGCTTGTTGCCAAAAGTGAACTCCAAAAAGTATTACTGGCTAATTTTGAAAACTGAAAACAACAGGAAAACAAAGCAAAGTCCCAAAAAAACCCCCAGAACTCCATCCCCATTTGCTGCAGAGGCAGCTCTAAACTAGCATTCAAAACACTGAAATATCTAAGATATGTTTTCACCTAATCTCTCTTTTCCATATTTCTACATCTCATTAGAGTCATACCCAAGCAATTTTCTAATTTTTAAATGCTTTGAGACACCTTTTTCGGACTTGAAAATTCATTTTGTCTTCTTGCAATTAGTTCTTCTGGTTTCATGTCTTGCAAAATAAATGAGAAATCTAGGAAGTAGTCGGATCACAATACTGTCATTTCAATTGAATTATCTTTCTCTAATCAATCATAGGTCACTATACAGCACTTCAGCGCAAATTTCCATTATGCGTATTGATGCTAAGAAAGCTAGCAAAGCAGAAGACAACCAGGAATGAAACGAAAAATCATTTAAAATCATGTCCTACCTGCTTGTCACTGGAAGTGTTTCAGAGTTTGGAAAGATGAATTACATCTAGAATAAATAAATTGCATTTAACTGAGCTTCTGTCCCATCTTTCTGTTTATTGTTCAGACTTCTCATTCATCTTATTGTTAGGACTTCCAGTCTCTCTGAAGTTCATGAGAATTCCCAAGGAGATGGGTTTCCACCACTTTAAGAAGAGAATCTCATATGATAAGCATGTGAGCAGCTTCTTTGTTCAAACCAATCTCATGACTCCCTTTGAAGGTAATCCTTTAGAAGTCTCATGACCCATCTCCCTGCCCAGAGGGTATTTTCATCTCATGGTGGAACAAGGCACAACAAATCTACTTTGATAGTGCCCAAATCTCCAATTTGTTAAACCTCCTTTCCTCTCTTCAAACAGTGGATGTAGTTGCTGTAAAAATGCCGGCACTGCAGAAAGGCTAAAGCAGGAGCTGAAACTTTTAATTTGAAGTATCCCCTCCCTTCTGCTAAAATATCAATGTTATTTGCATAATTGAGACAATTGGACATAATAGTCCTTTCAGGGGTCCTCATTAGATGTACAGCTCTACATTCTTTGAAAAGAAGGAAAAAGGAGGTCATACAGCATTAATTATATCTAATCCTTTTTAGAACAATTTGAAGTTGGGCAAAATGCTGTATTAAAACAGCTGAAGTTGTAAATAAGCCATTCATTTTGTAACTTTACATATCACATGCATTTTCATACCCTGTTGCTTTTGTCAATTTAATTAATTCCTTTGCTGTGAAGGGCTTCCTTTGCATCTTCTCATACTTTAAAACTACCAACAGCAAAGGACACAGTGTGTTGCAGGTAGTTCTTTTTTCTGCTCTAACTTTCAAATATCTACCTTGTCTTGCTGTGCTGGGTGCCAACATAACACAACAGGTGAGGATGACATCTAGAATCACACCTAAGGATCATACTAGAGCTAAAGGCAGTCTAACTCCTTGGTTCCGCTGTGCTGCACTGTGCAGACAAGTAGCCTGCTGGACTCTTAATCTTACTTCACTGTTCCTGTATCTGATCTCCAATGTACTGAACACATAGCCATTTGTGACTGCCAAAGAAATATTTTACAGACATCATTTCAACTTCTGTCCTGCCCTAAATGCCAAAGCACGCAGCTGAAACAGCTTTGTTTTAGAACCAGACCCTGCTCTTCCTAATGAGACAAAGTTCCTGCAGACTTCATGAGAAACAGCAATGGGTATGGAAGAATTAGACATGCCTCTGGAAAACTGTAACACCAAAAAATTCTGGACTTCATTTCTGTTTGAGGAAATGGTAAATTCTGAAGAAAGCAAGACACTAGTAAGAGCACAAAGTCAGAAAAAGTAAGCAACTATGTCCATTGTGGGGCATAGTGCTCCATTGATAACGGAAATACAGAGATTCCTTCATTTAAGGAATTTTTTACTTGAAGCCTTCATCCAAAGTTCACTAAATTTAATGAGAGACCTTCTATCAATGTATTCAATGGCCACTGAAACAGGGCACATCACAGGTGTACGCCACAGTTGCATAAATTTCTTTTTCTGTGCTTTCAAAATCATGTTGCTAGTTCTGACCTCTGAAATCACATCAAGCTTAAGTTCCAGTTGTTGCAGAAGATGTCTGATACGCTGTTCAAGCAAAGGGATTGTCTCAAAGCCACTGCCCACCGTTCTTGAAAGCTGAGCATAGAAATGGAGGACGTACAATAAAGTCAACAGACTTTTTCCAGTGAAAACCAGATTTCAGATATAGTACCTTTATGGATGTGTCTTCTATCCGGAATGTGGTGTACTCTGAGAGCTAGAAAAAGGCAACCTATTGGACAAATTGCAAGAAAGATTATCAAAGATATATAAGCCAGAAAATCTATATAAGAAAAGTGACTTAGACACTTAACTCCCTTCTGAAAATGGAACTCAGATATGCAGCACGGTATGTTTCTTTGGCTAGGTTCTCTACAGCACAGAAGTTAAAAAGGAATAAATTCGTTTTTGCTCATGAATGAGTTCTCCTTGGCCAGCCATTATGCAAGAACGCGGGTTGTATCTACACTACCTGCATTTGGAAGACAGGATGCATTTTAAGAATCAATATTGGAAACATAAGGCCTGTGTGTTTTGTTCTTCTATTTGTTAGCTCAAACTGCAATGACAGAAATGTACACCTGTGAAAGTACAGTATTTTTTAAAATCAAGTGCAAGTTTCACTAACACTTCCCTTAGCAGAAATTTGATAGGCATGCAAGCCTGCCAGCATATCCCTTCTACAACACCATAACTGCTCTGGCACCTCAGTTTAAGTAACAAGACTGATGAAAGATAACAAGCCATGTGCATCTACCCAAAAGGAAAAAAAATGTAGCTGTTATAATAAAGTGTCCAGTTTAAGGTGATTGAGATCAAAGCCCCCCCTTCTACAAGCAATAAGAACATTCTTCTCACTTGCTATTGCAAATAAAGGACAAGTTTTGAAAATTTTAAAAAACACAAATTTCAGACTGGGTGTTTTAAAGAACACGAAAGCTTGTCAGGATGCCTACACTCTAATGAGAATGTTCTGTATAGTAGTTCAGATAACACAAGATACCATTTTTTATATATAAAATATAATGATAATATAATAATAATTATAGAATACAATAGGAATTAACTAACATGTTCCAGGGGTGGGTGGGTAACAGCCATGTAAAAGCAAAGGGACTTATACACAGTGTGTGTAACATAAACCTTAACCAAGTTGCCTCAAAACCTAATAAATGTGCACTTCTGTTGTCAAGGGCAAACAGCCTACTGTCTGCTGTGCTTATTGTCTGGAATGCCTATGACAAAATTCTGCATGGTAAGAGGAAGAAATCACTGGCATTTAATTCCAAATATATCATTCTGTCAAGTTCAGCCAAAGTGCTCATTCAGAGTTCAAAGGAATAACACACGAGTGAAAAAAATTACATTCTCAGAGAAAATGCCACTACACAAAAGATAGTTTTCATGGATGCCTGCACTCATACTATGGGAAGGCTCACAGCACTTGGAGTTTGTTTTGTGACATGGCTTGATATAAATGCACTGTGAAGGAAAGGGATAAAGATATGCATCTCTCTGCTGCCCTCGCTGTGACTGTCTCAGAAAAAAATTCCCTTGGTACTCAGTACCCACATGGTTGCAGGGAGTAAGCAGGAATGAAAAACTGATGAATTTGGTTTTATCCATTTAAACAGTATTTTCACATACAGTATAGAGGCATTAGTCCGTGCCAAAAAAAGTTTTATTTACATCCTTCACTGTCAACACAAACCCTTATTACTCCCACTGCCAAAATAAAATAAGCTTGCTTCACTGATAGCAAACAACTTATCTTCAAAAAGTAACAAGTTGTTAAGGTTTTATCACAACTGCTGCAAATCTAATACCTGAGTAATCAGTTATATTTATGTATGAATAATTGAAAACTCAGTAAACATCACTGGTTTTCCAAGTGATATGAGGTTTGGCTGGCACGTTTGATAGCTTACTTACTGAATGCAGCTAACAGCATTTTCTTAACAAAAAGATAAAATACATTACAGTCTTCCCTGATCTGATGAATTTGCTGGTCTCTCCCAAATGTGCCTATATCAATGAAATCAATACAGACAACATACCATTTCTCTTCAGATAACTACTGGTCTTAAAAGGACACCCTAATAAAAGCAAATTAATCCACCTAGTAAGAAAACATTTTTCCTAGTAAGAAAATACTTTTCCCCTTGTTTTCTTCTTCTGCACTGCTTATGTAGCATTCTGTAAGATCTAACAAGCCACGTCATGTAGAGACTAGTGAATTCATATATCAAAAGTAGAATTTATTGATAGCAAATGTGGGAGCAGAACTTTGGAATGCCAAAATGCAGTGCAAAAAGATGTAATGTTTTAGATTTTTTCTGCAAAGTTATCTATAAAATTGTACAGGAGCACGAACTGAGATACAATACATGCAAAATGCCTGGGCAATATATTGCAATCTTCCTCACAGTTACTATCAGACCAAATTCAAATTTGCAATGTCCCAGTAAACTATAAATGCAAAAGTCATAAAGGAGTGAACAATAATTACGTTGTGGCATAATTAAGAAAATGCTGAAGAAGGGGGGAGTGGGGGAACTGCAAAAACCAGTACCAAAATCCCCTTGAGACCTGAGTTTCAACATTTGAAAGGAACCAAACACTACTTACAAGCCAAGCCTGTTATCATAACCAAGACAAACTGCAGCTCAAAGAATCCCATATTTTTCATAGCTGCATTAGATCTTGAACCAATGACTAGGATTTCACAGACTGCAACACTACTGAACTACTGAAACTTGTGATGAGCATTAATAAAAATGTCACAGCTACAGCTGTCAGAATAGATGAGAAATGACACAACAGCAATCTGCCTGTGAGGAAAAATAAGCTCGCTGAGACTCAGTCAGGAATGGACAAAGATGAATGACTCATTACAAGATCGTTCGCATGAAAATGGAATAACCGTCCTAATAATACGGTTTTGTAGCAGCAAAATTCATGACCATTCACTGCAATGCTTTGACTGGCCACAAAGAACTCATCTTACGAAGCAGGAGCATGTATGAAAAGACAAAAGCAACCCTTGAACTACAGGTCCCTTAATTCTTAAAAGCATTGATCATCTTTAAAAGTGCATGTCCCAATAGATGCTGGTACAACACATATTACTCAATGCCACTATCAAATCTGCAACTAAATGGACTATTTGAAAAACCCAAAGCCAAAACATTGGAAGAGAAGAGTATCTTGGTGTCTTGGGCTATGATCACCATGCAAGACTGAATGGATGAACTAGATTCAAAGTGTCTCTGTCTCTGGTTCTTTTCCTTTTTGCTTGGAGGCAGCAGTTAGCATTTGGTCTAGATATATGCTCAAACAAAGCACTGGAGTCAGTGACAAAACACCCAAGGCAGAACAACATTCTCACCAAAAGCGACTATAAATTGTGCTCAGGAGTAACACTTGAGTCTTCTCCCCTTCTGAGCCCAAGGTCTGACTGCAAGAGGGAACATGCAGGTGAGGTGGCTGGGGTACAGAGAAGGTAGGGCTGTCAACCTACCTTACTGCATTGTGGGCTAAACCAAGGCACTGACCGTAGCCTCTAGAGCTCCAATAAAACCTGAGTTCATAAAAGCCAGAAAGCAACCCCAAAGAACAAGTAGTTTGATAACAAAATGATCATAAATTCTCTTAATACCAGCGAAGAACTACCCAGGCATTCTGGGTGTTGAAGAGCTAATACAAACAACAACCCAGAGGCCTTAAAGTATAATCAATTAACAGGATAACCCAAGAACAGAAGTGGTGAGAAATGGCTTAGTTCCCAATCTGATTCCTATAAAGCAAGATACATTTATTGAAAGGTGATAATCTCTGCATAAAATGGGTTTGGATGGGCAATGGAATTAGCTGCCTAGTTTGAAGTACAAGCTATTATCCCCAGCAAATTTATTATGACCTTAAGAAGGATCTGATGAAACCACACAGTGCAGCAGCAGTAAAAATATAGTTCCCCTCACTTCCTCCTTTGTCTAAGTCCCAATCTGCAATTCACTGAAAACACCAAGTCCCTGTAAAAAAAAAAAAAAATACTGCCTCTTATGCAGGGAATAAGTACTTCTGGATGGACAGGATTGTAAAATAACTTTGATGGTTTCTTTCAACTTTGGTATATTACCACTGTCATTCTTCTCTCGACGACATACATGTATAACTAAGTTAAATAATTGCCTTCTTTACTGCCCAGGTTCATCTCTGAACTCATCTGCATCATTCCTCTACAGTTTTGTCAAGTGGTTAGAATTTGTAAGAGCATTTTTAAAGAAGAACAGAGGAAAATCAACATAGCTTTTTTTAATCTGGTGCTAATGCAAGGAAGACTGTTCCATATTGTAAGAAGCGTGAGGGAAATGAGTTATTTTTGGCAAGATTTCACCCACTGATAAGTGTTTCTGTAATTGAGTCAAGTGCTGTAAGTACTATTCCTCCCTCATGGAAACGCTTTTAAACTTCACATAGCAACAGTAGCAATTGTGTATGTTTCACAATTCTCCCTCCCCCCTTTTCTTTGTGTTTGAAGCGGCTTTGTGCAGAAAAAACAGCAACGAACTGTGTGTTCTGCTTAAAGCACAACTGACATGAAAGATGAGCTGTAACAAAGAAGAAAAAAGTGCTGATCACTCAGGGCAGCAGCATACCAATACCACCCATGCCAACCCCTCCACAGGGCGCTGTGCACTTGAATTCCTCTCCTACCTGGACTGCTCACATCCAGGTTTTAACACAAAGGCATTTGCTAGCTCTTGATTCTGTAAATGCTTACACACATGCTTAATCTTACAGCCATGAATAGTCCCCCTGATTTGGACAGAACTCTGCCATACACAGAAAGCTGTTCAAAGTCAATGGGACAATTCAGGAGCTTAAAGCCAAGGCTGTGTCTACGTATGCACAGGATTAAGAGTTTTAAAATGGCATAAAACAGTGTCTTCCACAATAAAAAGAATACTCTGTGCTTCGCTAGCAGAGTTCATCTGAATAGTTTAATGCACAAACATGGATTGTCCCATTTAGTCTTATACAGTAAAAAGCTATTTACCTGCTCGTAATATTTTGTGACGTTAGTACTACTCCTAAGCCAAACAGCTTGTAGGTGTTCTGAAATCATGGAGCATTTGACTAGAAATCTACTGTCATAAATGCAGGTCCAGCTGATCAATAAATGGGTTAAGATAAATTAAAATTACAGTAAATTGCTGAAGCAGTATGAGGCCCTGCAGCTTTCAGCTTTGTCTAGTGCATTATGTTCCCTCCAGTAATTAAAACAGAAATGCCAGCAAGCAGCAAATACTCTTGTTAGAGAGATTCTGAAGTTAAGAATTCTTCTAAGAATTACTGCGGGGCGGGGGGAGGGCAGGGGGGGAGAATCTCTAAATCGTACTTTGTTTCAGTAATCTTCAGCTGCACAACCGCTAAAAAAGAATTTAGGAATTTTTTCCCTAGTGTATTCAGTTTTACATTTTCATACAAATATTTTCACTGCTGACAAGTGTGGTAGCAGCTGAACAAATGCAAGTGTTTCTGAATAAATGCTCAATTTCATTACATGTCATGAGACATATGTGCATAATTCACCCTTTATGCTTTCATTTCCAACCTTCTCCTCAGACTAACACTTAGCTAAAAGAAACATGTGGGTTACAATACCATTATTTCACCTTGAAAAGTCATAGAATTTGCAAGTCAGTATGAAAACGTATAGGGATGACGTTCCATCTTTCTATTCAAGATATTCTTACCAAGTTCTCTTTGATAGAGGAAAGCACGTTTCAAATATGGCAGCCCCAAGCTTCATTATTTCCTTCTAGAAAGACTGTGGTAACTTAATGTACTTGGTGACTCTGTACACCACCAACAGGTACCTAAGCACAGAGTAACAACTGCAACTTAACCCTTACTGCCATTCTAAGCACGTATTAATATGCTGAGTTTAGGCTTTACTACCAGTCCACCACAGAGCTGTGCAGGAGAAACGTACAGCCCCGTGCAGCACCACAAAGGCAGCTGGAGAGGAACTGGTTGGTGGCAAACAGAGCAGCAGAGTAAGCTCCAAGCTGCTTCAGCACACAGGTTTAACAATCAACTGAGGTTTGTTGGAAGATAACCTGTACCTCTCTAATGCTCTAAGATATGAACTGTGGATTATTTTTTCATTTCTGATTTGACAGTTATCTAACATTGCAGCACCTATTAATAGATTTACCTGCTATATAGGCACAGTATGATAGTCATTTTGACAGATGCAAAGCTAAAAATTGGAACTGGAACAACAATGGAGAGTGAAATGGAAACTGAACTGCTTCCCAGCAAAGGAACAGATCTCATCTTGTAAGGCATTTCTCTCTCTAATGTCAGAGATGATCTTTCAATACCAGAAACATTAAGTGTACTCCCCTGCTCCAGCCCTCCCCGCTCCATTTCATTACAAATACAGTAACTTTCAGATTTCTGACATTTTCCCTGGCTGCTGCTTACCAGGCATGTTTCTGAGGTTAGAAGAAACGGCGGCAGGAACCTGCACGGTGTCTTTAAATAGGAAATAGAATAGAATATTTTAGCCTTCAGAAGTGATGCTTACTATGATAAATGACACCTCTACCAAAAGAAAAATTGCCATGGATTGGCAGAGGGAGAAGGGCAACATCTGTTTCCTCACAAGAAGAGAAAAAACCCAACTGCTTGCTAATACGTCCAGCTTCACTGAAAATATGTACTACCTGTGTGTTAGTTTTGTGATGATCTAGAGCCAACACATGGAAAAAGGAAGCTGATGAAGTTGCATCCTTTGGATATGGCTTCTCAGTACCTCTACTCCCTCCTCATAATCACCAGTAGCGCCTCTTCCTGCACAGCGATTTCTGCAGAACCATGACTCTCTTAAGCTTCACACCTCTCTGACTACAGGGCTGCAGCCCAGCTCCATTCGAAGTCTCCTTCTTTTGACTCAACATTGAGAGGCAACCGTCAGTACAGTAAGTACTTACTTTTTCATATAATTCATTAAAATGTCATATTGAGACTGGCAGTCATATTCCTCCATAGTTATCTCTCTCATTATCTCTGAAGTTCTTAATACACCTGAAAAGCAGAAATGGCTGTGGTGGTCCAGTAAGCCACAGGACAAACAGCTGGAAATGAACGTCAAAGTGAAAGCCAGGCTTTCCTCATAATTATGGAGAAGGTTCAATAAAATTTGGTTTTAGTCAAATGGGAACTTTTTTTTTTTAAAGAGGAGACTGTTATCCAGTCACTGAGTTCTACTCAGGTGGTTCTTCAGGTAACATATTCACTTTGCACAAAAATGCACTCAGAGAACCTCCAGTTAAAAGGTATTTCTCCTATTGCCCTAAAAGATAAATCTTGAGTTGCTTAGTATACTAATATAGCTCTAATTCTGTAATGGTCATTTACTAACTTAAATTGATATTGAACAAATGTATAGTTTGCATTCAATTTTCTCAATGGAAGACTCTTTCTAATTAATTAGTTTAGATGTTTCTCTTAGCAAAAGAAAAAAAAAAAAAGCAAGTTCAAAGAACAGATTTTTCTGGTCATTCTCCTAGTCAGTGCTACTGACATACCCATCACAAGACTGCTTTTCTGACTTGTCTAGCATGTGAGGGAAGTTCATTAAACATAGAACAGTTTTACAGGAAAGCGGAGGTTCTGAAATTTAAAATAAATTTGAAAGAAGTAAACACTGTAACAGGCATTATATAGGAAGACTGGACCATATCTCTGTGCCTATTTCCATGCTGACTCTTACAATTTCATGTAAGGAGATAACAAGGGATCTAGATTCCCTACAAAAGGTCTGGTACCCTCCTGGATCTCACATGAGGATGTGAACACTGAAGATGTGGCAGCATGAAATACAAGCTCAAAACCATTGACTTGAGCTTCCAATAATGCACTGCTATTGAGACTGAGAGCTTGCCAAGGCAGAGACAGATTTTTTTTCTTAGATCTCGTATCCTTGAATTAAAGTACATGTGCAATATATTATACACACGTCTTAAAAACATTGAGAAATCTAGCTGTAGCAATCACATCTATGCTGCTTTCATGTGGTAGACTGAAATCTGGGCCATTATCTCCTTTCCAAGACCTGTTCTATAATAATCCTGCTGGAATATGCAGTGTGTATCAACCTTCTTATCCTGCCTTTTAAGAGTAAATGTTTCTCATATTTCATCAAAGCTATACCACAACAAGTTACACTTACAGAACTGCAGTGCTCCGGTTAAACAAGTTATTTGGAGCACGTTTCTCTCAGGTAACTACATTCTTTGGCTGGAACCCATGAAAACTTCTCTTAGATGGCTTTCCTGTTTGCTTTCCCGTTCATTTGGGAGCTTGTGGGTGCACTGTTTGGACTGTATACTTGCCAGTTTTCGTTAATGCAGTTATACTAACTCTCATGGCATTTGTTCATTCAGTGAAGGTTTGTAGCACTCCTGTTATTTTTTCCTCCCATTTGGGGGGGGGGGGGAGGGGAGGAGAGAGAGAGAGAGAGAGAAAGAGAAAGCCTAATATTGATCTAAACTTTCTGCAACCTGAGCCTGTTCAAGGCATTCTTCTCTAGTATGACACTGGTTCTTTTTCACTGAAACTCATGTAAAAGTTTTGCACACTGACTTCTTGCTATACTTGATACACACAGGTAGGCTTGAACAACAGCTTTCTTAGCTTACAGCCATGAAAAACAAGAAGATTTCAAAGCGTACTTCTGTACCTCCCACTGCATTTATCTCAATGTCTCTGAAGTGCTTGCCACTGTTTTCCTAGCTTGTCTGGTATTAAGACTGTGGTTTGAGAGATACAGGTTGAAGTCTTATCTTGAACCCTCTTCTATTGCCAAACTATCACAGTTCTGAAAAATCATGAAATGGTGCACTCCTTTTCTTCTGGAATGGGTTCCTGAACAGATCCAGGAGAGTACTAGATCCTTGTGGAGGGGTGTCCAGCCACACTGAGGAGTTTAAGAAAGGTCAGTATAAATGAAGGCACAGAGATATTGTTGAGTCTGAGTGCATTTACTAGAGCCATCACAAGTAACTCTATAGTTAGGCAGAATCTAGGCTTTCCTTATCAGCATTATTTGCAATAATTGAAGTTTTTATTTATGTCAGTATTTGACAGACTTGACAGAAGACACTCACAGATAAGTATTAAGAAACAGAAAACAAAACCGTATCTTATAGATACTGCAAGCATTGCATTATAATTATTAATCAAGACATAGTCTTCCCTCATCGTGTTCTCTTATCTTCTCTGCACAGATTGGCTTGCCTATTGGTTTAATTCATAAAGGTACTGACCATGTATTATTCACTGCAGATTCTTTCTTGTGTTTTGTATGCCTCTTTTTACTACATCTATTAATTTTTTTCACACTTTGATAGATGCATCTATATAAATTATATAGGTATACTTAAATTATGCCAAAAGACAAAAAATGCCTTTTCGGGGAGCGGTAGAAAGCATCAGTGTGCTTATTTTATTGGCTTTGCAGGCTGGAAGTTCCCATGAAAGATTAGGTAAGGTGATTTGCGCCTTTTAGTTGCAAAGCTCAAGCTAAGCTGGATGCTCTCACGATGTGTTCTCAGCACTGTTCAATTTTGCTGAATGTGCAGTTCCATGAAACTCTGATTACTACAGAATTACAGCTCACAGGCATAAAGCATTAGCAAGAGATTTTACTTTTTTGCCCCTGGCAGTTGTTCGAGAAGGGTACAGGGGAAAGAAAACAGCATCCTAAAAGAACTGTAGTATAGGAAATAGACACGTTATTTAAGATACTGCCAGCAATCTTCATTTTATTTTATCATAACGCTATTTCAGGCCTATCAGTGAACAAACCTGTGCAAAACAGCATGGGTTTGTTTTGTCAGGGAAAAGACTCATGGAACATTCACGACTTTGTGCTTTTTTTTGAACAAGAAAGCAATATGCTTGATTTACAGTTACAGGCTGCAGGTTAAAGGAATCCTTCAAAAAGGAAAGGATTATGATCAATGCTTTCAAGCACTGAAATGCAAGAGCAAATAAAACAGAAGCAGAATGCAAAGCTACAAGCAGGAGTTGATGAAAGTGTGTTGTAATTCAACATGCTCTGTCGCACAGCTAAATTACAGAGACCAAACACTTCCTTCACTTTTCCAACTCAGGTGGGATTTGTAACATTTAAAGCTATTCACAAGAAAAGACTGAGAAATGTGTAAGCTATTATGTGCTTCTCCAACAAAGAGCTGTTTTGTATCAGAAACAGCAATAGTATAAAAACGTCACTTGAGAACTTCTTGAAAGTAAATACATATTCTTTTCACAGTAAATGAATCCAAACAGGAGCCAAGATTCAAACAAGTCACTTAATCATTTAAACACTGTACTGAAATTTTCATGGAGCATACATATCTACACAGAGAACCAGGTTTAGATTACCTTGTAATATACTTACTAGATATTTTAGCAGTTACTTGCCAGCAGTTACTAGCATTTTTCATCATCCATCCAATCTATTAATTGCTTTTAAGTGCAAAAATAGTCATTCTTACATATTACATTCTTTGTCCTTCAGAGAACAGAGAATGCTGATGACAATCACTGCAGCAGAAATTGCTAATGTGCTCATTGCTGCAGCTGTGGGCTGCTTATACATACATGGAGCAATCCTGTCAGGAACTGAAAGATATCCCATCAACTGCATGGGATACGAAAACTGACATCAGGTTTCCTTTAGTGTCACCAACAGAGATCACAGCTGGTGGAGGAACCTAGCCATGGACCTATGGTCCTCCCAGCACCAGCACTGACTGAACGCAATGAATCTGTCACCAGGGAATTCTACAATGGATCTGTCCACCCAGGTTGTTTTCAGAAGTTTCTATGATTACCTGTAACAGCAGCACCATGACTGAAAAATCTGCAAATGAAGATGACGAGTTTGCATACTTTGATGGCTGAAATGCAATTCCTTGCCAACAGGTTGGGGTTGCTTTTATTTTTCAGTCATGTTTTTAACATGAGGAGCAAAATAATTAGCATTTGATGCGTTAAGCATTGACTAGTGCTGTGATGAAACTAGGCAAAACTAACAGACATAGAAGGCTGAAATAGAAGTTACTCTATTTAAAGACATGCTATGAAATCAAATCCTTCTCTAAATTCATTATTACAAATTTCTGCTTCATAGAAAAATGAACCTTGAAACGATAGAAAATCAAACCAATTCTAAGAAGATGTGGGACATGCTTTTTGATAGAAAAAATTGGAAGTATCTGAATAAACTTGCCTCAGTTTCCAGACCTGCAGAGCTTTTAAAACTACAACTCACTTCCCACTACTCAGTGGGAGATATGAAGGATTCGCAGCTTCTAAAACCAAGATTTTTTTAACAGGTTCCTCTACATAGATTTAAAAGCCTAGATGCAAGCACCCATTTTAAAAAATGTTGGTGCTAGAAGTTATAAATCATTAAAAGCACAACGTAGCTGTATAGTTATATTCAACAAGGGTAAGAAGAAACAACGTAACAGACAGTATTAGCAAGCACTGCTTTAGGTATCAATGAATTTATTATCTACCACAGATATAAAAGTGAGTGAACTGAATAGGATTTCTAAAGTTGCAAGGAAAAATAAGGCCATGAATATATACCTCTATTTTAATCTTCTATCTTGAATGCTTTATACTGCTAGGCGAAGAGAAATGGGATTTGGCACGTGCCAAAGACAGCTGGTTAAGCTTTAATGGCCAGGCCAGAGGGCAAGTTTTAGAGTTTACTCTGGTTGGTTACCATCCTTGACAGATGAGAAGGTGGATTAGCTTGTAACTATGGGAGGTACTAAAAAACCAAACCAAACCAAACAAAAAAACCCCAACAACCAAAACCCACCAAACAAAAAAAAAAACACAACAAAACCTTAAATACTGAAAAGTCACTTCTCAGTGACAGGACGAGGGGCAACGGGCACAAGTTGGAACATAGGAAGTTCCATTCAAACACAAGAAAAAACTTCTTTACGGTTAGGGTGACAGAGCACTGGAACAGGCTGCCCAGGGAGGTTGTGGAGTCCCCTTCTCTGGAGATTTTCAAGACCCGCCTGGATGCAGTCCTGAGTAACGTGCTCTAGGCATTCCTGCGTCAGCAGGGGAGTTGGACTAGATGATCTCTAGAGGTCCCTTCCAACTCTGAAAATTCCGTGATATTACAAGATGCTCAGAAACTCTGATAGCTCTCTACATGATGGTAGAAATATTACACTTTCTAGTCTGCAACCTTAAATGAAAGGTGGAGATGGAACACAGGTCCTGAACTGCAGTAGAAGTATTACAGCTCTGGTTCCTACTGGAGTGGCACTGTAACTGAAGACAGCTTTATTGGCCAGGAGTCTCATGAATTTTATATTTCAAGAACCCACTAGTGCATACCGTTTTCATTGGCATTTTAGACCGGTAGCTTAAAAACCTAGCTTCACTCACTACTGAGTTAGACTCCTTAAAAAAGAACAAATTTTTACTTTACTAAGAACATTTCTTTAAATTTCCTTTTTGGTAAAGAGTCATTTGAACAATGCTGTTTGCTCAGTCTCGTTAACATAGTTTGATGAAAGATGAAGTTTGCTACTGAACAAGAACAAATCCTCAGAAAAGGGGGGAAAAAAAGAGGCAGGATTTATTTCGAGAAGGACATTAAAAATGAAAAAACAATGTGCCAAAACCATTTGGCATGAGAAACACACCACCTGTACGTCACTAATCCATGGCTGATCCTTGGAAAGAATCACAAATCCACTCAACCAGCAGGCTGAGTGCCATTTTATAGGCAAGAATTGAGAACAAAATGGAATCAAATACATACTCGTAACACCAGCTATTAAAAATTTTGCTTGGGTCTGATAAAGTATGTATTAAGGACTCTGCTTAATTCAACCACAGAAAATGAAAAAGTGAAAATAGAAAAACTAAATGTAGGAATTTTCTAGAAAATAGTTTCATTATTACAGCCTCATTGCTGCAAGACACATACCCATTGAACTGGCCCCAAGTCCTGCACATTGGAACTATTTCAATGAGAGCCAAGAACTGAATATGTCACTAAGAAATACCCAGATATATTTCTTTCTGTTCACGGCTGAAGCATGCTGCCAGAATAAACATGGAATAATCTGTACTGTCAGCGTCTGTGCTATGCCTGTACCTGCTGAAAGCTACACGATTATCACTGATACCTGTTTTGGTGGGTGTGGTGTTTTTTTGTTGGAGGGAGATTGTTTTTGTCCTTTTCTTACAGTAGTATTTACTGTCAGCAGAAGCTGTCAAATCCGCACATTTAACTCCCCTACAACTTTCACACATCTTTCAGTCTGAATTATACTGTATTCCGCGGCTTCATGCATTTAGCGTAGCTTTTGTACCAGCTCAGTACAACTTTGGCAAACAAAATCCTAAACATCAGTTGTTTTGCTAATGAGCTTTTATAATAAACACATCTCAAAAGTCACAGGGAATGAAAAAAGAAAAGGTGATACAACCTTTGCCTTCAAGGTTCCTGTCCACAGTCATGATAAAATAGCTCTATGATGACTGCTTGATTAAAAATTAATTGCTTTGGTAATTTAAAGATATGCTTTATTTAATAATTAATGCATGGGAATTAAATTGGACTATTCACTGAAGTCTTATTATAAGGTATACTCAGGAAAAGATCCATAATCTTCATTGTATTATTAAGGGGGGAGAGGGATTTTATTGTATCTTGGAGAAAGAACTCTTCCTGTCATATCTGTCTTGTGCAACAATTGGTCCTTATTTTGCCTCACTGCTAGGGAAAATATGAATTTTAGTGTAAGACTTCATAGTGAGGTCCTTTCTATATAGCATAGCTCTATCTAGTGGTTGATTAATCCAAGTGCATCTGACTGTTTAAAGAAAACTAAATCATGAATTTGACGAAGGCCAGGAAGGTCTTAGGAAGGCGACACTTTCTTAGTCTGATCTACTGTTATCCACCCTGCATAAGTCTGGAAATACACCAGGAAAGCTTGTACTACTAGCTAAATCCTATCTTTACATACACTGATGAATGTGATTCCATGGAGACTTCTCCTGGTAATGAATACTTTTTCCAATACAATTTGCAGGAACAAACCAGGGGCTCCAATACTTATTTAAGCAGGGTACCTACATATTGGCTTGACCCATCAAACTCAGCTGGACAGTCCCATGCTTAATTGTATACACATGCTTTTCCCCTTGAATTGGGATTTAAAGTTGTCAGAATTATTGTGGGCATGTTTAAGCAATGTGGAAGAGGGGGCTGGGAAGCTGCTGTTTAACCACGTTGGTGCTGCTGTGGGAGAGAGAAAGGCTTGCAGCAGTTCCCCAGCCCCGGATCGTTAGTGCAGTGCCCTGAGTGTGAAGAGCTAAGCACTGGCTTGTTCACCTTGGAAGCAGGATGACCTGCGTGCAATGGCTGCAGCATCCTGGGGGGTAACATCCTCTTCCTTAGCAGGACTAAGCTGGGTACCTCTCCATGCCCTCTGTGCTCCCAACATGCTATGGGAGAAATGACATGGTACTGAAGACCTACCAGGTCAACATGACGTATTGAAACCAAAAAGCTATGAAGCCCGATTCAGAAAATGCAAACGGCTGCTACATTTTTTCCCAATCTCATAATCCAGCTAGGGGATATACTGGACACTAAGTTGTGTCAGCTTCTCATTGAACATGGCAGGGGGATAGCTGCTGAGTTCTGTCCTGTGTAACGGACTTCATCAGCACAGGGGAAAGGTCACTAGTTTTTGCTGGCAATTACAAAAGCTCCACAAAAGTATGCCTACAGTTTCTCCAAGCTCATTGGGCCATTTATCTAATGGAGGCTTAAGGAAGTAACGGGTATTCAGGTAGCAGTTACTTAATTAACCAAAATTATCATTAGAGCATTAATCACTGTATAAATATCTATAGTTTAATTTAAACTATAACAATCCTGCTATACATCCCAGTGTAGCAAAATTAAAATAGAAATGTAAAAGCACTGCAGTTGGTGATGTCTACTGCATCTAGCCAACACCAAAATATAATGTGTAATTTTAAACATTGCTTAAGGTTAAGCCCACAAAATACTTCTGTGAAATTAGCTTTGAATGTTGTATAAGTTTTTTCTAGAAAGTCTAGAATCACCTCTCCTTTAGAATGATTAGGACACACGAACTGGGGGCCTGTCAATGCTCCTGGCACTGGGATTAGGTAATTCTGATCACTGAAAGCTTCAGCTGTGAACAGTCTCTCTCATTCAAGCTGCCTCTGTTTCTCTACATATTGTTCCAGAAAGCAACTTGAACATAGCTTCATTGTTTTGCGCACAGGAGTTAAATAGGTTTACAGCCCAATTTTCATGTTTTATCTAACATTTCTGCAATGACGACACAGGTGACATAGAAAGTTTTACTAGCTATATTTTTCATTGTAAATTACTCAAATCTGCTCTAAATTAACTTGTATTCTAGCAAAACAGTAAAATGCATTTGATGTTTTGTGTGCCTGTGCGCAGGAAGCAAAAGCACTTATCTGTTTCAACACTTTGAAGAGCAGTAATGAGAAGTTTCATACTGATATGTATAAACTAACGAAAATGTAATATTAGTAGAACATTTTACCTTATCAACATGACAGTTATTTGAAAAATCAAAGCAAAATTATTTGACCAATCTAAATACATCCCCCAGTCTTCCTTCCATGAAAATTTCATAGCTTCTGTTCTCCTTTCAGAGAAAAAACTCAAGATGACAGCCAGATTTACTGACTTGCCCTTGTTCTTCATGAAAGCATAGTCTGCTAATGAACTAGACCCGTAAGATTAACAGAGGTTAGTGTGGACCATTTCACATTATTTTCTACCAAATAAAGTATGAAACTGCCCAGCTTTCTAAATGCTCAGTTTTCTAAATGCTCTGTCAGGGGCCTGAACACAAGTACCCAGCACCAATTCAGATGCATGGTGTATCAACATCATCTTCCCAGGACCCACAAACCTAGCACCCTACAGGCTCTCAAGAAGACCTTCTCAGGAGCTAGAGGCCAGAGCGAATGGAAAATGGCACTAACTGCTTAAGTTCAGGTATCTCAATTGTGCCCTTGTGCATTCCTCCTAATAATGTTCAGCTACATAAAATAAAGACAGCATGGCTCTCCCTCAGTGCTAAGAAAAAAAACTTCAGAACATTGTAACTTAAATTAAAAAATATTTACAAATCCTACTGAGTGACACAGGTAGGTGAATGTCAGAATGGTCAGAGATTGCATTAGCGGTTTTATTTATTCCAACTACTAAAGCTTTATCAACAGCAAAATGGTAATACCGTAGGATTTATTATGGGGGAGGCAAGTAATGATTACAATTAACAATTACTCCATAGACTGGAGCTGGACACTAATGACAAATGCATTGGACTAGCCATTTTTAACAAGCCAATTATTTCCCTTCCCATTATTTCCTGAATATGATACGCAACTGCAACACTAATCCAGAGCTCCTGGAAGGCAGCTCCTGGCTCTGCTCCTCAGGCTGGCTCTCAGCATGGGTTCATACCTCCAAAGGCCCAAACAGATCAGGACCCATACGTATATACGTAAGGCTAGATCTCCATTCAGAACCCATCTCAGCAGCTCACATCCCTCAGTAGTCAAGCAGGTAACAAGAGGCAAGACAAAGTGACAAGAAGCATACAGAAGGCATTCTGGGCCATGGTTGTGTGCGTGTGTGGGGAAACCAAAATAAAAAAAAAATACTTTCAGATGAGATTAGTGTGGTACAGAACCTGGCTGCCCCTGGGTCCTACCAGCATCCTCCTCCTCCCAGCCTTCTGGTTTACCAGATCATCTAGATGCAGCAATTAGTTAACAGCAGAGCTACCATTAAAATAGAATAAAAAGTACTCTCACTTGATGC
Organism: Burhinus oedicnemus; assembly: GCA_008921705.1. NCBI lineage: Eukaryota > Metazoa > Chordata > Aves > Charadriiformes > Burhinidae > Burhinus > Burhinus oedicnemus. The sequence goes on from VFFE01006128.1 coordinate 234,937, forward strand.
CAAGGTCCTCCTGAGGAGGTGGTAAATTAACTATTCTGAAGACAGAAGGCTGACACAAGAGTCTGGGATTCTCTAGGATGAAAGGCACTGCTGAACAGCCAGACTTACTGGTGTTTGGTAAAGGCATGTCATGTCATGTCACTGTTTCAATACTCAGAGCTAGTAACTTAGGAAAACACACTGACTTTTCACCTTTTAAGCCCTCTGTTCAAACCCAGGCCTGACAAATACAAACAAAAAGATGTCTGATGCACTTCTGGGATTGAGAAGAATAATGATGTTTTTAAGGAAGGCTCAATAAAACTGTAAAGCGAAATTAGAACTAATTACCAAAACAGGTACAAAATTCAGCAGCAAAATTAGCAAAATTAAAAGATGTTCAACTTGGGATACTAAGTATCAGGTTAAAGAAATAAATCTTAGCCAAACATAAAGGACTGTTTCCCAAAACTAATGAGCTCAAACTGACTTCCATGCTTTCACACAACTTGCAGCTAACCTATAGAACTCCTTTGTGAAGGATGCTGTGGAGACTAAACGGCAACAACGTAATTTCACATAAACCCCCTCCAGTATTAACTCTGGTCCATACAATCCCTACCTTAACTATCACTGCACAGGAGCAAACTCTGAGGGAGAATAACTACATCTTCCCCCCATTCCTACAGCACTCCCTCGACTATGATGTTACAGCACTGGACAACACAGATTTCTGGTCTGATCCAGCGCATCTGCTCTTATATTCCCACACCTTGCCTCTGAATTTAATAGGACATTAAATGTAAAAAGCTTGTCAGCTCATGAGCAGTACGCCCAATTCCCACCTGGATTTTCAGTCTTCAGTTTTATAAGTAAACTCATCTCCATAATTGAAAAATATTTAGAGGACTCAAATGTCAATAAAACCTAGGTAAATGATTAAGTGATTAAGATGTAATTTCAAAACAGCACACTCTGGGCTATGACCACTGGACCAGCTAATCGCATGCTGATTAAATCTTTTTAAAAAGTTTTGGAATTTACCCTTTGCTCTTCAGCTCCAAACTGACAAAGATTTTGCTTTTGTAAAAATATAATATAAAAATCACTACCAACAATGCAGAACTGGACAAAGATTTTTACTACTTAATGTGAACATCAAGATAAAAACCTAATGTATTCCTCTTCACTTGTCAATCTCTGTAAAACACGTTAATGAATAAACCAACACAGAAGTTAATTATTTACTGCTGAATTATATTAGGAATAGTGTTGGGTACTGTGTATCAGAAACAAGAGAGGATGAACCCCTGAACCACCGAATAACTTATTTTTCCTCTTTTTTGTGAAAAAGGATTTGTATTACATGACCTGCAACAGAAAAATAGGGAAGGAGGGAAATTAAAGCCAACTAGGAACTAACTCTGGAAATAAAAAAGGAAAAATATTTCCATGTCTGTTCTGTTAAAAAAATTACAAGCAGTACATTTAGTAGAGCTTAGTAACCGCTGCTTGCTTTCCACTGGTAGAAGCTTAAGCCATTCAGCTATTAATCACATGAAAGTAGATATTAAAGAATATTAATCCACACCAGCTGTTACATCTTTTACTGTGCTATTATTAGAGATTAATCTTTATAGAACAAGGCTGCCTTTTCATGTCATTTCCAAGAGGACATCATACAAGATGATACTGTTTTACAACACATGTTCATAAAGGAGCTGAAGAAAGCAGGAGATAATGAGTACTTGGTGAAATTACATTCAACTTCATCCTTCAAATCTAAGGCACTTCTGTTTAGAAGAGACATTGTCATTGTAATCAGTTGATTAGTTAATTTTTATTGTGACTGTAAGAAATTGCTTTTATAGCTTGCTATGTACATGAAAAGAAAAAGGATATTCTCTTATGATACTAAATGTTCTCTTATGGGAAGTTGAAGGCCATGTAACTTCCTATCTTCAGTAGCAGGTAATTAATCCAGTTAAAAACATCTAATATGATCTAGCTGATGGAGCCTTAATGAGGTATATTTAGGATTGTAACAGAATTTTAACAAAACAGCATCAACACTGTGAGCATAGTATTTTCTAATGAAGTGTAAAACCCTGTCAGGTGAGCCAGGTTTTTAAAGCAGCAATTGCGTTTACTATTGGATACTTTTCATAGACAACTACATCTGCAGACTCTAGAGAAACTCCTATCAGATCACATGTTGGTGGAATTCTATTAAGAATCACAAAAAGTATCGCACTGTTCCGAAAAAGTAAAATTACTGTCAGAAAAGGCCAGTATTATTCATTAAAGATTATGAGATTACCATTAAAAATAAGCTCCTAATCAGTTTCTTGAGTTTTGTATGAGACTGTACCAGCTGCACTGGGGAAATCAGTTGTCATAGTTACAGAAAATCAACATTCTCTATACCTGCAATCTCCTCGTTTTGTTAAATGCAAGATTATTCTCTAATTATGTTGCAATTGTTCATCAGGGTCCCTTTGTTTTTTACTCATTTGGACTTTAGATTGATCAGATTACACGTGTATTAGTTTTATAGCACAGTCTAAATGTTGAGGACGAAGCTCTCTAGTCTCAGGTTGTATGATTCACTGTGTTCTCCCATTCTTCCTTGCAATTTGTACAGTATCTCTTCAGCAGCCACTGCCCTTTCACTCTCCCCACATTTGCAAAACTCCTCCAGTGGCTCCCTTTCCTCAGTCTGCCTGTGTTCTGCCTGGGCAACTGGATCCGCCTCCACTGGTCAGCTGCTCCCTCCACAGCACTGCCTGAACCTGCCTCTGTCTGACAATCTGGCACGTACCACTGCCTTTCACAGACTCTGCTACCTGTCTTTAAACCTCCCCACCCTCATCTTCATCTGCCGATGAACCAGCTGTTATTTATACAACATTGGTTTTGATGCCTTTTCCTCTCCTCCCCACTGCTCCCAATTAAGTACCTTAAAATTCTGCTATTTCACTCTCCTCTTCGTGCCACTTCCCAGGACAAACTGGCTTTCCCATTCCACCCTGCTAATACCTGTCTACAGGACTTCTCCAATCTCCAAACCGGAGAGGTGGCTAACCCTACAATGTCACTTCTGCTGCTTAATGTCAATAATTTGCCTGCTAACAACTGGCAAAAGCACAGGGCAGACAGAGGTACTCACAACACAAAAGATAATGTGCATATTAGGAGCTAAAACTGGGGTCCAAATGTAAGCCTTTAAGCAGTTTATCTCATCACTTACTTTTTGTTTAAATTAACAGGGTTTGGTTTTTTTTTTTTTTTTCTTGTTTCTTTTCTTCCCCACTCCCCGTACTCTCCAGCTATCTCCGAAATCATAAGGGATAAAATACGAGATCAACCATTTTTACAGTTAATGAGGAGTCAGACAGCCAGTTTTGTAACAGATAGGAAATCTACATAAAATCCTTCCATTCAGCCTTTGTACACCTCTGCCACTCAGCTGTGAAAGGCTGTTGCAGCAAATCCTTGAGCTATATACATCTTGAATGTACTCTAATGATCCTAATTACATTTCTCTTTATTTTATGTAGGACTTTGAAAAACATCAATTCATCTCTTCTTGGGTAATTCAAATCTATTTAGAATTTTGGGCAGTATTTTCTCAATTTTCCTGAAAACTTGGAAAAGCTATAAAAATAGGAGTAAAATGTGCCCTTGCACCTTCTCAACACATGGAAGTTTGCTGTTTTGCAAGCTGCGTTCTAGGAATGAATGGCTTTCTTCTCGTTGCTCTTTGGTGCTGTTTATCAAGTTTCCCTTTCACTGCTTGTCTGCCTCTCATGGATTTTTGACTCTTCATTTCCAGTCCTTTGGATAGCCAAGGTTTGGCATTTTTTCCATTTTTCAAAATTAGTATCTTTATTGCAGGCATCTACACCAAGAGAAAACTGATGTCTGGCAACCCTAAGGAGGGTTTGCATGAGCAATTCCAACATCACAGATTAGTTAACTGGAGGCCTGAAAAGGGGATATATGATCAGGAGAACAGTAAATCAGTTTTCTGAAAAAAATAAAAGTTCATATTAATCAGCTCCAGCTTTTCTAACTTTTCCATTAGTGTAAATCGCAGAAGTTGCACTAGAGATCGGGGCCCACATACAACAGAAAACTATTTCTGTGAAGCGGACACATAACAAAGGGAAACAGAGGGAAAGTGAGTTGCCCAAATTCACACAGTAGGGTGGATGGCACAGCTAGTAACAAAACTGTGACGTTAAACCGCTGATCCAATCCACCACACTGCCTATGAAATGGCTCTTGTTCAGTGTGTGCTGGTTTTGGCTGGGGTAGAGTTAATTTTCTTCACATTAGCTAACAGGGGGCTATGCTTTGGATTTGTGCCGGAAGCAGGGTTGGTAACAGGGATGTTTTCATTACTGCTGAGCAGCGCTTACGCAGCCCCAAGGCCTTTTCTGCTCCTCACCCCCTGCCAGCGAGGGCTGGGGGTGCACAGAAAATTGGGAGGGGACACAGCCGGCACAGCTGACCCCAACCGATCAAAGGGACATTCCATACCATGTGACGTCATGCTCAGTATATAAAGCTAGGGGAAGAAGGATAAAGGGGAGATGTTTGGAGTGATGGCATTTGTCTTCCCCTGCCTGCGATGGGGAGCAGGGAATTAATTCCTTGTTCTCCTTTGCTTGCGTGCGCAGCTTTTGCTCTGCCTATTAAACTGTCTTTATCTCAACCCACGAGTTTTCTCACTTTTACTCTTCTGGTTCTCTCCCCATCCCACCAGGTGGGAGTGAGCAAGCGGCTGCATGCTGCTTAGCTGCCAGCCAGGGTTAAACCATGACACAATGCTTTCTGACTCTTCCTTTACTCTGCCACCCGTGTTTTTCACCTCATTTTTAAGGACTGACTAAATTAAAAGACTCTTCATTGCTTGTGGTAGATTCTACAAATGCAGTCTGAAATTAAAAAGCCCCAGAAAGGTTCTGTTCATTAAGGCAATGGTTGATTCTTCAAACTTAGGAGTGTAGAGCACTGAATACCCCAATCTATATCCTTCATTGCAAGATCACCTCATCTACTGTCACTACACGAGACATGAACTAATACCACTTTCCAGCAAAATTGTTTTTCCTTTGTTTATCCACACTTGTGTTTTCTAGGCAAAACAAAGGGGCAACCATTTGGAGCACAGTACCACGTACAGTCACATTCTGTATGTCTCCTGCTACTGCAAAATCCTTATCTGCCTCAGAAGCACCCTTATACGTTGCTCTGTGGTTGAAAGTCAGAGAGAGCTTTGCAGTGTCCATGAGCGTGCGCTTCAGTTTTTAACAGGTAGCCGCCCTTGACAGATTCCTTCTACAAAACTGAAAAAAATTTTCAAAGTGAAGATTGCTCAAGGCTTTCTGCTCTGATTTTTCCCTACTCAGAACTGTGTAAGGCTTGTTTGCAGACCTTCAGGGGAGAGATGCTGGTAAGCAAGAACTGGCAAGCGGTGCTGCATGAACCAAGCATCTATGGCAGGTTTTTTTGAATGAGACTAGGAGTAATTTGTGTTGGGAAACAGGCAGTGAAGCACAGTTACGGAAGACATAGATGCAGGTGAATCCTACAGTTGACAGAGCTGGACAGAATACCGTCACATCGCTGAAAAGTAAAAAAATTATTCTGTAATTCACAAGGTGATTCTGACATTCAGTACATGACACGAGTTCTGGGGAAGGATTTTGTTCTCTCCACGTCTGCTGCAGTGCCACTCATGGTTTCATCATTATCACAGGCCCAAGTCAAGCATTAGGGAATGTTTCAAATATATCATCCCTTAAAACTGAAGGCTCTGCTCATGTGCAACATGAAAAAGGAGAGTTCTCCTGCTGTTCCCTTTGTCAGCTTCATCTTTTTCTAAGCATACAGAATCTTAGTACTAAATCCATGCTGTCACTGACACGGCTAGCACAAGAGAGTCCAGAAATGCTTCCTATTACCCTTGCAATTACAAGCTGCAAACCTGCACTGGCTCAGGAACTTTATCTAGACAAAAAAAACCCTCTCCTTCTGGCCCCAGACTCCTGTAATAGGTTATTATTAAGATGCTGCATTTCAGAGTGGCACCTCTGTATACATGATTTATATGCTGTTCAAATTTATAAAGTGGACGAAAGGTGCTAGATATGTACATGATTGTTATGTGCTGGACACCAGGCCAAGCCTACCATGACACCTGCAACTCATAATACAGGTACTTACCCTGCTGGACAGTCTGCACGTGCTGTAAATTGCGGGGTTTACACAGACATAGAGATATTCTATGACATATGCATGTTCCTTATAAGTAACAGCTATCATCAGTTTTAAAAATTTGTCAAACATTTGGACTCAAACACACTAAGAATGTCAAAAGGCTCCCACAAAACTCATGACATTCTCATTGCTGGAAGCCACCATGACGTAGCAGTTGTACATAGGGAGCATTTTGGTTAGAGGTACATAAGGCTTTAACAGCTACACAGTGCAAGAAGTCTCGCCTCCGATTCCATGCTTGCACCCTGTCTTGAACAGTAAGTTTCCATGCCTTTGTGGTAACCCTTCCTTCATGCTACAGATCACATATTACTCGCCATATGCACACACCATCTGCTCCTGTTGGATGTCTGCAGTAGAGAAGGGGCTTACTGCAGTGCCTCCTGCCTAGCGATGCTGGGTGACTCATACCTGCAGAATACAGACTCAACTCCTTATGAACAATTCCTGACAACAAAGAGATTCCTGAAAGCCATACCTTACAATGTCCGTCTTGAGAAGAAACTTACCAGATCTCAAGAAGAATGTCACGGACATGCCAAGGAGAACCATTTAGTTCTAACATTTCAAATTGGATAAATCCTCTACTATACTGATATTCTTTCTTTGGATGATATGTCACAGCAAAACAAAAGCCTTCTAACTCACCTGGCCAATTGTGCATCCTGCTTAGGGGGGTTAAAGGATTTATTTCCAATTCCTACTCAGATCAACTGGCACTGTCTAAGACAGTCTATTACGGACTGTTTTTCACAATGGTGTTATCCAGTTTGTTGAAGGACATTAAGAAACTAAATCAACACTAAACTGATTCAGTGCTGATTCAGCAAGGCAGTTTGTTAAAAGAGCCAGTAAAATGCTCTTTACAAAACAGCATACACAAGCAGAAAAGATTTGTCAAAATTGGACAGATTTATACACTCAACTCATTTTTTGGTATCTTTTAAGAACGCAGCTACAGTACTGATTCTGCCGTGATAGTCACAATTCTAATTTGACATTCCTTTCTTTCATTAAACAGAAGAGCACAGGCTATGCTGCTATCTCTAAGTTTGGCAGTCTGTACCAGAGATCACAAGCTGCTAAGTGCAATTTTTGTTTGCTTGAAAAGGGGCAACTGACAACCTGTTGGCCTATTCTCCAGACACAAGTCTGCCTCTATTTTTCTTTCGGCATGAAAGTCTACCTGTGATGACAGTTTGATTATTGCCCCAGTATTTTCTGAGCATTAAGGAAGATACAGAACCTGCTCTGCTGTACTTAGAGAGAAATAAATTATTATATCTAAGTTATTTTCTCACTTCCGTCACTCCACTGACTCCCCAAACTGGAAAAAACACAGCAGTGTTATCTCTTGAGCCACTGAGACAATGGCCAAAATGTTTGCACGAAGAGAATTTCTTAATCACAGCAGAATTTTTTTTTTTGGGGGGGGGGAAAAAGAAAAAAAAGATACTTGAAACTCTCAAAAGGAATTTCTATGAAAATGATTTCACTGTTACCAAGTGATCTATCTAATCATAACTGTAATATTAACCAGTTGCAGATAACTGTTCCAAATAAACTCATGAGCTAATCTTTTACAAACCATCAAAAGGTATGGTAATTTGAAGGAAATCATAGCTTCTTGACAAACAGTTTAGGAGCAGAAACTAAATTCATCCCGTTAATCTTTCTTTCCTGTTCCAAGTTTAATATTACCATAAGCAAGCACACAAAAGCATACAATTTAAGATTAACAACTGCAACTAACTTTACGGGATTTTATATTAATTTTCAAGCTTCATTAACAAATGGTTAGACAGATCAAAACAGTGACTTAAAGGGGACACAAAATCATTTTTCTGTCTAAAAGATAAGTGTATTCATCCTTTCCGCTCTTTTCTCTGGTTTGCCTGGTCATTTACAAAACACAGGAGAAGTTCTTTGCCTTAGTCTGAAGGCCTAGTAATCTTTCCACCTCTGTAATCCACGAAAGCTTTTCTAATGAATCACTGGGTAATACTGTACTACCTTAAAAAATATTTAAAAGATCCATTATACTTTCTATAGTAGTGCTCTTGAGATTTTCAAAGTTGTCTAATGTATTTAGATAAAATATTCTTTAAAATATTTTTTAATATTCCAGAAAAAAATAATTTTTTTTAGACATTACCCTTATTTCTTGCACAACATTTGATAGCCAGGAAGACGACAGTGACGTGAGCAATAAAGCAATTAAAAATATATTAGTGTCTCTATAAAAGCTTAAATCTGAGCATCTGGAAGGCTTGTACTGAGTATATCCTTATGCAGATAATCACAGAGAATTTACAAGCATGGAAGAATTATAGGCAAACAGAAATAAGATGCACAGAAAAGCTGTTTCAATAAAATGGTCTTCTCTTCAGAGGAACAGAATGACTGATAGTAGGTACATCTTAAAGACATTTAGATTAAGTCAGTGGAGATAGTAAGCAGAGATGAAAGCATTGTTTAAGTAAGTACTACAAAAGTAATTTGAAGTAATTCCCATTAGTGGGAATGACAGACCAGTGATGTACATCCAGATAAGCTGCTTCCTTTTTTAATAAACTGAAATGTTTACAAGAAACAAAACCAAACCACAGATGTAACTGTGCACACAGACAAGCGTACTCTTTTTCTTAAACACTACAGGTTTCACGTTTCACTTACAGCATTCTCTGTTCAGGTAGAGAATAATGTCTTTAATTGCAGAGCCAGTAGTAACAGGTGTTTTTGTAAAACTGCTCAAGTAGTAAAATGTCATCTTCCTCTAGAGCACTGATGTCAAAATCAGGGGAATACATGGGAGAGCTAAGCAGAGTAGAGAGCTGAGTAGAAATACTTGGCCATTTTAATTACTCTTGCTATTCAGCACTACTGCAGTAAAAATTGAGAGTCAAAATCATGGACCAGGACCACACACTGTTACACAGTCCTCAGAAAAAGGTCTGCGAGAGTGGTGAAAGGGAAAAATTATTAGAGTGGTAGGTGAAATTTTCATTATAAATCTCAATGCTTAGCTAAATCCTATGGCTTTAACCATTTCCTGGCTAGGTTTTCCAGATGTATCCCAAAGCACTACACCCCTACAGAACACACACATTCAAGACTAGTTTCAACCCCTGTTTTCAGCTGTATAGTTAGCAAACATAGCAAACATGTTAGCAAACATTTGATACAAAACATTCTCAAGCACAACAGCACCCGGATTTCCTGCCTCGAGATGTCCTGACCCCCAGAGATGATCACTTCCACTTGCCTTTATGCTGACAGAGTGCTCAGAGAGCCAACCAACATAATTTCTCAGCAGCAGTAACACTCCCAGCCTACTACATAAGCCTAAAAATCTATTTTTTTTAAAATTATCGCTGGAAATAGTATTTTTCTGATGAAGGGTAGTTTTTGTTCCCAAAATGAACATCAAAGCAAATAAACACCAAAAGAATTATGAAAAATAAAGCAAGCAATCTATGAAGGGAATTTACAGCTTTTAGAAGACAACACTTCTTTTATAATCACAAGTCGAACCTTGTCAAGAAAAAAAAAAAAATTCTGTACTGTGTTCCTTCCACCTTCACTTGACTAGTCTTTCCTATGGGATTAGTGGGATAAGATTAAACAATTTTTTATCCGGGTATTTTACTCTGACTTTATTCCATTCAGGAAGTAAAATTCTGTATCCTTTACAGTATCAAGATAGGCTTGGGGACATTAGGGAAAAAAAAAAAGCTGACTGTACCTGGGGCACTATGCCTGCATTATGGATTTACTATTCCAATTTGTCACATTTAAGTGAGCCTAGATATATAAAACAACATTTTAAAGGGGAAATCCTTCTCTTTAATTCCCTTTATCATTGTTTCTCTGTATTATTCAATAAATAAAGTTAATACTACCAGCCTATGAAACTACTGTTTATCTTTGAAAAGTCATATATAAGCAATATACAGTTGTTCATGAAACAGAAGCATCTTGGAGGACAGTGTGGTCTTTCACACCATTTGGACATAGACATGAGGCACCTAAGAAGCAACTGTGCAAGTAATGGGGAAAGTTACACAAAGTGACACCGTTGCTAAGTATCAGCTGACATTTCAGTATGCCACTTTGCTTCATATCTATCAGAGGAGGAAAAAAAGAAATCCAATGCAAATGCTTTGGAGCCTTCCGTTTTTCTTTTAAGTGTTTAGGCTTGGCCCTGGTGACAAGGACATCACAGCTGAAGTTTTGTTTTGGTTTTCTTTTCCCCACCTAGCACCCAATGTCTGTAATAGGGCCTGTAATATAGGCACTACACACAACTTGACAATCTCTTTAGCAGAGAAAAGGGCCAGGGCCCCCAGTTAGTACATAAAAAACATGGCTGTAAATGACCCTATCCCTAGACAGTGCTTGCAGTTCACCTGGTGATGGCCCATGACAATCAATCTCTGCTGAGGAAGTCCCCCAAACCTAGACATATTCTTTCTTGCATTCACAGATGACTATGACCAATATTTCACATTACATAGAACAATCTTTTAAGAAGGACACATTTTAATACATACTTAGTTGCCTGTGTGTCAATGACTTATTTCCTCCAAGATGCTGCCAGACATTTTTCTCTCAGTTATGTTCCTTCAGACTTCCTTTCACCTCTTTAATTAAAATCTGACGCTAACATTGTGACAATCAGCAGCAATTAGAGGTAAGAGGGTTGGAGGGGTTGGAAGAGAAGACAAAAAAATATTTCTCATTATTTGAATGGAGTCAGTTTGAAAAAGGTCAGTTGAGCTGGAATCTAAGTAATCCTGAGCTGAAGTTAGTCTGTATTTGTTCCAAATGAATCCATAAATCCATGGACAAAAGAGGTATTTAAATTCACTTCACAACTGAAAACTGAATGAAGAAACAAATTTTTAATATTCATCTACAACAGGAAAGCTTATGACAACACAGTGGGCTTACAGATTATAAAGCAATCACCTCATGTCTTCTTTCTCCCCACTTGTCTTTTTCATTCATACACTGAACAGCACACTATCTAACCACAAACTACTTCTCGTAGAATCTCTCTGCCTTAGATGTTCAGTAAATCACATCAAAATCCCTTATACATCCTATCAGTCTTCTCATGGATTGCATCTAAATCTGGCATGAACACTCAGTATCAATAGTCATCGAAATATGATTTTGACTATGGATAGGAATAATTATAGGCTAGCCCTGTTCGGTGATATTTAACCCAAGACCCTTAAAGACAGTGTGCTTGTGAAAGAACTCCCGTAATAGGAATAAGATTCATTGCCAGAACCAGTGCAATGAACATGACTGATACCTCTGAGACTGAAAAGAGCACAGAGGGGAAGAGAACTGTTCTCATTTGTAACAACGCCAACTATTTAAAAAAGGAAAAAAGTGGCAAACAGTGTCTCCAGCTGTTTGCCTCAGATTGTACTATTTGCGTAATTGCAGACTTACCTTTTGTGATCCAGATGCTGAGCCCTTAAATGAAGTCCGTTTGAAGGAGCCACTCATCCTCCGTAAGGAACCTGTGAACTTTCCTCCTTTTCCTTTCTTAATCCCCTGGCCCTTACCCTCCATAAGAGACCTAGTACCCCAGCACCAAAGAAAACTCTGATTTTAGTCATGTAGTCCGAGCAGGTTTTTTCCTGAAGCCACCAATCATTAAGGTACAGCTTCAATAAAAAGAGAGACAGATGCATAAAACAAAATCAAACCCAAATAATGAGACCCCTGTTCCGATACACACTCTGTCACAAGTGTTACCAGCCAGCTAGACAAGTAGAAAAACAAGGCAATACACCAATACAAACTGCTGTCCCCCTCCCTCTTCTCTACTGACTCTATAATCAGGCTTAATGCACACAGCTTCTGCAAGCTATGGTTTTTAATGGACAGAGATTTAATAAATGGTGATTGAAGGTAAATCTACTTTAGAAGCAGCAGCCCAAAAGGTTTTTATTCGTGCAAAGCACAGGGCAGTCAGATGGAAATTATTTGGTATCAGTAGAAAGGCATACGAAAAGAGCAGATGGTCCTCAGCAGACTACGGGTTAGAGGCCTGGTGGAATTCTACAGGATAACTGCTAATGGCGAGTGTGCCTACAGCAGGTCTTGGGATGAGAGCGCCAAGGTTTTAAAAGCAACCAACCCATAAGATCACAAGGTAGATTCCAGTTAATCAGGGAATATGGGTTGTGGCAAATAAGGTGTGGTGTGTATTATCTTCATGAATTTTTATTAACATCTCAATTAATCTATTTTGTACTATTCTGCCTAAATATGCAGAGTGAAAGTGAAAGGAGGCAGTTAGGAGAGAACAAAAAAGAAATGAGGAAGAGACAAGGTGCTTTAAAAGAACAATGAAATTATTATCGACTAGGAAATGCCTATTTGGCTCCAGAAGACTTGCCTTCTCAGACATAAGCCAGGAATCTGTTAGAGAGCCTGGTTTAGAAAAGAAGATGGATGACAGCATAGAGAAACTAGAGATACATTTCATAAATATACACGGGGACTGGTGATTTGCAACTCAGAGACACCACTAATTTACAGGATTTAGTTATAGTCGTACTTGTTATCTATTATTTACTCTTTTTTAGGTTCACTCCTTTGTCTCTCAATAAAGATGGAGCGGGTGCCTGCTTGCAGCTGGTTAGAGGCACAGAAAATAGTGTCGAAAACCTGAAAGTGGAAGAGGCAGATAGACGGAGACATGCTAATTTTGTTGTTGTGGTCAGCACAGCCATAGTCAAGAAAATTAAATTTCCCAGGCTGGCAAGGATAAGTAGCTGACAGCTTATGACATACTTAAAAGTTGCGTTGGGAAATGGGAAAGTAAAAGTTCCATGCTCTGCAGGAGAACCACTTCTATTGTATTAGTGCAAACAGCCACAGTCTCTTCAGGTTCAGGTTCGTGGAATGTAGAGAGGAGGGCACGGACACTAAAGGGTCACAAAAGAGGTCTTCCTTTCTAACCATTCATTAAACCAAGGCAAACCTAAGGAAGTTAAGATTAACATTTTTGGCAAGACTTTTGACAGCAACTGTGTTACAATGTTGCTTTAAGACGTGGCTTGGCTTAAATGAACAAGGCTGAGGTAGAAGCTGGCAAATGGAACATAAAAATCTGGCAAGGACAGTAAACTGATAGAGCACGGACAGAATAATCTTAAAGGGAGCTATGATCAGACAAGATACTTCACAAAGTAGTGCCTCATAAATTCCACATACACCTGCTCTCCAAAAGAGTCTCTCCATTATATTTGGTCAGTTAGCAGCAAAACATTGCAATTACTACATGGTCTTCTGTACTGTATCATTGAGCTAGTTGCAAGAAGATAAAATATCTGGGTCAAAACCTACCCTGTTGTGAGTTTAAAATGTTGTGATTTTGGAAACAAACAAATTACCTCTATTTATACCAGAGCTTGATTTGCCCAGTCCTGCCTCTTTAATCTATGAAAGTCATCACTACATTCTGGGAGATATTCTCAAACGGTGGTAGCTATTACAGCAGTCACTTCTATCACTGACATTTAATGAGCTGAGAATATGTCCTCCTGATCTAGCATCTTATTTGATAATTATGAACAAAGCTGAAAGACATTCAGATAATAGCATATGCTGAACATTTTTGTTTTATATTGTAGTTTAAACAAATCCAATATAAATGCTGTCAAGGAACCACAACAACAAAATATTCAAGGCTCCTTTGCACAGTTCCTCTTCCTCAGCCACAACATGCACCTGAATGCAATGAACGCAACAGAGGTGCATCCTAGCCACTATTTGTGACGTTGCCTCACAAAGAGGCATCATGTTATGACAGCGCAATGCCCTCAAGTGATGTTGGGCTGCATTACTCAGAAGGGATGACTAATAGTATTTTGGTAAAGGACAAAAATGGGGACACACTTTTCACAAAGCAGAAATTCAGAATACGAATCTGTTCTCCAAGACACAATGTAGAATGGGAATAAGGAATTCATTAACTCGGTCCTTTTGGATCTGTGATTCTAAGGTTTTTGTCTGAACTCCCTGTAACTGTTTTTGGTATGTTTTAAGGACCACACTGGACTGTCAAGTCAGCAGTACCCAGGAGATGTTCGCATCCACGAGTCAGATGAACGCCTTCTGGCAATCAGTGCAACAGAAGCTGCCGAATACTAACCCCAGCTGAAAAATCCAGCAAGTCAGTCCCGCTGACGTCCTTGTCCCCACTGTGTTTATGTAACACTTCACGGGCTGTTCCAACTATGCTAGGGGAACAGAAACACGCACCATGCTGGCACTTTCAACAGCTCTGTGATTTAGCAGCACGTTTAATTCATTTTCTAAAAGAGCTTGTGGTTTTAGGAGTGCAGTCTCACATTAGGAAACCTTTTAAACAAACACTGTTACTGAAGGCTCCTGTCCCACTTTGGAATTTTCTGCTTTATCAGTTGAGCTGATTCAATGGTTTGTGTGGTCTCAATCAGATCTGTGTAACCATCTGATTTAAATCAGCTCTGGGGGAGGAAAGGGTAGTAATCTCTTGCAACAGGATGCGGTTGACAACGAAGGAGTATCTGGCACAGCACGGAAGTGGAAGACCCTTAAACCGGTTCTGAAACTGAAAAATCCATGACATGAAAGGACACATCTGGCCATCACCCTCTGTGTTTTGCAATAAAATGAAATTGGTCAAACTTAGATTATGAAAAACCCAAGACCATACATGCCCATAAAAGAGCAAGTGGAGTGCAGGCACACGATCACCTTCAGGGTCCTTGACGGCCTGCTCCCTGGGAAGAACAGGGTGCATCCATTTCAAAGTACACAGAAGTAACATACTATGTAAGACATAAGTACCTGTATATCTTATAGATACCATACCACGGAAATTTAACATCTTCAGTCAGGGGAAGATCCATGGCTCAAAGGCCCTATCACAATGCATTTTTTAAAAAGTGTACACTTTGGTTAAAGATAGTTGTAGTTGTTTCAGCCTATAGAAAATATAAAATGGACTACATTGCTCTGTCAGAGCTATTCTATGACATCACATCAGAGATGTCTGATGTCAGTTTAAAAAAAAAAAGTGATAGATTTAAAGCTTTGATCTGTAGTCCACCATGTTAGCTGAAATGTTTCCACTCACTTCCATGGTCAAACTATATATGGAAAGCAGTAGTGCATAATCCGATGAACTTTATTTACATAGACAGATTGGGGTAAAATAGGCTTATACCTGTATAAAGAATTAAATGTAAAAGGGATGTAGAATTAGGCCTTCCTTCACTTTGCATTTAATATGAGTATTAAACTAAACGTGTTTCTTTCACGAACAGACTATAAAACAAAAATTAAAAGCACTTTTCATTTTTTTTAATGGGACATCTTAAAAGAGTATTTTCGTTAAAAAAAAGTATGTCAGTGTCCTTTGACATTCCTGATACAGTAAGAAAATTTAAACAGTCATGTATTCAACTAAAAAATCCCCTACATTCCATTAAGGGTATTGATTAATCAGGCTAAGAACAAGAACTGCTGGTATTGTGCTCAGTGCTACACAAATGCTTTTCCAAATAAGGCTTATTCCGAGATAGTCATAATTAGTTGTGTTGTGCTTGCTACCAAAACATCTAGACAAGTGTGCCCATAAGCAAATCCATCTTCCACTCCAAGAGGAATTTTCCTGCGTAAGGACATGAGCATACACCAGGACTGTCTGAAAACACTATGGTGCTGCAGACTATTATCATTTTGAAGTCTTTCAACTCTTCAGAAATCCACTTGTTATTCTATTACTGGCAGGATAAACCTGCTGCTCTCCCAAACTGAAAACAAATGGAAATGTCAAAATTACTCCTTCAAGATGATTTAATCCTGTTAATCCATTTATGTACTCTCTACAAGTTGGCTAGCTTCGGAGAGCCAGTTCAGTTATTTAATGTATTTTTAACTTTCAAAAACCCAGCCTCTTCCAAACTGTTTTTCTCTCATTGTAGTACATCAGGAAATCAAACTAAGATCTCAGAACTGTGCACAATAGCCTCCAAAGCAGATGCTGGAGGGCCTATCTGAAATGAGCTGGAGCAGAATGAAACTGGGTAACATTCAACCTACAGTCAAGGTAAAGGAAAGGAGCAACAAGTTTTCTGACTGCTGGTGAAGTGCTTTGCTTTCCAAATCAGACAATTTTGCAGCAGTAGATTCACTTCTGAAAGAACATGAAACCAAAACTGTAAGTACAAATGCTCCTCATTCTACAGTGTTGCATACTTCAAACTGAAAAATAAAAATGTTTAACATTTGAAGAACTACTACTGTTTGGTTATACTGGCTTCTCAGTGGTCTACTAACAGCACTGCATTTGCCTTTTCTCATTTCCTCACACTGAACTTTTTTCAGCTTTCTCCACCCGCCACACCTACAACGTTCAGATGCACTGGTCATGAATCATGCAGATCATAGCAGCAGTACATTACTTTTATGTTATGAACAGAAAGCTATGAAACAACTGCTAGGTCTCATTATTAGCCAAAAGAAACAAAATGCTCCACTACAACACGGTAGTCCATTACAAAGTCTATTGCTTTTAGAAAAAAACCACCACTTCCTCCCCTAAGATTTTTACAGTTTTCTTCCCTCTCTTTACCCAGAACTAAAGAATTAGGTTTTAAATTTTTCCTTCTTGTTCTTTCAAGTTCTTCTTCATTTGAGCTACAAGTACTTTCAAATCTGTAACACTTAAATAGAAAGACAGGGAGGGACGGAGGAAGGAAGGAAGGAAGGGAGACTCTGATGACAATAAATACAACATTTATTAATATAAATGCAGAACAGGCAGTGGTAACACTCCACAGTGGGGTACAATAATTTCGTACCGAACTAGAGAGAAAGGTATTGAGGTCCCAAAGATGAGACAGACACTGGGGGATCAAAAATTATACAAACATTGAGTAACTGGTTTTATCACAAGCTCTACTACAACTAGTGCCATTCAGCTTCCAAATAACTTTTTTTTTTTTTCCCTCTTTTTAAACAAAAACTACCTTTGGACAGTTGATGACATTAAGTGCAGATTAAAGAGCTGTTTTTACACATTATATTCAGGGTTATCATTTCTGGCCTTACTATTAACATAAATGAGACCTAAACGATGGGTAAGTTTACAGAGGAACAGAAATCAAACCAGCTAAACAAAAAATTCCAAAGCTCTATGTCCCTAAAGACAAGGGAAAAAAATACAGAAGTTCTACATTTTCAAGGTCTGAAGAAGCTTGAAAACTTCATGAAATCATGATGTTTTTCCTCAGCAGTATGCTAATTTTCCAGGCAAAGCGCATTTCTTATTTGGAAAAAACAAAAAAAAAACAAAAAAAAAACTTTGTAATTTTGTCATACAGAGCTTGACATCTTTCTTAGGTCAGAATAGCAGCAACTCAAATAACGAAGAGCATTTGGAGAATTTTACACCATTTTTACAGAACTCTAAAACTTCCTGTGCACAACAAAACTGATAGTGGGAGCACCATGTCTTCAGTTCCCTTTGACAGTTCACTTCAGTTATACACTGCAGTACATTATTGTTTTATCTCAGTTAAAGGTCTTTGCCATTACATACTTCAACAGTTCTTGATTCTTTAGCTTCTGCCCCTGAAATGAAGTGTAGACAGAATATTGTTCAGTGCTGGTTACCTACCATGAGAATGAGCACTGTAGGTTGCTGAGGACTGCTGTCTGCTGGGCGAAGAAAGTTGATGACTTCTTCTGTAAACTACATATCCTCAAAGCAATGCTGTAGTAACCTAGGCAAAAGCATATTTGGATTAAAAAGGTAACAGTTTACACACCAAAATTCAGACAGCATGTAACTGGCAGGTGACACCTACAGAAAAGAAGTTCCATTTAGTCAGTTCCACACTTAGAGGAAGACTGTAGGCTACTTTGTGATACTTTTGCTTCAGTATAGTCTGTTTATCCATTCCAAGAGTCTTTGTTATTTAGCAACTGTCTGTCTCCTCTCTCCTTCGCTTGCAAGAAAAAAGGCAGTTTTAATGTGAAATTAAGCAGATTGAGACATGTGGACAGAAAAGGTAAAGAAATAACCTTGGCTTGTGCCAGTAGGCCTGTAAATTGGTGCCTGTGTTACCACCCTTACATATTAGAAATAGTCTGTACTGATCATCTAAACAACGAAATGCATGCCAGTAATCTTATTTCCATAACCTGCCTAGGCAGTAGAACCTGCAAAAACCCACCAGGTCTCTTCGTCACCTCACCCTCAGGGATAGACTCAGCTTCTCTCTGTTTGTAGAAGTTGGAATGACTTTTGAAGCCCACCTAGTCTGACCTCCTCTTCAAAGGAGAGCCAACCTAAAAGTTGGATCAAGTGGTTCAGAGCTTTGTCCAGCTGAATGCTGCAAACCTCCAAGGAGAGTGTTTCCAGTCCTCTGGGCAACCCGCTCCAGTACTCAACCACTCCCCACTGTGATGAATTTTTTCCTTATGTCCCTTTGCAATTTCCCTTGCTGCAACTTACAGCCATTGTTTCTTCCTTCTGTACCTCTGAGAAGAATCTGGCTCCATCTTCTCTGTAGCACTCCTTTACTTAGTGGAAGATTGCTCCAGGCTGAACAAACCCAGCTCTTCTAGCCTATCTTTACATCAGGCGCTTCTATACCTTAATCATCCTGATGGCCCCCCCATCAAGATATTTTTCAACTTTTCTCCTGCACTAAGAGGCTCTCAAAATGAAGACAGTATTCCAGATGCAATCTCATGAATGCCCAGAGGGAATAAACATTCCCTCTTCCTAATACAGCACAATACACAGCCTTCATCACTATGAGGGCACACTGCTGGCTTATCTTCAATGTGCTGTTCACCGGGATTCCTGGTCCTACTAATGCATGGGCTTTGCATTTGCCGTAGTTAAATGTTATTAAGTTTGTGTTGGTCGATTCCTCCAGCTTGTTGGAGGAACAAATCCTCCCCTTGGTATTGCTGCAAATTTCCTACAGAGGCACTCTATCCCATTTTCCAGGACACTGTATCAGCCCCTTCTGTATCACAGCATTATATACCTACAAAGACATACTCAAACTGAAAACTAAAACAAAAAAAGTGTTCATCTCAACAGTTTAGAATTAACTGCGCTGAGCTGAAGCACAGCAGGATAACTTGGAGTCTGAATTTGTGATGGGGGGCATGTCTTAGATCCTGCTATCTTAACATACCATCCTTAGAGACATCACAAGGACAGTTTTACAACAGGCAGAAGTCCATTTAACTGCAGGGTGAGCCAGCTGAAGACTCCTTGCATAGACAGGGCTAGTTGTCAGCTGTTCAGCAGTTTTCCATGTGGCTACATGATCACTAGTAACAAGAGCAGAGCAGCCTGTGGTTGGATGGGCTTAATCTGATCACAGCAGAACACCATGAGTTTTTTTCTTACAGCTCTGTGGCTTCTTTCTCCTAAGCAGCCTCCAAAGTACATTAAAGGCTGCTTGTACAAGCAGAGAGCTAGTTTTCAGAGGGTTTGGAAGACATTGGGACACATAGCAATTCAAAGCACAATCAGCTTCCATCTAAGTGAGTAGGTGCGTTGCATTAGAAGTGGAAATGAACAATACTTATGTGACAGAAAACGGTGTCGGGAAAGCATTTTTACAGGCAAATTTGTCCAGCACTGTTTGACATTCATGTGCTTTCAAACAATACAAGAAGCTCTAGTTACTACTAGCAGTGACTTCATATCTGATTAATAAAACTAAATGAGTTACTTGGTTTCTTTCCCTGGTTTGAAACTACATGGTATGTAAGAAACATGATGGCTGAGGACAGCACAAAACATTACGTGCATTCACCTGTTCCTGCCCAATATACAGTGTATTATACTTAGATTGTATTGCCTAGAACTTAGTAGCTATTTCTATAGCACTTTCCATCTTAAGATTCAAGTGACTTGAACATTAAAAACCTAAACTTCAATACCCTTGGGAAGCAAGGAAACATTCTCATCTCTAACAAATAAGGGAGCAGCTGAGGCACAGGAAAGCTGAATTACTTGTTTATATCTGTGATGTAAAAAATAAGAAGGACCTCCAGGCATGACACATGACCCTTTTTTTTTGGTTGGGTTTTTGTTTTTTCCCCCCACATGCATCACTGATGGCAGTGGTGATTACCAGGAGAAAACCAGTCACAGCTCCAGCTTGACTAGATTGCACATTTTCTTATCCATTAATTACACACGTACCAGTAGTAGTGGATATGCACCAAATGTCAGGAAGGCATTAGATAATGCTTTCCATGAAAAGGATAACAGACCCACACTTTGCACATCAATGTAATTTTCTGCTTGGGCTCTCTTATTTTTCCTATAAATATTACCCAGATAACTAATAACAGAAATCCAACTCATCATTGTACAGATAAAGAACAATATAATCAGTTAAAGGTTCAAATATTGATAAGAAACTCCCTAATTTTGATTGCTCAAGCTCAGACAGTTCCTGACCTAATTCTGAAAAAGGCTGAACAAGCAACAGCCCCTATAATAGCAAATGGGAGCACTCATTTCTTCAATTCAGATTCTTGTTGCCTCAAATGACTTCCCGAAAACTGAAGCAGATAAAGGCCCTTATCCAGCATCTAAGACTATCTAAATTGATCTCAGCGGACATTTGTGAGAATCCAGACCATGGTTAATGGGTATTTTTGAAAAGTCAGGCCTCAATGGCATATTATATGCCACATCCCCATGTACAGTAATTTACTTCACATGCAAATTGCCTACTAATATAATTAGAGAGCTAGTGACATCTTAGTGCTGTTATCGAAGAGACGGAGCTGAAAACAGGACAGCGGATCCCTTCACATGTTCAATTTCCAACCAAGCTGAAAGAGCTGGGGGCACATTTGGAATCAGCTTGGGAGCACTCTGACCAATCTCTTCCTTGTCTCATCCCAGGATTCTGCAAACGGCTACGTCTTCCAAGCTAAAGAAAGGGAAAGAAAACCAATTTGTGGACTTCTGTTTCTTTAAATCATGGGGAGGTAAAACCTGAATTCTAAAAATGGGACTATGAAGATAATAATAATAAAAAAAATAGACTATGCAGATTAAACTTCACAACAGCTTTAGGGACACTAAAGCAGAATAAGCAAAGCTCTTAAAAAATAAAGCACTGGTTCCATTTGAATACGGAATTTGGATGCTAAGTTACTACAGATATTTCAGGCCTTCACTTACCATAAATCTGTTTTACCTGTGCAAAGCCTAAAACACTGGCTGTGATGTTTCACTCTTGGTTTTGCTGTTTAGAATGGCAATGTTTCATTACTCTGGGCTTTTCATAAAAGCAAATGAATTATTGTTTCAGCTCCACTAACGAGCCAAAGATTGAAGGTACTGTAGAGTTTTCAAATTGTCTTGTGTGCAAAAGAAGGGAAAAAGATAATTTAAAATTATTTCTCCAGCTCTATTTATTGCTTCAACTTTCATATGAATTGCTACAAAATAGTACCAAGACAGTGGAAAGAACCTCACTCTCCGCAATGCTTGGTTCTACTGGCTTGTACACTTAGCTACTAAACTGGTACCAAGGTTCCAAATAATTCGATAAGGAATATGGATATTTTGCCATGAACTGCTGTCTTCAAAATGTACTGGGCTAATAAATCCCTATCTCAGAAAGGCAGCTGTGGTTTAGAACAATTTTGTCTTTTTGTCCCTCTCCTTCTGCAAACTTTCTAAAGATAGCAGTATTTATTTTAAAGTTTATTCAAACACAGCTATTGTGAAATATTTCAGTTTTGATAAACCAATACTTTTTGACTGAAACCTGTTTCACTCATCAATTCTCCAATCAGCTACATAAATAAAGCATTTCCAAACTGAGATAACAAATGGAGATAGGTCCTTATTTGAATAAATTTGTGCAAGTTACAGGACAGATATTGGAAATTTGAGGTTTGGGAGTTTAATGCAAGTATTAGCAGAACTAAACCCAGGCCCAGTTAGTTTCTCATGAACATAAGAATGCAGTAGCACTGGTGGAACTGATTAACAATCTTCCATTAAAAAAACCAAACCCCCAACAGATTTATGATGCAATATTTTGTTATTACTATGCAGAAGAAATAAGAATGCAAAATCTAAGTTTCCATAAAAGCAACATTTTCGGTAAAACTACTTTTAGTTTTGTGAGGAAAATAGGAATGTTTCCAAAAAAGGTTTAAAAAAATACAGAAGCTACTTCTGCAGAGGAAAAAGTTGTACTTAAGAACAATATTTCTCTAGCCAATGGCATAACTGGTGGGTTAAGAACTCGTCTAGGTGAACAACACATAGTTCATGGGCTCTTGTTCACTGTAAGAGGCAAAGCAATTATTTTATTTGTCTTCAAAGCCCAATTCAACACAATATTAAATTGTCTATAACAGATACTGATGCAAACAGATGACAAACATCACCAGATCTTGGAGAGCAACCTAATGTGCAAAATTATATAGCATGAATTACAATTGGGAATAACTGAATTGCTTTAACAGGAGTAAAAAAACTCCTCCCTCTCTCCTATGTGTAGAATTTAGCTCTGGAACTGATGAATTCAGGCTGCGTATCTGCCCAGTTACTTTGAAAGAAGCCCATGTAACCTGTCATCCTTGGACCAGGTGAATTTCTAGTCCCCTTGCCTTTAGTGGTATGCAAAGAATTAAAGAGAAGAAGCTTGGAAGAGAATTATAAAAACCTGAATTCAGTCCAGCAGTTTAGAGAATACAGGCCATGCAAAGCTAGAGATCCTCAGTAATTGGTATGGAACAACGTAAGTGTGCCAGCAGCTCAGTCATACTGTCCTATGTTACTCTGGATACAAAGCTGAGTCTTTAAAAACATTCTAATCTACTTTAAGGATAATGACAACAAATTAACTACAATGATGTTCATTCAGTCTCAGCACATTTATAAGTAACTCTCCTTTTAGATAGATAGAAAACCAGCACTCTTTCCAGTCCTCACAGTTGTAGTAATGCAATAAATCAGATGACAGAAAGGATTACACTGCGCTTTATGTGATTATTTTAACAGACCAGCTTTGCTGCAACCTTCTCCATTTTCTGTGCATCATCAACCCTGAGCAAGGACTTCTCACAGGACTCAGACTTGTCTATGTGACAAAGCACTTCCTTGTAATTAATTAAAATACCTATTAGCCTAGACTGACAAATGATAAAAAGTACTACGACAATATTCACCCCCAAATAACCATTACGATCAGTTTGCCTGAATAATCAGCTTAAGCTTCTTCTTCATTTTCCTTATATTCTCAATTATTTTCCAAGCACTCTGTTTATACTCAAACAATTAGATGTGGTAAATAAAATGCCTTTAAATATTTCCCGTTAAATACAGTTTGAAATGTTTTTCTATGCCTAAAACGTGGCTGAAACTGTCTATACATTAATACAGTTACTTTTGCTCTGTAATAAAAATTGAATACTAGTCCTGTTGTTGCAACAACAAACTGGAGCTAGAGGGGAGCAGCAAGAGTCCATTGTGCTGGGCAGACTGGAAAGATGCTGGGAGCCTTGTGGGTGTGAGCAGGATGACCCTAGATCCAAAATGGAAAAAAGACTGATTTCAGAAGTAGAACCACTGCCACTGATGGCGGCCCCCAATGAAAATGAGATTCACGCCAGGTGACTTTAATGTATACTGTATAAACATAGACAGCAATTAGCTTCATCCTCACAATCTTAAAAGCGAAGAGGGTTTTGACATAGATTTCTATGAGGATAGGATCTCATCACAGTAACAAGTTTTCTTTTTCATTTCAGCTGAGCAAAAAATTGTCATAATTTCAGGATTCAGTACACCGCTTTTTTCAATGCAATACTGTGGTCTCAAACAAAGCTAGTTAAATAAATCCAGAACATTTCCATGTCTACCAGCAACGAAAATAAAGGCTGAAAGAATATCTCTTACTTAGCTAATAACAAGAGGACTTGAAAGGATAGTGAAGAAAAAGACAGAGCTGAAGAATTAAATCATACATAAAATGAATAATTTAAAATACACATAAGCATTGAAGCCTTGAACCTGCACCACTAGATAACTAGCCCACAAAATGCCACTGATGCAAGAACTGAAAGAATGAGCCTGTAACTCTGGAAGGAAGTGCCTTATTCCTGTTTTCCACCACAAGACAACATCTACAACTGGTGACAAAAGCCCACTCCCTGCTTGGGTAAACAAGGTCTGAGCACCAGGTGCGCTGGAACTCTGCTCATATTCCACACACTAAATAAAGAAACAAGGCTTCCTACTGTGCTCCATCATTCCCAAGACAGAGGAAACAACTGCTTCTTATTGGGAGATAACTGAATTGCTATCAGTTCTAAAAAGGGGGAAGGACAGACTTCCATTAGATCCTTTGTTAATGTACCAGTTCTCTTATTTGTAGTATTGAATTCCGTTGTGAAATTCCAAATGCATAGTTACTAGTACCACATCCATCTGGTATCTTCAATGGTGAATACTTCTTACCTCCATCATTTGGCAACTTGGTTCTCACTCACAAGTAATGCCCTTTTTTTTTTTTTTTTTTTTTTTTTTTTTTTTTTTTTTTTTTTTAGTATCACCAGCTCCATCTGGTGGATATTCTGCAGCATGTATTTTCTTGAAGGGAAAGAATAGGATTTTCTAATCCAGTTTTGTTTGTCCTCCCTTTAGAAATATACACATTAAAATGTCTAATATTTAATTCCTTTTACATTATATTAGCATGTGGGAAAGGTCACATATGCTGAAATGTCCATCTTTATTTGCAAATAATTGTTCAGGAGAGGTTTAAAAACCTCTTTGTAAGAAAAGGCATTTAATGGACCAGTGACCTTTTCTAAACCATAATGTACTGGTATTGTACATTATGTTAGCTCTGATTTGTGAAAATTTCTTTTCAAATGAGAAAAATAAATAAGAAGGGTAAAATAAATTTGGACCATTTATTAATAATGGCAACCGTAACCTATAGAAGACCTAGACACGTGAATACGCAATACATTTTGATGCAAGAAGAACAAGACAATATGAAGAATAAGTTAGCTGCAAAATAAAAGTAAATGTAAGGTGTAGAACAGGTTTGGAAGTAAAGTAAGGAACTGAGGGTCAGATAATCTCTTCCTGGCCCTGGCCCTGATTTTCTATGGGACCATGTGCAAGTCACCCCGTATCTTTCATACCTTGGTTTCTCTATTGGAACAAAAGAAGCCATCATATAAACCTACGCAGAGACTCTTAATTCCCTGGTAATTTGTAAAATCATTTGGAGACCTTGGACAGATGCAAATATGATTATTGTTTGCAAAGTGCTTGAGCAAACAATCCCTACATTTTCACAAGAACATTCTCAACTGTATTGACAAGCCCACAGTTCTTCACAGTAATGAGTTCAAAAATTTTGCAAGATGTTCAAAGTACTTTGCTAACATTAATGAAACTTACCGAAAGGGAAGAAAGAGAAACCTCAGCTGACCTTTCAAGGATGTTCACTTAAAAGAGTCATCTACACAAACCAAACATCTCATTTCAGAGTTCACGCATCACCAGAAGTAAGAAAAACAAAGGAGGAGAAATACAAATGTAATAGCATTGATCCTCCTCTGCTTTATAACTCTATCACTTACAGGTCTCTTTATTTCAGTTAAATTTACCTATCACAGGTGACACAGTCAGGAAACACAGCTCCGTAACCTAGCACACATCAGCGAGCAATGAATCAGCATCTCCCGGATCACCTTGTCTGGCACTTCTTAGTGTATTGCTGGTCCCCATTTATTCCCATTGCTTAACATACCGAGTCCTGTGACATTCCAGTGAGTTTTAGTGTTATGCTGGATTTTTTCTGATTGTAGCATTTTACCTTGTGTTGACAGATATTTGTTAAGAAATGTGCATCAAAGCAGTGAAATCTAACTAAATTGAGGGAGATTTTAGGAAGCCAATTAGGAGAAAAATTCATTGCTCTCATCTGCCTACCAAGCATTACATAAAAATGCAACTCTGCTTTTTGCTGACAATCTATGTAGAAGAATAGGGCAAACTTGTAATGTTTTTATTGATTTGCTGGGGATTGCCAACCAGAGTTGCTGTAATGCTCATGCTAGAGAAAGACAACGCCACACGCTTTCACTCACAGACTGTCAGGAGCACCTCATTCCTTTTATCTGCTGACTATGACATTAGCTCCAGTTCACACTCAATGGTAAGATGTGCCAAGTTAATCATTAGAACCAAAAAGCTTCTGGTCAGCTACAGATCAGTGCTCTAACAGCAACATCTAGACCTAACACCCATGCCATCTTATGGTGAGAGGCAAAGGAAAGTTAGCTGCAACACAGCCGTTACCCAGATCTCTGTCCAGAAGCAATTATACAGAGAATTGCCACCTTTACCAGCTCCTTCAGTTACAGGCTCCCCGTTTCAGCTAGGAACACTTATCACAGTAATACACTCCAGCTGACCAACTCACGTCACACCGATCTCCACAGGTCTGACAGATGATGGTAGATTGTCTTTGCTACTTCCTAAATTTCAAGAAGCGACATTGATAAGGGGATACATAACAGAGAGAGGACTTCTTGTTTTTCCTCTTTCATAGTAAATCTCCTAACATTTTGGTAGATGGGATCACATGAGTTAGCCATCTCTCCCTCCTGACTATAAGGTCTCAGAGACACCGACAAAGACAAAACCTGCTCCAAAACACACGTACTAGAGTCAAATGAACAAAGTGAGACAATCAAAAACTACAATCCCACCTGACCTTGCCGTAACAGGATCACATCAAGATTAATCTATGTCATAGATTAAGCCCACTGAAGTAAACTAATCTTTCTGCAGTCAGCTAAGACTATATGTTTACTTACTAAGCTGGGAAAAACTCAGCAGTGTAAAATGCGTATCTGCTGTAAGAGACCACCTAGACTGCAGCTGCAGGAATGTTTAGCGCTTTCTGCTGCACTACTGGCCTTAGGGTGGCTTCAGAAAGGAAAAGCTCTTTAAACAGGTTTTTAAACTATATTGTGTGATTGATGAAAAAAAAAAAAGTATATTCAAGTCAGCAGAGCACTGTTAGACTAAAAGGCTCTTAGAGACTCTCCTAATTCACATTTGGGCAGTCAACTTTTTGTCTGAGTAAAGCAGCACAGACAGCTTCCAGAAAAGAGAAATTCTGCACATCAGCACAAAGATGCTTTGCAGGCAGCAGGACAGTGTTCCTTTGGCTGGCAGAGAAATATTCCATCCAGACTACAAGCAACAGGAAGCTCTGAGCTGTGGCAGCTCTGAGAAGGAACGGCATAACCACTGTGCTTCTCTGCCCATGAATACAGCAGCTGGTGACTCTGCTTAACTGCAAATGTACTAGCCCACTTCTGTCCTGCCATCAGTCCCTTTGCACAGCAATCACCAGAGCCCCACACTACAAAATGGGTGTTTGTTCCCTGCTGAGTACCATCAAACTACTACTTGCCCAATCAGTAAGAGTAACAGCATTTGTCCATCTGCATCTGGGGAATAAGGTACGTCTGGGGGTATTTTCTTCCTTTAGGAAGTTTCTTTCTAGTGCATACATCACACCTCTTCTCTAGAAAATGCAGTTACCAGTCTGCACGCCTTCAGGAGCTGTCCATTCTGCCATCTTAGCCCAGGCTGCTCACAACCCTTTTGTACACTTCCTTCTCTCCTTCACCTCTATTAATTAAAACGTATTCCAGGGTCTCTATTTTTCATTTTCATCAAAATATCAACATCTGACTGAAAGAGGGGGACTGGGGGAATTAACACAGAAATAAAACACATTTTGGCAGTGTTTCTTCACATGCCTTTGGTTTTCAACACATGGGAACAATCACAGCCCAGTGTCTCCAGATAACATGGCTAACAGCTGTACCTGTGAAAACACAAGAACCAAGATGCTGAGCTGACATCAAAGATACTGTTTTACTGAAGGCATAGAATAAGTGGCACCAAAACCAGGCTGTGCAAACCTCTGGCTAGTCACCACTGCAGAGGCACCAGAACAGCAAGGTCCCTGTACCAGAGAGTAACTGCCTCTGTGTCACCATCATACTACTGCTTAACTCACCAAGCTGGTCTATTTTGATATTCATTTTTTAAAGAGCTCCTGGCTCAACACAGATAAAAGTGCAAAATTTAAAACTGACATATCCACTTAGCGTTTGCAAACATACATATACATATATCCAGTCGATATATTCCTGCTTATTAGTCTACTCAAAGAAGCTTTCCCCACATGTCCTCAAGAAATTTAATCTTCATGTGCTACAGGACAACAAAAGTGCAGTGAAATGAAGTCTTCAAGAAATATTTTATGTGTCTCTGAGAGCAAACTCATAAACAAAGAAGTCCAAGACTAATTTGACAGAAGATGAAGAAAACTTCTTGACTACCAAAAGAAATTTTAGTTCACCAAGAAGTATGGTTTTGTGCTGTGCAACAGAACATGTTACTTTTTTTTCTTTTTTCCTTAGCAATTACTACAGCTTTCTGGGCCCCATCCTACATACCTTAGAGGTGTTGAATTCTCCACATAAAATTTACCATAGTTCAGAAACAAAAGCAGTGCATATTTTAGGACTTAGGGGAGAGTTAAGCATAGACTGGCTTTATGCCGGCCCTCAGCAGTAGGCTGAATTCCACCTTTAATGAAGTTGATAGGAACTAGGCTTTTCCAGGATCTGCAGGATTGGGCCTGCTGTTAAATTAGAAAACTGATGTTATACTGTTTCACTGCGGCCAAGTAATTCCCACCATACACACATTTTAATCAGAAATTTAACACTTACTTTGACAGGCAATAAGCAGATACAATAGGAATCAATCAAAAGGACAAAACAATGCCATTATCATGTGGTTGTATACCTGTGATGTAAATCCAGTCAAACGATTCCATTTAGCTCTTCGCACATGCAGGCATTAATCAACTGTTCGTTCTGTGTTTGTACAGTATCTAGCACAACAGGCTCCATGCCTTAGCTTTCTGGGATCATACCAAAAAATAATTAAATCAGTACCACCATGTGCTTAAGGCTTTTGTTTTTAATCAAGTCCACTGGAAAAAGAAGGGTACATTACCTTCTCACTATCCACTACTCCTACAGGATTCTGCTAAAAATAATAGTATGAAAAGGAGAAAACGCATTCAAGGCAGTAATATTTTTGCATGCATTAAGATTATTATTATTACCTAATAAAAGTCAGGAAACTGAACACTAAAGGCCTATTTTATCAGGACACACCTAGTTGTAACTGTGAACGAAAAAAAAATCCCAAACTGAACAAGAAAGAAACATGATGATATGGCAACTTGAACCATCAGTATTTTTAAGATGAAAAGTTGGCCTCAGCTTGATGCAAAAGGTTTTAAATTAGTTGTGATGAAAGCCTGACAACTGGCTTGAAACAGGAACAAGACTGAAAGCAACCACTTGTAGCTTTGAACACATACAAATGCAATTACTCCTGATGACTATATCCCTGATTGACTCCATTTGCAGACACTTACCCTGACAATGCATGACTTGCTTCCTTAGCTTAACCCACATTTTATCCAAGATGTCCTTGCATGATGGATTCTTGGAAGAACTGTTTGCCCACAACTTACTTTTGAACTTTTAGTTTCCAGACTTGTGCAGTCTGAGGAAAGGGTGAAGGCACATGTTGATATAATTCAAATTGGTATTACTAGCAGAAAACTGTATATCAAGCAAGATTTCTGCAGCAAAATTAACAAGCAGTTTCAAGTAGCAAGGTGCTTTGAAGAATTTCCCATTGACACCCCTGAAACTGGTAGCTAGGGCTATGAAGAGAATGTCTGAGCTGTGTGTTTACACTTACGACACACATGGTTGCATAAATACCCAGCAAAAGAGTGAGTCCTCACAAACTAAAACAAATATAACCATGATAGACTGAATTTTTATTGCTGCTATCGAGCTCTGTTTGGTTTGGCCGATAAATAGGGAGCTGCTACATCCATATTCACTAGCGCTTCCTCGCTGCTGTGCACCGATTCAGTCCTGCAAAACTCCCAAGCTCTCATCTCAGTAACAATGAGGTGTAGGCAGCTTCTCATCTGAGCCATTCAAGTCCCAGCTGGTGACTAAGCTCACTGCCAAGCTCCATTTCAGCAGCGACATAACCAATGCAGACACAAGGAAAGCTACTGTATTGATCTAATTTGATTTTCTGTTATATGTTCATATCAAAATAAGTGTGACCGTATTAGATTCCAGAGTGGCTGGTAAAGTTAGATGAACTGCAAATGTTCAGAAATCTATCCCTTTGCTTCAGGTCAAGGAGGAATAAAGAGATAATCATGACAGTGCAACAAAAATAACACCAATTAGATAAACTCAGTTAATTTCACATCTTTGCTTTGCAACTTGCTTACAGCATCTGCCATTTTTCATTTATCATCTATTTCTTTTACTATTCTATGTATCAGCAATGTTTTCTTCTACAAGTGTAACGAGTGCTAATGAAACGTGAACTTTGACAAAGCATTTAACAAGTACATATCAAAAGACGCGTATGTACCTCTGTACTTTTTCCTCAAGCGTGTTTCAGATAGCTAAAAGTTTACTTCCCTTATCCATTTTGAAGATATGAAAAAGAATCCCTCTCTTCTTTTAAACACAAGAAAGAGAGAGCATGTCTTTGCTTAGATAACATATTCCAGGTATATAAAAATGTTGTTGTATTAAAGGAATAGCTCAGATTTAAACTACTTAAGATGAATTAAAGTTCCAGTGTCAGAAGACATACCGGAAGACATAACCACCACTTGGGAGAAAAACCGAGTCAGCTCTCATCTCACTAAAAGTAGAATGAGACTGTTTTAGCATCCTGCTTTGCAAAAGACCTTTGACTCAAGCAAATGGCCACTCAAACAATGGTAGAAAAGATGACCACATTTCTTTTCTCAGTTGCGCCCAATCTGTTCATTTACATTACTGTTTTCCTTAAAGTAGAAAAATTAGAAGCACCTACCTTATCAGACTTGACAAGCACCATATCCTTGGGATGTATGTTAGTTAGATATAGTAAGATAGTGTTTAGTTTAAAATTAAAGTATTCCCCATAGCCCTTAGCATGCAGAGGTTCTTTTAGCTCTGCTAGAGCATGTGCAAATGTCTACTCAGGGTATTAAAAAAGACTAATTCTTAATTCCCTCGACTAAGCCTGCTTGCTGCTACGGACTACTACAGGCTTTATTCCTATTAGAGACTTACTGGTTGCCCGAGGTGACAGTGCTGTGTCACAGGTAATTGTGAAAGTGATACGGTAAACGGCTTCTAAAATTTTAGCTTTGAGTAAAAAGATCAAATTATTAAGTCTGTAACCTTTTAAGCCTAAAAAACAAGCAGGTAGTTGTGTTTTACTTTTCCAGTATTAGCTGATAGGCAATAAAGTCACATACCCTTTCCTTTCACAAGCCAAACTGTCACTCGAAGAATCAATGACAGCAGACTGGAGCAGGCTGATACTACTCCCCAGATGGCAGCAATTCTAAGAAGAGGAGAAGGTCAAGCCATGTCAGAAAAAGGGGTGTTTGTGTTCATTTTTCAAATTTAGGTGTGGACCAATTAATCTTTTCTAATCACGTAACTTAGAACCAGGCTGATTACCAAACAATAGAACAAATCCTAGGAGGGCTTAACACCTGTAACTGCCATCTACGGCAGGAACAAGAACAATAGTATTGATTGGAGACATGTTGTTTGATGTTCCTTGCTACTTTGAAAAGAAACAAATACCTGTAGCTGTAATCATAATGAAACTCTCATGAAACAGCTGAAAATGTCATTATTCAGTAAGGCACTCTCCAAGGCATATGTGAGCACAGACACGGAATTTAACGAGATTTGTGTGTCACAAGTTGTTTGTATTTCTGTAGGGAAAATTTGGTATTTTATGTAAATTTTGGCAAAAATCTAAATGAGGCATTTTTCGTTTAGGTTGACTTCTACCATCCTGGAGTAGGCTGTTTAAACAAACTATATTGTGGCATTTAGCTTCAGGTAACATTGAATAATCTGTGCTCACCTGAGCTACTGCATTTCATTATAGGATATGCAGCTGGCTGTCTATCTGCCGGTTCTCCTCCATGGTCTGTGCTAGTATCTCACATAATATAGTATCTCATCTGGCTGAATTGATAGGATGCCTTTCTAAAGCCACATGAACACAATGTGACGTGAGTTACCTATGAAACTAGCCCTGGAGAGAAGCAGCAGGTAAAGCTTTCCACTTCATGACAAACTTCACCATTTTAACTTTGAGCTCCCACAGAACAATTTCCTGAACCATCCATTTACCGAACTTTACATTCCTGCTTAAGTTCAAATCTTAATAGGTTGTTGAGCATCATAATGCTTCCAGCTCGTCCAAGCCTTAACAGTTTTCCGGTCTTTTCTCCTCATCCTTTCATAACAGATGGATCAGTTTCTATTTCCATTTTTTAGTATGGAGTCTGGACAGATTGCCTTTGATATTTAATGAGACCTTGGTCCCTGCCTGATGCTTTTGGCTAATATCTCATTACAAATGAGAAATAATTATTAAAATATTGCAGCTGGACATAACTGCATGACAGACTGCAGACAATTCAATTCAGAAGACACATACATGAACTAATCATCCCATTTTGATAACCTCAAATTTCTCAAGTTCAGTAAGTCCGGTGTATCAACATCTTCCAGAAAATTAAAAGATTATGAGAGCCCATAGAGCAAAACCTGTAACTTGCAATTAACCACCTTCAGTTAGAATGTAGTATTCACCTATTTACTTTACAAAGTTAAAACAATTAGATAGTGCAGCAATTGTATGTACTGATGTTAATCTTTAGACACTCCCCTGAATTGCAAATTCCTTATGGTTCCATTACAGAATATAATGTGTGCCATGGGGAAACTTGGGAGCCACGAATAAATTCTTTAGAAGTTTTCTTCCAGCTATTCCAAGCAGGAATCTGTGCAACCATGACAAAAGAAAGAGAAAGGCAAGAAAATCTGTTCTTATCTAAGCCATTCTTTCCATGGCTTCTCAGTTCCTCCTTTCTGGTTTTAGAACACCAGAGAGTTCTCAGATATGGAGACATCTGTGTCATAACAGCAGCTACAGCTTTTTTCAGTGGGAAGTAACACCATGCCCCATGAGCCACAGTCCCGTCCCGTCCCCCCCCATTTTTTTTTTTTTCTTTTTGTCCCCCA